>OZ017739.1:238092156-238404162 GCA_963969285.1 Odontomyia ornata
CCATTCGTCTGATTAATAGTAAATAACCTTGGCAGCTTTAAAGAACAGAACAAATGGAGAGGCTATGCCCATGTACACTCCATAGGAAATGATATGACCGCGTTCCTGAGCCTGGTTGTCATTTAATTTCCAATAATTTCCAATTCCTCCTCTTGTGAGATCGAGTGTCAATTCGACGTCCAAACATGTACGCAAAATTTTACTGGCGCATGGGATGCTATTCGGAATTTAGTAGTTTTTACGGTTCGTGAACATGTCCGAAGCAATATATTGACTGTAGTGAACGTAATATTTCACCTGGTTTAGGGATAACAACATTTCAAGCAGTGACGTTGTAAATCGAAACAAGGAACTCAATAAAAAGTGTAATGTGCGTTATGGCTGGAAAATGATGGGTTATCGATACGAACGTGTTTTTTATCCCAAGTAGCCATAAATTTCCATTTGTATGCAATGCTATGTAGTGAATAAAGAGATTTCATAAAGTCCGTGAAGGACTGCAGCGATGTTCTGCTGCCTCGGCAGAGGAAGGTGTCGGTATCTGCCGAGAATGCCCTCGTCTGGAGACGCGTGAATGCGCTGGCAGGCTAGCATTGCGGTGTCGTGGGGCGGGTTCATTTCCCCAGCACGAGGACCCACTACAAAAAATTTCGCATTCACGAATTGGACTAAAGCTCAAAAGGCGACCGAAGTCGCAAAAATCGTAGATAACCTCACAGAGGGGAATGGATCTTGTTACTAGAACAAGTGAAACCTGAAAGGAAAGGCGAACTTGGGGTGACCTCGTCATTACCCAAATAAATTCATGGCCACAAATGAAAGAGGGACAACCGGGTGGTGGTGGAGCCCCTTCATACCCACCCAACCGGAATAAATCCATAGATATCTTTGTTGAAGTGGCCAGGTATTCCTCTTCTGAGTGGAAAACTCATACAACTTGAATTGTATGAACTTTCCCATCAGAAGGGGAGTACCTCGGTGACCAATTTATGTCATAGAATTATACAATTGGATTGCATAAATCTATGCCATAAAAAGGCACTCTGCTTGGGCCACTCAACCCAAAACGTCACCTGAAACAGAACAAGGAATTAGTGAGTACCCGGCGGCTGGCTCATGTTTTGAGGTGGAAGCCTGCCACCGTACCGGGTCCTATACCCGGTTAGAAGTTGAAGAAAGGAAAGACCATCGGGTACGGTATTAATCCATTTTTTTTTTATTTTTCAACGAAAAATATAGTATAATAATAATCCATCAGACCTCTTAGTAAGTTTACTATACTGTGTATGTAATACGTATTAATGAAAATGTATGAGAGAACAAAAAATTTGTGGTGATAATTAAATTTTATAATAAAATGTTTTAACAGTGTATGTAATACGTATTAATGAAAATGTATGAGAGAAAAAAAATTTGTGGTGATAATTAAATTTTATAATAAAATGTTTTAACAGTGTATGTAATACGTATTAATGAAAATGTATGAGAGAAAAAAATTTGTGGTGATAATTAAATTTTATAATAAAATGTTTTAACAGTGTATGTAATACGTATTACTGAAAATGTATGAGAGAAAAAAATTTGTGGTGATGATTAAATTTTATAATAAAATGTTTTAATAATATATGTAAATTAAACGGTACTCACCTGCATGGTCCGTCGAGCGCTCGATGGGTGCAGGTTTCCTCTAAATAGCTGTACGTTAGACACAGAAAAAAAAAGAATTATCACATTCATCAATCTTAAAAATCACCAACTATGATATACATAGATTATACTGAGAAGCTTAAACTCAGTCGCTAAAATCGCTTGCACAATTTTTTGATTTTGTTCTCCGAAAAAAAATGCGAAAATCAATAAAGCCGTTTAATAACGATCACGAATATAATGGGAATATTCACATAAAAGGCTCAACTTTTTAGGAAATCGCAGAACATTCATGCCTGGAACTAGTACCAGAGCAATTCTACCAAAGAGCACTGTAGTCATAACAAATTTTATTTCTTCCGGTACTGATAGCGTAGGTGGAAATGTTACGAATTGAATATGCATTGTAAACAAAAACTTAAATTCGGGAGAAATTCCACCAACACACCGCAAAACCGCAACACACTCTTCTTTTTTTTTCTTGTCAAGAGAGGACTCTAACATGTATTTTAACTTTCATTTCACTCGTATGGAGCAATTTGCCACATTTTTCTTCCTTATAACCACCGTTCACCACGTTCCTCCCGAATATCAAAACACCAGTTATCTTCACACTTTTCATTGAACCATCAGATGCGAGCCGTCTCAAATACTGTTTTTCCGTTATGACGATTCACTTTTCACCACCTTAAATTTGCGGTTCCGTCTTGCAAAATCTTTTCTCATGCTTTTCACTCGAAAGATTTCTCGCCACCAAATCTTATGATCTTTGCACGGAAATATTTGAGGAAATCCACTTCCTATTAATTATATTTTTCGAATTGCTTCTTGAGTTGTATGCGGCGCGCACGTTTTTGCCCCTTTTCCAGATGATTTTTCCGACACCCAATTGAAAATTTGTATGCACTACATGGACACAGGATTCGGAACTTTTTCTTTCTTCTCTGCAACAATATTTCACACATATATTCGAACTTTCGCTTAATCCACAAAATGTTTAATAATTCGAGCAGCGACAGGCCTTCCCGATATTATGTTTGCGACTCCTAAGCGAGATCTCGTGTGCGCGCAAATTCACTCCCCTCTCTAACATGTTATCTTCACCGTTTCTTATCACTCGTTTCGGTTGTTTTTTTTTTAAATTTACGTCGTCGTTTCGTTCTAAGCATTTGTATACCGCGTTACACCGCAATTCGTTAAATTATATTCAAAAGATATTGTAATAAAATTAATACACATTAAAATATTAAAACAGTTTTAGACTCTGTTTCCCGGGAGTTAAGGACAAAAGAAATTTTCTTGACTCATTTTTCATGCAAAAAAAGCGCGAGTGATCCGACGGGGAAGGTGACTCAATCGTTACTCCTCTTCGCGACCGCACCAGCAACCCCAACCGGTCTTACTCCTGCTATCGCCACCGCTATTCCTTCGCTCAATAATATCTCTTTGAATGAGTTTATTTGCTAAGCGTTAACTGCGCGACGTGGCGATGAGAGTAGAACTTTTCTCTTGGGCTTGTAGTATTCAAAGATCTTCTAATTGACTCCGGAGTTGGCTGAGTTCAATAGTTCCGGACTGAGTGAATTCTGGACGATAATATGTTGTGACTTCTCTTTTTCTAGTTCTAGTGATATGGCCGCTTTCTCGTCTTGATCCCGTTGTAATTCTTCTTGTATTTCCTTGTATTTAGCCAAAGTCTGCTTGTATTCTTTTTCCAGCGATTCTAATTGTTTCTCCCTTTTTCCACTCCCTATCTAACATGTTATCTTCACCGTTTGTTATCACTCCCTTTTCTCGTTCTCATGCTTCAATAAAATTACATTGGCTTCTTGCTCCATTTTTTGTTGTTCTGTGAGTTTCTCTTCGGTAGATTGAATATTTTGTTTTTCCTGAAGAACTTCGTTGAGCCGTTTTTCATTAGCATTTTTGTTATCAGTCTCTTGAGTCAATTTAATTGAAATCCATTTCGTTTTCATCTCTAAATTGCCAAGGTCCGTTTTGAATTTTTCATTTTCTTTCTGTAGTTTTTTATTTCATCACACTTTTCATCTAAAATACATGATAGGCGACCTTTCTCTTCCTTTAGAAGTTGATATTTAGTGGTTATGATCTTAATTTCTTTTTTGGGTATCATTTAGTTGTTTTTCAACATTTTCTTTTTCTTTCCGCACGTCCAATACACTTTTCTTTTTTGTTGCGTAAATCATAACTGTATTTTCTTTTTCTTTGATGGCTATATCTAGTTCACCCTTAAGCGTTATTGCCAGCGGTCACGATGTAGTTAAAAATAAGATCACTTTTGTTATTTATGGGCGTTATGTTGAGCAAGTTGTCTAGTAAGTTTATCAACTTCCAATCCAAGCACATTCAAATTTTCCTTAAGTGTAATGTTTTTCAACAGAGTATCTTCAAGTACTGCTTGTAGTTTTCTATTTATCTCTAATGACAAATCTAATGTCATGCTTTGATTATTGCCTTTAATACCACCGTAAATTGCTGACATTACTCCACCGTATTTGGCCAATGCAGACTTGTTTTGATCGCTTTTATTTGATGTAAGCGCACCTGCTTGATCTCGCATCATAAAATACTGAAGGAGTTTTGATTTCTTTTGCAATTCAGACACCAAGGACATTGTATGATTCTCGAGAAAATCAATTTTTCTGTTTGTCTCGTTGCTGCTTGTTGCAGACGTAAAATTCTATCTACTTAATGTTTGGTGGAAGGTTCCTGCAAGGATAAACTATTTTGGCTTATGAGTTCGGGTTCGCTATCACTTTGACGACGAACGTTGACACCATCTGGAGAATGCTGTGATAGGTTTTGATCGCTGTTATGTTTCCGTTAAAATTCATTGTCGGAATGTTTCTTATACTTGCCCAACTCCCGGTTCAGTTCCTTCACAATCTGGGAATGTTTATTTTTCACTGCTTCTAAATCACTTAAAGCAGTATCTAACTTCTTATTAGTTGCTTCGTAAAGCTTTGTCTTTTCTGATAAATGTTTTGTAAATAAAGCCCGCTCCTCAATTACTACAGGGCAGCTAATTTTCTCGCGATCCCAAGGCGATGCGGATTGCGGAAAAGGAGCTGAAGGATCTTTCTGTGTACCATGGGTTGGCTTCGGCGTCGGGACCAGAAATTTCGAACAATAAAAGAAAAACACAATTGACAGACGGACAGACTGACTTATGTTTATGTTTGCCGGAAGTATACAACCCTTGCGCGTTTTTGAAAATATATGCGGACGGACAAACAGACGTGACTAATTATCTATCGGCGCAGGTCTTTCGCGTGGTATATCCCCACTTCTTTTCCCGATGGATCTGTTATCAGGTACCGGTTAGGTCCCATTACCTTCTTTATGCGGCTTTTCAAGAATCGCCTGTCCAGCTTTTCGTTGTAATGCACCGCGGCGTCAGTTTGGCGGAAATTTAACAGATCGTGACCTGAGATTGTACTGCGCTTCATTTGCACTTCCTGCGGCCTTAATCTTCCGTCCGATTTGTTGGCGGAGGTCTCCTAAACGTTTGTGGGGCTCCAGCGCAACGACGGGGTCTCCCAAACACTTTAATTGCCGTAACAGCCGGTATGATTTACCATGGCAAATCATGTGCTGTCCAAAGGCGGCAAAGTAAGGGGCGACACCGGTGACGGAATGATACGAGGATCGCAGGGCGCATGTGATGGCAGACAATCAGCGATCCCAATCCTTTTGAGACGGGTTGACGTAGGAACGGATCGCGGCCAATAGGGTGCGGTTCAACCGTTCTGATGCGTTGGACTGAGGAGAGTATATGGGCGTCAGTTGGTGTTCAACGCCATACTGCTCAAGTAGGCCCTTAAACTGCCGAGACCGGAACTGTACTCCATTGTCTGAGTACACGCTCTCTGGAACACCGAACACATGGAATACCCGGTTCTCTAAGAATTTCACGATCGATGGAGTTGTAAATTTAAGGATAAGTTTCACCATTGGGAACTTTGAAAGCTGGTCTAGAACGACTATAGCTCCGATGTGTCCCATGGAAGACCGAGGATATGGACCGAGTAGATCGATGTATAGACGTTGGAATACGCCTTCTGGGACGTTGAGTTGACCCATAGGAGGTCGAAGAGGCTGGTTGGGAGCTTTGGTGCCTTTACAGGTCTCACAAGCGCTCACGTAGTCTTTGACCTGGGATGCCATTTTAGGCCAAAAGAAGTATTTCTTGAGTCGCCGTAACGTTCGACCGTAACCTCCGTGGGCACTTAAAGGATGGTCATGTGCGCGGAGGATCAGATGTTGTGTCATTTCCTCCGGTACCCAGAGTTTCCAAGACTCTTCTTCCTGGATCACCAGTGGCGTATTCATTTCGTCTATACACGTAGCCGTCTATTACCTTCAAATCAGGCAGCTGTGGTTGTTGGGTCGCTATGGTTTGCCTCAACTCTTTGTAGCTGTCTGATTCGAAATGTGGGCTGTCCAAATCTATTTCGATGGGGTCCTCGTCATTTATTGTCAATTCGGCTCCCTCGGGGGAAAACATCCGTGAAAGAGTGTCGGGTACGATGTTCTGGGTCCCTTTCCGATGTTTGATGGAAAACTTGAACCCTTGCAGTTTAAGAGCCCATCTGGCTAGGCGTTCATTTAAATCTGCCTGGTTCATCAACCATTGTAGTGACGCGTGGTCCCTGATGATCTCGAATTGGTGGCCCTCGATATAAGCTCGGAATTTCTTCAAAGCCATTACCGCTGCCAAGCATTTTTGCTCGGACACAGTATAGTTTCTTTGGGCCGAATTCAGCTTATTGGACATGAAGGCGATGGGAGCTTCCTCTCCTTCGTCGGTCAATTGCACCAGCATGGCTCCTACTCCATGTTGACTTGCGTCACAATGAATGGAGAAGGGCTTCGTGAAGTCGGGGCTATGCAAGACAGGAGCTGATGTGAGGGCTTGTTTTAGCTCTTCAAATGCCTTTCGGCTGAGTTCGGTCCAAACGAACTTCCCTTTCCGCAACATGTCTGACAGGGGCGCTGAAACTGTTGCATAATTCCGAACAAACCTTCGGTACCAACCGCACACACCAAGGAAACGTCATAGCTGTTTCACTGTTTTTGGTAAGGGGAACTCATCAATCGCACGAGTTTTGTCTGGATCCGTTTTGATAGTGCCATGTCCTATGACATGTCCTAGGTATCGGACTTCTTTCATGACAAACTTACTTTTCTGTACGTTGATGGTGAGTCCCGCCTTACTGATGTGAAGGGCTACTTATTGTAAAAGTAGGACGTGTTGATCGAACGTTTCCGTGATGAGTAACAGATCATCAAGGTATACGAACACTTGGTGTTTCAGGTGAGGTGGGATGACCTTGTCCATTAACCGAGTCATCGTTTGCGGCGCGTTACACAGGCCAAACGGCATTGTGACGAACTGGTATAATGGTCGTCCAGGCACTGTGAAGGCGGTCTTGTCCCCCGAGCCCTCATCGAGTGGAATTTGCCAGAAGGCGTCTTTTAGGTCGAGACTGGTGATATAATTGGCTTTCGGCAGTCTCTCTAGTATTCCATCGATGAGTGGAAGAGGGTACGCGTCCTTGATGGTAACCGCGTTTACCTTACGGGCATCAAGACAGAAGCGGACTTTACCTGGCTTCACCACCAAGGTTACCGGTGATGACCAGGCACTTTGGGACTCCTCTATGACCCCCAATTCGAGCATCCTATCCAGCTCCGCATACACCAACTTCTCCATGGCCGGTGAGATGGCGTAGTGTCTCTGCTTAATCGGTTTACTATCGCCAACGTCGATGGCGTGTGAGACTAGGGTGGTGCGGCCGAGGCCTTGGGTAGCGTAAGATGGGAAAGCAGCGATGGATGTTTCCAGGCGTTGTCGTTGGTTAGGCGTCAGGTCATGCCTATCGGGGGTAGAAGTGAATTCGTTGACATTTCTGGTTTTTAAAGACAAATCGGTGAATAAATCTGAGGCCAGTCCAAAGCGAAGGACGAAATCGACGCCAAGGTACACATTCTGAGTCAAAGACGGAATAATGTAGAAAGTAATATCCTTCGTCTGACCCCTGAACGTCTCGGGTGTGGTTAGTTTACCTCGTATAGGGTGTTTGGTGCCATCTGCTGTACTGATTTCAGTGCGCCAGGATTTAATCAAGTTCGGATAGTCTTGGAGCACCTTCGAGCCAAAGCTTGAGGCAAGACAACTGATACTGGCACCCGTGTCGATCAATGCAAACATGGTCTCGCCCAACACTTTAATTGGATGATAAGGTCTGATCTCATTCTCAGCAACCTCCGAGATGTTACAAGAGTTTAAGGTTTGACGGCAGGTGCGCACTCTCTTGTGGAAATTCCGCCAACGACGGGTTGACCATTTTGTCGTGCGCGGGCGGGAAGTGACTACTTCGGAAGCAAATATTCGCTCTCGAGCCACCCGATATTCCTGCAGTCGAACATGATAAGGTTTCAGAGTGCGTATTTGAGGCTGCCGGTGTTCTTCTGGCAGTGACTGCGGTGGTCGCTTCAATATTGTCGTTGGCGAGGTCTCCGGAAGAGAGTGAACATCCGCAGTCGTAGTGGTCATGGCTGGTGGGTTAACATCAGGTTTGTTGGGGTGAGCAGCTGGCTGAGGTGCTACTGCGTGGGCTTCGAGTACCGCTGAGGTGGTCGGGTACTCTTTTGGCCGTTTTTTCGCGCGGCACATTCAGAATAGTCCCGGAAGTAAGTGTCCGGTTTGCCGCAACCGTAGCAGAAAACCTTACGCTCTGCTCGGCATGAAATGAGCCGGTGTCCGGTTTGATGGCAATTCCAGCAGGGCGTAAGACTCCCCACTGCTGCTACAGCAAGCTGGTCCTGGTCCAAATCTTCCTCCAGATCCATGGTGGTATAATCTGGGGCCAATTCCGCGATTCCTCGTCGAGGACCCGTCCTAGCTAGTAAGTATGGCCGGTCCCGGAGATCTTCCTCAAACCCTTCTAGACGACGCACAGTTCTCAGCAGTGCCTCCATACTCTGTGGATCGGAGTTCACGATATGGCGACGAATCTCCGGCCTTAGATTGCGCTTTAGCAGGCGCAGTAATTGGGTAGAAGACAACGGCTCTGACAACTGGTCATTCAGCCGAAGGATATCGGCTCGATATTGATGGAAGGACTCGTCCGGGCGCTGCCATCTAGCATTCATCTTGTCCAGTACTAATTCGTACATGTCGACCGTAGGGTATTCCATGCGGAGTACCTCCTTCAACCGTGACCAGCGTATTGATGGTGGGGCCGAATGTATTCGCCAGTATGATTCAAGTGCTGCTCCCCTAAGCAGCATTGGCAAGTATCCTGCGAGCGCCGCGTGGTCTCCTGCTAGCATCTGCTCAATCAGCGACTCCACCGGACTAATGAAGACTTCCACCGTTATAGTATTGGGTTCCCCGCTGAAATGCAGATTCCACCCCTGGATGATGCTGGGGATCTGCGTCGGCTTCAGCCGATACGTAGCGTGTGGATGGATGCGTTGGTCCGGCGGAATCACTGGAGCCTGATTTGGTGGCGGTGCTTGGCTCAATCGGGGCCGGTACACTGGAGCCAACGGATTCATTGCCGCACCGGGCCGGATTCGTTCGTGATCGCGCCGCGAGTCTATCGGAAAATCCCACGGATTTGGGTCCGAATCCCACATCGGAGGCGTTCTTGGCCGAGGTGGCTACGCGGGTGGACAGGTCCTGCATGAGCGCTATTAAGTCTTGTAAAACTGTCGCCTCCACAGCCACAGTGGGTCTCGCCTCTTCCGCAGGCGGAACTGCTTCGGCTCGGCCCATTAAGTCAGGCTCATCAGCCGCTGTTGGAACCTGCTCCCACCGGTCCTTTGTTTTGGGCACCGCCCCTTGAGCAGCTGGAAGCTCTAGGTGGCTGGAAGGTCGCTCCGCTGAGGTGGCTGGTTGTCGGCATAGGGGGCAAGTCCGGCTGACTAGTAAATGCTGGGTCACGCAGGCTTCATGGAACTCATGTCCACACGCAAACGTTTGTACGGACGTTCCATCATTTCGTGCTTGCTGACAGATGACACACAATGCCGTGGGCCCTGCTTCCGAACGCAACCTGCGCTTGTCTGGCGTGCGTTCGGTCGACATCCTAAATAACTCTAATTAGATAAAAAATTAATGCTGAAATGCTATAAATAAGATTAAATACTGACAAGACAAAAATGAAATGTTCAAAGAGTGGCCGAAAGTGGCGAGCTATTGTCAATCCTCAAAAAAAACAAGAGGTAAAAGTTTTAATTAAGTTATCAAAAAATTTTTACTTTATCAAAAAAATAATATAACCGGTCTTTCCTTTCCGTCCTTCCTCCCAAGTATGGACACCATGGCACAATCCTTCTCTAGCGTTTCAGGGACACTCTCTTGTGGCACCATGAAAATCAGGGTTCAGAAGTGATCCCTCATTCGCAAATTTTCTCAAGTTACAACTTGTCAGCCCAGGGTTGGATTCTAATCCACAAGCAGCGCGTGTCTTGTCATGGATAGTCATGGATTAGCTAATCAGCCAATCACATGAAATCAAAATCCATGTAATTTAAGACACCTAGGCACCGCTGGTTTGGGGAGCGGATCAGAATCCTCCGCAAACAGTTGTTGGGATAATAACTTCCGAACACAAAAAGGGACTCTAATATCATTTGGCCTTACTAGTTATACAATGGTGGTAAACCACCAAAGTATAAATCAAAAGCAGGACCAAACGATATTGATGTCCAAAGACAACACACGTCCGAAAGTTATTAAGTTGCTGGGGCACGATCAGTGCAATTACCCTCGGGAGTTATCTACCCGCCAAAAATACTAACACATTGTGGGAACACCTAGAGACGATGGACTGTCTCGTGCTCACGACTGATGATACAGCCGGGCTTTTCGGGCCCCACGTTGGGCGCCATTTGTAGTGAATTCGATTGTTCATAAAGTCCGTGAAGGACTGCAGCGATGTTCTGCTGCCTCGGCAGAGGAAGGTGTCGGTATCTGCCGAGAATGCCCTCGTCTGGAGACGCGTGAATGCGCTGGCAGGCTAGCATTGTGGTGTCGTGGGGCGGGTTCATTTCCCCAGCACGAGGACCCACTACAAAAAATTTCGCATTCACGAATTGGACTAAAGCTCAAAAGGCGACCGAAGTCGCAAAAATCGTAGATAACCTCACAGAGGGGAATGGATCTTGTTACTAGAACAAGTGAAACCTGAAAGGAAAGGCGAACTTGGGGTGACCTCGTCATTACCCAAATAAATTCATGGCCCACAAATGAAAGAGGGGCAACCGGGATGGTGGTGGAGCCCCTTCATACCCACCCAACCGGAATAAATCCATAGATATCTTTGTTGAAGTGGCCAGGTATTCCTCTTCTGAGTGGAAAACTCATACAACTTGAATTGTATGAACTTTCCCATCAGAAGGGGAGTACCTCGGTGACCAATTTATGTCATAGAATTATACAATTGGATTGCATAAATCTATGCCATAAAAAGGCACTCTGCTTGGGCCACTCAACCCAAAACGTCACCTGAAACAGAACAAGGAATTAGTGAGTACCCGGCGGCTGGCTCATGTTTTGAGGTGGAAGCCTGCCACCGTACCGGGTCCTATACCCGGTTAGAAGTTGAAGAAAGGAAAGACCATCGGGTACGGTATTAATCCATTTTTTTTTTATTTTTCAACGAAAAATATAGTATAATAATAATCCATCAGACCTCTAAGTAAGTTTCCTATACTGTGTATGTAATACGTATTAATGAAAATGTATGAGAGAACAAAAAATTTGTGGTGATAATTAAATTTTATAATAAAATGTTTTAACAGTGTATGTAATACGTTTTAATGAAAATGTATGAGAGAAAAAAAATTTGTGGTGATAATTAAATTTTATAATAAAATGTTTTAACAGTGTATGTAATACGTATTAATGAAAATGTATGAGAGAAAAAAATTTGTGGTGATAATTAAATTTTATAATAAAATGTTTTAACAGTGTATGTTATACGTATTACTGAAAATGTATGAGAGAAAAAAATTTGTGGTGATGATTAAATTTTATAATAAAATGTTTTAATAATATATGTAAATTAAACGGTACTCACCTGCATGGTCCGTCGAGCGCTCGATGGGTGCAGGTATCCTCTAAATAGCTGTACGTTAGACACACAAAAAAATCAATCTTAAAAATCACCAACTATGATATACATAGATTATACTGAGAAGCTTAAACTCAGTCGCTAAAATCGCTTGCACAATTTTTTGATTTTGTTCTCCGAAAAAAAATGCGAAAATCAATAAAGCCGTTTAATAACGATCACGAATATAATGGGAATATTCACATAAAAGGCTCAACTTTTTAGGAAATCGCAGAACATTCATGCCTGGAACTAGTACCAGAGCAATTCTACCAAAGAGCACTGTAGTCATAACAAATTTTATTTCTTCCGGTACTGATAGCGTAGGTGGAAATGTTACGAATTGAATATGCATTGTAAACAAAAACTTAAATTCGGGAGAAATTCCACCAACACATCGCAAAACCGCAACACACTCTTCTTTTTTTTTCTTGTCAAGAGAGGACTCTAACATGTATTTTAACTTTCATTTCACTCGTATGGAGCAATTTGCCACATTTTTCTTCCTTATAACCACCGTTCACCACGTTCCTCCCGAATATCAAAACACCAGTTATCTTCACACTTTTCATTGAACCATCAGATGCGAGCCGTCTCAAATACTGTTTTTCCGTTATGACGATTCACTTTTCACCACCTTAAATTTGCGGTTCCGTCTTGCAAAATCTTTTCTCATGCTTTTCACTCGAAAGATTTCTTGCCACCAAATCTTATGATCTTTGCACGGAAATATTTGAGGAATTCCACTTCCTATTAATTATATTTTTCGAATTGCTTCTTGAGTTGTATGCGGCGCGCACGTTTTTGCCTCTTTTCCAGATGATTTTTCCGACACCCAATTGAAAATTTGTATGCACTACATGGACACAGGATTCGGAACTTTTTCTTTCTTCTCTGCAACAATATTTCACACATATATTCGAACTTTCGCTTAATCCACAAAATGTTTAATAATTCGAGCAGCGACAGACCTTCCCGATATTATGTTTGCGACTCCTAAGCGAGATCTCGTGTGCGCGCAAATTCACTCCCCTCTCTAACATGTTATCTTCACCGTTTCTTATCACTCGTTTCGGTTGTTTTTTTTTTAAATTTACGTCGTCGTTTCGTTCTAAGCATTTGTATACTGCGTTACACCGCAATTCGTTAAATTATATTCAAAAGATATTGTAATAAAATTACTACACATAAAAATTATTAAACAGTTTTAGACTCTGTTTCCCGGGAGTTAAGTACAAAAGAAATTTTCTTGACTCATTTTTCATGCAAAAAAAGCGCGAGTGATCCGACGGGGAAGGTGACTCAATCGTTACTCCTCTTCGCGACCGCACCAGCAACCCCAACCGGTCCTACTCCTGCTATCGCCACCGCTATTCCTTCGCTCAATAATATCTCTTTGAATGAGTTTATTTGCTAAGCGTTAACTGCGCGACGTGGCGATGAGAGTAGAACTTTTCTCTTGGGCTTGTAGTATTCAAAGATCTTCTAATTGACTCCGGAGTTTGGCTGAGTTCAATAGTTCTGGACTGAGTGAATTCTGGACGATAATATGTTGTGACTTCTCTTTTTCTAGTTCTAGTGATATGGCCGCTTTCTCTTCTTGATCCCGTTGTAATTCTTCTTGTATTTCCTTGTATTTAGCCAAAGTCTGCTTGTATTCTTTTTCCAGCGATTCTAATTGTTTCTCCCTTTTTCTACTCCCTATCTAACATGTTATCTTCACCGTTTGTTATCACTCCCTTTTCTCGTTCTCATGCTTCAATAAAATTACATTGGCTTCTTGCTCCATTTTTTGTTGTTCTGTGAGTTTCTCTTCGGTAGATTGAATATTTTTTTTTTTCCTGAAGAACTTCGTTGAGCCGTTTTTCATTAGCATTTTTGTTATCAGTCTCTTGAGTCAATTTAATTGAAATCCATTTCGTTTTCATCTCTAAATTGCCAAGGTCCGTTTTGAATTTTTCATTTTCTTTCTGTAGTTTTTTATTTCATTACACTTTTCATCTAAAATACCTGATAGGCGACCTTTCTCTTCCTTTAGAAGTTGATATTTAGTGGTTATGATCTTAATTTCTTTTTTGGGTATCATTTAGTTGTTTTTCAACATTTTCTTTTTCTTTCCGCACGTCCAATACACTTTTCTTTTTTGTTGCGTAAATCATAACTGTATTTTCTTTTTCTTTGATGGCTATATCTAGTTCACCCTTAAGCGTTATTGCCAGCGGTCACGATGTAGTTAAAAATAAGATCACTTTTGTTATTTATGGGCGTTATGTTGAGCAAGTTGTCTAGTAAGTTTATCAACTTCCAATCCAAGCACATTCAAATTTTCCTTAAGTGTAATGTTTTTCAACAGAGTATCTTCAAGTACTGCTTGTAGTTTTCTATTTATCTCTAATGACAAATCTAATGTCATGCTTTGATTATTGCCTTTAATACCACCGTAAATTGCTGACATTACTCCACCGTATTTGGCCAATGCAGACTTGTTTTGATCGCTTTTATTTGATGTAAGCGCACCTGCTTGATCTCGCATCATAAAATACTGAAGGAGTTTTGATTTCTTTTGCAATTCAGACACCAAGGACATTGTATGATTCTCGAGAAAATCAATTTTTCTGTTTGTCTCGTTGCTGCTTGTTGCAGACGTAAAATTCTATCTACTAAATGTTTGGTGGAAGGTTCCTGCAAGGATAAACTATTTTGGCTTATGAGTTCGGGTTCGCTATCACTTTGACAACGAACGTTGACACCATCTGGAGAATGCTGCGATAGGTTTTGATCGCTGTTATGTTTCCGTTGCAATTCATTGTCGGAATGTTTCTTATACTTGCCCAACTCCCGGTTCAGTTCTTTCACAATCTGGGAATGTTTATTTTTCACTGCTTCTAAATCACCAAAAGCAGTATCTAACTTCTTTTTAGTTGCTTCGTAAAGCTTTGGCTTTTCTGATAAATGTTTTGTAAATAAAGCCCGCTCCTCAATTACTACAGCTATTTTCTGATTTTGTTATGTGGTGTTTGCAATAAAATCATATTTACGAGTGCATGAGCGTTTGTTTACTTTCTTGTGACAACCCATGCAATTCCCCTTAACCAGCTATTCTATCGAGGTCACAGGGGTAGGTGGAAAAAGACACGTATTTAGACCGGTGGTCGCAGGGGTTGTTGCGACAACGTGGACATATGGATGTCCACTCCGGTTTTATCTTGTTCCTCAAAGCCTGGCAAAGATTTGGCCTGACTACTCACGTCAACGGCACCTTGGAAAACAATGTCTGCACCAGCTGCTTTGGCAAAGCAGGTTGGGTAGTAGTCGCCAAATAAAT
The DNA here is from genome assembly GCA_963969285.1 of Odontomyia ornata. NCBI lineage: Eukaryota > Metazoa > Arthropoda > Insecta > Diptera > Stratiomyidae > Odontomyia > Odontomyia ornata. Next base: position 238,107,277 of record OZ017739.1, read on the forward strand.
GATTTGTATGGTATTACCATTTTTCGAGAAATTAAAGTTTATTGTACTAACCTGGTGATAAATACTTAATAAGCAAGATCACCTCATCTTCCATTTCGGGACTCGTTACGGTCGGTTTGTAAGACTGAGAACTTTGTTTGCTGGAGTCACTTCATACAACATCCATGGGGTAGATGTGTCCAAGAACTGAAAATATTGCAACGTAATTCATAATCATTCCACAAGAAATAAAAATTGACTAACCTGGTGATACATTCTTGAACCATCGCCACTTATTCCTTAAATAAGTCCATGTTTATACCGGCCTTGGATTGATTTACTCACTCTAGTCCTTTCATCCTCGAAGAATTCTTATTTACGCACTTATACGTGGTAGTTTTATTTGATATCGCCACTTGATATTTGCACAATTGATGTTAGTAATGAAGAAGATAAATGTCATTTTCAAACTGTCATATACGTCTATCTGACATTTATCAAGTTCGAAAGTTGTTTGCGAATTTCGAATAAGCAGTTCGATAAATTGCCCGTTCATATGTGTAGGTGTGATTCTTTCAGATTTCTTTCATTCGTTTATAACATGAAAAGTCCATTATTTTCAAATGTGTATTTTTTTTCTAGTGCTTGAATAGATCAAGAATGCATGTCAAATGCCTTTTAGATTTTAACTCATCTCAAACAAAAGCTCGGCGATTTTTCAAATTTAACGGTTTTTGCCGGCTACGCAATGTCCAGACTATACTTCTTCATGGAGTGACTATAGTCACCCCATGCGGACAAAAACAACATTACGATCTCAAGTTGTAGATTCAACGTCTACAGCATGAGTTGATGGCTCGCGATGATTCCAAGGTCAAGGGTGTTCTAATTATAGGCACATAAAACTGCTGCTAATGACACCACCTCGAAGGGATGAATCAAATTCCTCATTGTCGATATTGGATATGTCTACCATTTTCACAATGCGCACAGGATCAAAAATGTCCAATTCAATTTATAGGGAAGATCATGATTTAACACCATACATGTGTGGCATATGATCTCACTCATGTTTAGCATTGTGCATGTTCATGTTTGTATTCAGAGTATGCAATCCGTTCAAATCGTTTTTGAAAAGTCCGATAACTAATACTGGTGATGATTACGACCTCGGCACAAGCAGGAGGAATACCTTACCATTTAATGATGCATGTAAGTAAAATAGAAAATTGATAATGACAAGGTGGTCTCAAGCAATTTTTTTAGATTCGGAAATAATGATGAACGCAGTACTTCAATGGTTTTGTGGGTTATAAATGTTACGCGTAAGCTGCTGATGAATATTGAAAGCATAAGAATAGTGCTGCATTTGAATTCTCTGAGGGAATTAAACGTAAAATAGAGTGAAGCACACATTCATAGATTTATCCAAATCAAGTTTTCGAATCTTCCCAAGAAAAAAAAAACCCCAAATAAATTTCGTTTGACATAAATATATATATATATATATATATATATATATATATATATATATATATATATATATATATATATATATATATATATATATATATATATATATATTTCAAAAGTAAGAGTTCCTCCTTCTTCAGTGTTTTTTGGAGGGTATAGCTATAGCAATTTTCAGCTTTAATATCCCTGACAATTTCACTATTTTTCTCTCATGAGCAATATTCTTTATCCTTTTCTCGCTCTTATTACTTAATCTACGTCCTTATGTTTATCATTACATTTGTATCTTAATTATCCAAAGATCTTATTGTCCTCATTTGAGAGTTATTATGTATTATTTTTTTGCAATTCTCATTATTATTTATTAGTTCGTAATTTAAGTTCGTTTATTAAATTTTACATACTACTTAGACCGAATTAGCTTTGAATATTTGTTGTCCACATCTTCGTTGAGTTCTCCAGTTGCCGGAGCCTCGCATATACGTACAATTTCCGATTATTGCTTATTTTTTATGTGTGATTATGTGATTGGTTTCCACAATATGCTTAGCAACGGGTTACTTCGGAATATCCAAAATCACCTGTCAACTATTCCAGAAACCGTTCACTGGACAAACGAGGCAGCCGGATGAAACAAGGCATAGTGAACACACTATGGAGGCAGATAAGCTAAAATCAAGGAAAGCACTAAGCGATACTGTGAAGTCAGCCGTCGCTAAGCCTGTTGTGGAAACCTATCGTTAATCAATTGGGATAATCTACAAGGAAATACAAGAAATAAGCAACAATCGGAAATTGTACGTATATGAGAGCCTCCGACTTATTCGACAACCGGAGAACTCACGACTCAACGAAGATATAGGCAACGGATATTCAAAGCTATTGGAGCTAATTGGATCCAATTAGTGTGTAAAATTTAATAAACGAACTTAAACTACAAACTGATGAATAATAATGAGAATTGCAAAAAAAACAATACTCTAAAATGAGGATAATAAGATCTTTAGATAATTAAGATACAAATGAATTAATAAACAAAAGGACGTAGATTAAGCGATAAAAGAGTGAAAAGGAAAATGAATATTAATCAAGAGAAAATTAGCTAAAATGTGAGGGATATTTTCTGCCGAGAGGTACCTGGTATATTCGAGCAGCTTAATGAATGGAGTGACGTCACCTTCAGATGTTGATCATGCTTGGTGGGTTCTCGTGGTTTCGAGTAAATTCACTTTGTTGATCATGAGGTTCTTAATGGTTGTGTAAACAATTGCAACAGTAGCTCGCAGAATTATCCGTGCATGTAACACTGCCCCCGCCTCAATTCTTTTCGCCCCGAAAAGATGTGTCGCCATTTGTAGTCGATTCTCCCTGGATGTAATATGGGGCAAGACGGTCCAGATGCACGATTTTCATTTTAGCTCATTGGCATACGATGTTCCTGTATTCGGCATACGACGTTTTTGATTCGCTTTGCAACTCGGTATGGTCCCTCCCAATTATGTTGCAACTTTGGAGACCTACCCTTTTGCCGTTGTGGGTTATATAGCCACACCAAGTCATCTTGCTGGAAGCCAGTAGAATTTGCCTTTAGATCATACCTGGTCTTCATGCGGTCAGTATCCGACTAGAGATGTTTTTGCACGGTCCAGTGTATCTCATTCAACCGTTGCCTTAGCTCACTTGCGTACTCCGAGATGGTTTGGGGTTTCTCGGGAGGTGCTCCGAACTTTATATCAGCTGGAAGACGAATAGTCTTTCCAAAAACGACTTTGGCTGGGGCTTGGCCCGTCGATGCATGTTCGGCAGCTCTGTACGCCATCAAAAATAGTGGAATGTGTCGGTCCCAGTCCCTTTGGTTCTCGTCAACCATCTTGGCCAGGTGTTTATTGAGAGTGCCGTTGAAACGTTCGACCATTCCATCGGATTGGGGATGCAGCGGTGTTGTCCTCGTTTTCCGTACTCCCAGCAGCTCGCACATTTTGCTAAAAACTAGTGACTCAAAGTTTCGGCCTTGATCTGAATGTAGTTCGTAAGGTACGCCGTACCTACCGACCCAATTTAACACTAGCTGTTCGGCTTCAGTAGTTGCTTCCTGGTTGGGAATGGGGTAGACCTCGGGCCACTTGCTGAAATAATTGGCTACAACCAGCGTGTATCGATTTCCCCATTCAGATTCAGGAAAGGGTCCTGCGATGTCAACAGCAATCCTTTCAAACGGTACCCCCACGTTATAGGTTTGCATTTGTCTTCTCAGTCGTCGCTTTGTACCTTTGACGGAAGTGCAAATCGTGCATCTGCAACACCAGTCTTCTACGTTTTCTCGACCGTAGAGCCAGCCAGCCCAACCTTTCACGCTATTTCGCTAAGGTCTTGTTAAAACCACGGTGGCCTCCCGGTGATCCTTCATGCATTTCCTTCACCACATCGTGGATTCGGCTTTTGGGAAATATAGTTTGCATCCTATAGGAGCTTCCATCTGCCATTTCCCATTTCCGCTTGAGTACGCTACCCGCCACCCGAAGGGAGTTCCATTGTGCCCAATAGCTTTTCAGGGTTGCGCCCTGCATTGAAACGGCTTTCCACTCTCCTTCCATACGAGCAATGGTCCGATGTCTTCATCGGCTAACTGGGCAATACGAATCACCTCCGATGACCAACATTCATTGAACTCGGCCGTTATCAATCGTAGATCAACGGGCGGTTTCTTTTTGTTTACTAGAACTACTGGCGCAGCCCATGGACTGACAAAAGGTTCGATAACGCCGTGTTTTTCCATGTCCGGGATCAGTGCGCTCACTTCTCCTTGCTTGGCTATAGGAAGACGTCTCGGTGCTTGTCGAATTGGCTTGGCTCCCTGTGTATCTATGACGTGAGTTACCATACTCGTTCGGCCTTGGTCATCCGGGCCTGTTGAGAAGATGTCACTGTACTTGGTGACCAGATCAGAGGCCCGCTTCAATAGCTGGACTGGCAGTTTAACCTGCTTCAAAATTGCAGACGTGGATTCCCGGGCTTTGTCTGCGTCTTGCCTCCTTTTCCAATGATGGTCGTGAGTAGCTTCCAAGGAGGTGATGGTGGAAACAGGCTGGCAGCTGCCGATGACTTCTCCCACTTTGATTCTCGTGGTTGAGTCTGCGGTGTTAAGGACTCTAACCGGCACGTATCCATTCCATTCCTGCGCAATGCGGACGTCTTCGTTGGCTCTACTAGATAAGATCGGTGGTCTCCAGAATCACCATCAAGCTTGGCCCATACAATGCTTTCAGAAGAATTCGCTACATCAGTGTCAGCACATACTATTACATTCATCCTCAATCAATACTTGGATATTCTATCATTTCAATACCCGTTTGCCCAAATCCAATGTTATTCCATGTGGTCGCAGAAAATCCATTCCGAGAATGCAGTCATCCACAATGTTCGCAACCAGAAAGTTATGTCGGAACGCAAGGTCTCCCAACTGTATTTGGAGGTTAATCTCTCCATGGACAGGTGCAGTTTCTCCCGTTGCTGACCGTAGTGAGAAAATTCTGCGCTTGTGAAGTAGTTGTTGCCTCACATGGTCAGGTCGGATAATCGTTCGGGTTGCACCAGTGTCGATTGTTATGGTGCAATGTTCTCCGTCAACTTGATCTGGAAGGCATAAGTCCGCTTCTCCACGATGTAGTCTGGACACAGTGATAGTGGTGTCGGGGATGTCGATCCTCCTAGCCAACCTCTGCCCCACGAAGTTGGCTCTTACATGTTTCCCGACCCCTCTGTTTGAAGGGCTTCCATTCTGGGCTCCTGACTCGGTCTGGATCTCCTCCTAGCTGCACACCCAGGACGGTAGCTCAGTTTTCTTCGCTTCTTGCAGTCTCTTTGCAGGTGCCCCTTCTCTCCGCAATTCTAGCATCTACGTGCATCATTTACATGTGGGTCTCGCTCAATTTCCACGTGCTCACACCTGCACTCGTCTGTCACTACCTCACGAACCCGGGCAGTGGAACGGCTGACATTTTACGCTGCCTCAAAGTTCAGACCATAAACCAATGCGTCCTTAACTGTTTGCTTTTGAGCTAAACGCACCGCTTGTTGAAATTCCTGGTCTTTTAATGCGCTGATCAGTGCGACTGTCGCTGCGTCATCTCAATTTTCAGGGTCGTAGGCTGGGTAAGCCAAAAAAGCCAGTTGCTCAATGTCTTGGGCTAGCTGCTGTAAAATTTCGCCAGACTTTTGCATCCGATGCCGTAGCTGTGACCGATAAATCTGCTTTAGATGATCGTCTCGATAACGCATGTCGAGCGCATTCATTATAGCAGCTGTGTTTGAGTGCAATTCAACGGGGATCGTCTGCAAAAGCTCGGCAGCTGGGCCTCTTAGAGCAAGAATTATTACATATGCTCGGTCCTGCTCATTCCAGTGATTTGCCCTTGCGGCAGCTTCAAACTGGGTGTTTGAAACCCAAGCAAAATTATAAATTTCCTAGTTTAAGTCTAAAATATCTAAAATTATTTTTGTTGAATATCACATTAAATTTAAATACAAACAGCTAAATTGCATGAAGTTATAAAATTAAACATGATCATCTTCAGATGCACGTCGTGAATTCTTCAGTCAAAACAAATGTCACTTTGCACTTCTAAGCTGAGGAATTCGCGACGTGCATACATACGATTGTGCACAGTCAGCGATATGATAGCACGTTCCCACGAATGATGTTGACTCGTGGAAGCATGATCATTTCGCTGGCTGGACGTAGACATACACTTGTGCAAAGTCAGCGATATGCTCGTCCATGAAGAATGTTGGAGCGTGGGAGCGGACAATATCGCTGACATAGTAGGAATAAGTATATTAAAGTTAGAAATTTTATAATAAAGTTGCCAGTTCCTGGATATAATTGAACAAATTAGTGTCGTTATTGAGAGCTTGGTCATTTTCACCCTTCATTAAAAGAATACCGGTATTGGACTGGAATTCACCAAGAATTAAAGGACAGATTTTGTATCTGGCCTTAATTAAAACTTTGGAATTCAAGGGACAGATTTTGTATTTGGCCTGCGGTGAATTTTACAAATTCATTAACTTTGTTTTGGATACAAGCGGCTAAAGAAAAGCCTTTGGTCGCGGTTTAAACATTTTTTGGTGACCCCGATGTGGTGACCACTTTGAAGACTAAGGTTCTTCACCCGATCAGAATTTTAAGAGAATTCGTTCGGTTATTTTCAATTTACCTTATCGATTATTTTCGCAGCATTGTGCTGAACATCCTTCCTTTGGGTCAATTGAGCGCTAACAAAAATGGAAGATTTGGCCAGACAGCAAGACCAAACTGGCTTTCAAATCGAGCGGCTTATCACAAATTACCACAACCTACCAGACGAACACCAGTCTACTTGAATAGAAGACTCTCTGAGTTGAAGGAACTTTGGGAAACGTTTTATTCAAGACATCAGTGACTTCAAGCACACGCTGCCATGTTCCCTGATCATCCTTATTTCCCTCGAAATTACTTTTCGGTCATTCAGCGTGAATATATGACCGCAAGAGATGCGAGAACTGGTCTCTTGAATGAAAACGATAGGGAGAAACTGGCTGAGCAGCCAACTTTAGCAACAGTCAAAAAGGTCGAAGAAAATTTAGAAGGGCTACGAAATCATCTAGAGGAAATGATTGGTTCCATTGAGTATACTATGGATGGAATCTACCGGTCGCCACCAGACCAGACCAGATTATACTATGAAGTTAAATCCGGTACACTGACAAAATACTGGGAGGAACTGCAAGAAGCACGTCGAGCCATGTGCAGATCTCCAGGCGGAAGTGCTATGTATAGCCAAGCTGACCTCAGTAAAATAGAAGAGCGCATATAAGATGCCCTCATATTTCTAGCGACAGGCAAGGAAAAGGCAGAGCCATTGCCACATGCAGTTGCTCACACTCAGCCTCGTGTTAAGGTCCCGGGGGTATCGATACCAAAATTTGATGGAGACTACGCGCAATGGACATCTTTCCATGATCTATTCCAGCAGATGATTGATTCACAGCCACTCGGAAATGCCCAATAGATGTGGTATCTCAAAACCAACTTAGTGGGGGAGGCAGAACGACTTATAAAACGTATGCCGATCTCTGATGAGAATTATACAGGTGCTTGGGACATCCTTCAAAACCAATATGACAATCAAATGCTCATGGTGTTCACCCTTCTCGACAAAATCATTTCACAACCAGCAATTGTCGCTGAGTCAGCAAGATCGATAAAGTTATGCCATGATACTACGAAAGAATGTATATTGGGACTGAAAAACTTGAAGATTGAGACAGCCAGCTGGGAACCAGTTTTGCCGCATATTCTCATGAAGAAACTCGACAAGACATCGCATAACTTGTACGAGCAATCAATAAAATCACCATGGGAGTTACAATCACTCGAAACCTTCTTAACGTTTTTAAAATGCAGATTCCAAGCCTTAGAAGCATTGGGTGGTGAAAGGCGAAGCAACAACAAGGTACAACAAAAGAAAGTCTCCGCGCTGGTATCAACCAATCATTCAGTGCTAGAGCCATGCAAAAATTGTGGAGGCCCACATAAAATGTTCGCATGTGAGAATTTTAAAACCCTTAGCATATTCGATCGCATAAAAAGGGTCAAACAACTGAAGCTCTGTCTAAACTGCTTACGCGTAGGACATACAAGTACAGAGTGTGCGTCCCGAGCTTGTTTGAAGTGCAGCAAAAAGCACAATACTCTGTTGCATAAAGAAAAACAATTTCCAGCAGAATTCGAAGCTAAGCTTAAAGAAAAAGCATCTTTAGCAACTGAAACAATGAGAACCGAGGTATTTCTCAGCACGGTAATAGTCAAAACTCCAGATAATCATGGGCAAATGATGGACTTGTGTGCCATATTAGACAGTGGTTCACAAGTGCATTTAATCACTGAAGCTGCCCTAAGGAAACTCAACAGCAAGCCCCAGTTGTCCAACGTTTCCATAAGTAGCATTGGCGGAATCACACAAAAGGTTAACAGACAGCTAAATTCGCCGATCCAATCAAAAAAAACCAACTTCAAGATTAAGCTGAATGCATACGTGGTAAGTCAGATCACAACTCAGCAGCCCTCGGAATCGTTTGGACTTGATGGTTGGCCAATACCACGAAATATTTCACTAGTTGATCCAGGGTTCAATCAAGCAGGGCCAGTTGATATGCTCATTGGTGCGGAATACTACTACCAGCTGTTGGCAATCGGTCAAATTAGGCTTGGTGAATCGCTCCCCATCCTACAAAACACAGTTTTTCGATGGGTAGTAGGAGGCCTGCTCAACGATTCTTGCAGCCAAGCAAAGCCCACAAGTACAGCCACATGTGAAATGTATCGGGCAGAATGTTCCAACCTGGATGTAGAGTTGGAAAGGTTCTGGAGATTAGAAGAGAACGTAAAGCCTACCGTGACAATGACATCTAAGGAACGACAGTGTAAAGCTCACTTTCAACATCACCTGAAGAAATCAAATGATGGACGTTTTACAGTTCGGCTACCATTTGCAGATGATCCAAAAAAATTGGGCCAATTAAAAGACATAGCTTTCAAACGATTAATTCAACTCGAAAAACGCTTGGCCAAAGATGCAGAAGTCAAACGGGCCTATCAAGACTTTATGGAGGAGTACCAGAAGTAAGTACACATGACCGAGGTCAAAATACCCGACTTTGAGACTACACACTTTCTGCTTCCACACCATTGCGTCCTCAAACCGGACAGCTCGACAACCAAGCTGCGAGTGGTATTCGATGCCTCGGCAAGGTCTTCTACCAATATTAGCTTGAACAATATACTCCATACTGGGCCTACGATACAAGACGAACTGTTTACGATTTTACTCCGATTTCGGCTATTCAAATAGGTGTTCTCCGCTGACATCGAGAAGATGTATCGGCAAATATGGGTCGATAAAAAAGACCGTCCCTACCAGATGACATTTTGGCGGAATCAACCCAGTGAAAAATTAAGATGCTATGAATTAAACACGGTAACTTATGGCACCACCATGGCACCGTATTCAGCAACGAAATGCTTGCAACAATTAGCCGTGGTATCAAGACAGAAATATCCGTTGGGAAGTCTGGCAATTCAGAGAGACTTGTACATGGATGACTTGTTGACTGGTGCAAATAGCCTGCCAGAAGCTCTCCAAAAGAAAGAGGAGGTCCAATGCATCCTAAAATCAGCAGGATTCAATCTGCGAAAATGGTGCGCAAATCATCCCATCCTGCTTAAAAACATAAACCCAATAGACCAAGAAGTACAATACACTTTAAAGGAGAACCCAACGGAACAGGTGAAAACTCTGGGAGTCACATGACTTATGAGCTCATAATTAGAGTTCCACCTTATATCCGCCCAACAAGAGTGACCAAAAGAATAGCACTTTCAACGATCGCTCACATATTCGATCCGTTAGGACTTATGAGTCCAGTAACAATCACAGCGAAAATATTCATTCAAAGTTTATGGAAGGTAAAACTTGATTGGGATGCAGCGCTACCAATGGAGCTACATACATCATGGATGATATTTCATGAAAGCTTGGGACAACTCAACGAAATTAAAATACCGCGACATGTTTTTGGAGCTCGAGTACCTCGTAATACACAATTGCATGCTTTTCAGATGCATTAGAAAAAGCTTATGGAGCAGCGGTCTATTTTAGAGCCAATCACCACGATGGCACTACCACTGTTCATTTATTATGTGCTAAAACACGGATAGCACCAATCAAAACTATAACTATTCCGCGAATGGAATTGTATGCAGCAAAACTTGCGACCGATCTAGTGCATCGCCTTCAGTCTGATTTAAGTATGACGGCTCAGCCTTGCTTTTTCTTGACTGATTCCAAGGTGGTACTCCACTGGCTAAATAGCGATCCAGCTTCATGTCAGACGTTTGTGGCAAATAGACTAGCAGCAATTCAGCAGTACTCAATACCCAGTCAGTGGCGTCACGTAAGCTCAACATATAACCCAGCAGATTTAACTTCGCGACGTATCAGCCCAGCAAAACTAAAGCAGAATTCATTGCGGTTCTACCGGCCTCTATTTCTTCACAGTCATCCTGATTTGTGGCCTACCAAACACGTTGGGCAAGAAGGTGAGCTAGAAAAGAAAAAATCTAAAAGTGTTTTTGTAACCACTGAAGCCGAGCAACACTTTATCAACAAAATAAACCACGGAAATTCCTTTCGTAAACTCAAATGTATTGTGGCATTAGTAATTCGTTTCACTAGATTGGTCCGTAGAAAAATCACCTCCAATCGGAATAATGACGCATCAACCGTATCAGAACTGGATGAAGCTTCCTCAGTCATAATCAAAGAACTCCAGAAGGAAGGCTTCCGTGAAGAGGTTAAAGCACTTAAATCAACAGAGTAGCTTAGTTGCAGTAATCGTCTTAGCAGTCTTACACCCTTCCTGGATCGAAATGGACTTCTACATGTAGGTGGATGGCTCAAGCAGTCTGATTTGGAGCACAACCACAAACACCCTTTACTTCTTCCTTACGCCCATCCTATCACAAAACTTATCCTGAACCAAATACATCAAGACCATCAACACGCTGGCCCGCAAGCCTTACAAGCAATCGCACGACAGCGGTATTGGCCTATCAAGGGCAAAACGATTGCACGATCCGTGGTGAAAAATTGTATTAGCTGCGTTAGAGCGAAACCCAAGGTACTGTCACAATTAATGGGAGACCTGCCATTAGATCGAGTACATCAAGCAAGACCGTTTTTGAATACAGGCGTGGACTTCGCTGGCCCTTTTTATACCCATTTTAAAAAGCGAGGCAAGCAGCCGCGAAAAACTTACCTGTTTTGTTGTTTTGCCACAAAGGCCGTTCATTTTGAACTAGCAACGGAGATAACGACGGAGGCAGTCATTGGCACACTTAAACGGTTTGTAGTTCGACGAGGAAGTTGCCGGAATATCTACTGTGATAACGCAACTAATTTTGTGGGAGCCAACAATCAACTTTTGGAGCTAAAACGAAAATTGGAAAACAAGGAAGTGCAGGAGAATATTATCAAGTTCTGCACAACTAAAGGCACGGACTTCCACTTCATTCCTCCCAGAGCGCCTCATTTTGGTGGATTATGGGAGGCAGCGGTAAAATCAGCCAAACATATGATCTGCAAAAACTTAGCTAACGCCTGCCTAACGTATGAGGAATTGGAAACAGTCGTTGTTGAAGCAGAAGCCATCCTGAACTCACGACCGTTGACTCCATTGTCATCCGATCCAAATGACCTTCAAGCTCTGACTCTAGGCCATTTTTTGATTGGCGAGCCGCTTACAAGCACGATAGAAGCTCATGCGGAATTTCCTCGACTACCTCTTGGGCACCGATGGAGGTTGGTCATGGACTTAAAATATAAATTTTGGCAGAGACGGTCAAAAGAGTATCTGAAAGAGCTGCAATACAGATACAAATGGAAGCAACAATGCAAAAATGTCCAGCCAGGAATGATGGTTGTTTTAAAAGAGGATAACACGCCGGTGTTGAAATGGCCCCTCGGCAGGATCATGAGAACCATAACAGGGAAAGATGGATTAGTCAGAGTCGTCGACGTCAAAACATCATCTGGCACGCTCAGACGACCCATTCACAAGTTAGCACTATTTCCAATAGAACAACCATCATCTGACCAGCAAAACCACGCTGAGCATTGGTCGACAGTGGCTGAGAAGGAGGTGGATGATGAGAAAGTTCCCGATAGTCCATCAAGAGCTAAAATTTCCTACAGATTCTACTAGTGGTAGGACTTATTTTACCTGCTCATGTCAGGTCCATCAAAATACAACCGTTTGATACATCTCCCGGTCTATACGTCGAAAACCTGGGGCCAGCACATCTAATACTTAATGAATGGAAACTAGTTGTATATTATGATTTAACCTCATATTGGAAAGAGTTGGACACAATAAAAGTGGGAATAAATCAGCTACGGTTTTTATATCAGCTTTTAAGCCACGAAAGTTCATGCGAAGGCACCCTACAGCAATTCCGATCCTGGGTAAGCGAAGCTGAAAAAATCAATCAACTGATGCAACGCTGCACACGTATCAGACCAAGACTTAGAAAGCGTGGTGCATTGAATGTGATAGGAAACATAGCCAATGCTCTGTTTGGCGGGCTAGACTCTGACTATGCAGAACATATGGTCAAAGTAATCACATCTACGTGAGCTGCTTAAGAATCAAACGTCAGTGATAAATTCTACAGTAATTATTATGGCACAGGCACAACAGCATAATGAACAACACCTCAACGAACTGGAAGCTGCTATGAATAATAACATTCAGCTTGCCAACAATATGACACAAGAGATGCGCAGACAAAACACACTCCAGATCTTTAACCTGTTAGCCACACAATTGTCATAAACATTGAATAATTACCAACGCACTCAAACCGCACTGTGGGAATCGTTTATGGATACAAATCATGGCAATTTAAACTCGTTACCTATAACCCCGGAGCAACTGCAATCAGCAGTAACGTCCATAAAAGAAAATCTACCAAATACGGTTCGATTGCCCATCTCTTCAGGGGACTTATCTAGTATCTACAAGATTATCACTATTCACGGCTGTTCTCTAAATAAAAAAATGATATTTCTATTGAAGATACCATTGGTATTGTACGACCAATATGAAATGCTTCATTTCATTTCAATTCCCATGATAATAAACGGGACATTAGCGGAGATAGAGCTTCGAGTAGAATTTATGATTGTAAACCTACATCGAGACACATACTACCCGATCACAGAGAATGAATTGAAGTCCTGTAGATCGGCCAATGATCTTCACTATCCTTGCAATCAAGTAAGACCCTTACATCAACGAGGATCAGAAGTGGCAACATGTTAAACTCAGCTTAGTTAATCAGTTGATCCAAGAAAACAAATGCCACCTCAAAAGGGTTACCAAATTGAAAAGATGGATCCCCTTAACCAATCCAAACCACTGGATCTACGTTATGAGCCAAGCCTCTGAAGTCAATATCGATTGCGGAAAAGAGATGTCATTAATAATACTCAATGGTTCTGGAACTTTAGAATTGCCAAAAGATTGCTTTATAAGGGAAGAAACCTTAACCATCCAAGCTCACAAAATTTTTCCTTCATCCTTTAAAACCCATTTCTTCCGCTCAGAAATATATCCCAATTTACCTTTTAGTCAACAATACAAGAACTAACAACAACCCGAACTTACAATGCCTCAGACCAGAAAAATTTTGACTTGATGCAACGAGCGATATAAGCCCAGCTAGGTGCGGAACTACAATCCACCAAAACGGAATCCCCAACCGTCCCTCAATTCACAGTAGGCTACAGCGGATTATTCATTGGCCTTCTTGCTTTAACTTACGTAGTGGTCCAACATCTACGTCGGGGATGCAGTAAACCGGCAAGGCAACCTGCGTTTGCCCCAACTCCAGCTCCAAGATCGATACCAACAGAAGCCTTCAGTTTACGGTCAACAGGTTAAACTGCCGTTTAACGCCGGGAGCATGTTTGAAACCCAAACAAAATTATAAATTTCAAATCAAATTATTTAGTCTAAAATATCTAAAATTATCTTTGTTGAATATCACATTAAATTTTAATACAAACAGCTAAATTGTATGAAATTATAAAATTAAACATGATCATCTTCAGATGCACGTCGTGAATTCTTCAGTCAAAACAAATATCACTTTGCACTTCTAAGCTGAGGAATTCGCGACGTGCATACATACGATTGCGCACAGTCAGCGATATGATAGCACGTTCCCACGAATGATGTTGACTCGTGGAAGCATGATCATGTCGCTGGCTGGACGTAGACATGCACTTGTGCAAAGTCAGCGATATGTTCGTCCATGAAGAATGTTGGACCGTGGAAGCGGACAATATCGCTGACATAGTAGGAATAAGTATATTAAAGTTAGAAATTTTATAATAAAGTTGCCAGTTCCTGGATATAATTGAACAAATTAGTGTCGTTATTGAGAGCTTGGTCATTTTCACCCTTCATTAAAAGAATACCGGTATTGGACCAGAATTCACCAAGAATTAAAGGACAGATTTTGTATCTGGCCTTAATTAAAACTTTGGAATTCAAGGGACAGATTTTGTATCTGGCCTGCGGTGAATTTTACAAATCCATTAACTTTGTTTTGGATACAAGCAGCTAAAGAAAAGCCTTTGGTCGCGGTTTAAATACTGGGTTTTGCCAATACTCCAGACCGTTTGCCCATTGAATATTGGTGCTTGCACATTTCTGGATGTGCTTTGCACTGCGGTTATAAGTGGGGCTGGTGAGGTGGTTACCACTGCCTTCGCTGCTTCCAAGTCCTTTTTCACTTTTTCCATCTCATGGCTCATTCTCTCCTCGACCTGGATAATCTCATGGTTAATTCTCTCCTCGACTTGATAAACCTTTTCTTCGACGCATTTAATTTGCTTGTTCAGACTACCGAGCTCCACCTTTATTTCGGTTGACTATTTTTGCGAATTTGCCTTGATTTCAATCGCTTGTTGGTCCACTTTTGCTGATTGTTCATTTAGCTTCGCAGCTAAACTGGATATCTGTTCATTTAGTTGCACTGATTGTTCATATAGCTTCGTTGATTGTTCATTTAGCTTCGCGGATTGTTCATCTAGCTTCGCAGTGAGACTAGATGACTGTTCATTTAGTTTCGCTGATTGTTCATCTAGCTTCTCAGTTAGACTGGATGACATCAGCATCAACATTTGCATTAGCGCAGTTTCTGGCTCCTTTGATTTTGGTGTTTCTACTTCTCCACCTTCTGCGTCTTTTTCCGCATCAGAGAGCTCACACAAATCCAGATTCACGTCTTTTGACTCGATTGCATCACGCAAGCGTGCAATCAGTATGGCCTTTGTACCTTGTGTGGCCAGATTTCGCTGTTCCAACTCGTTTAAACGTTTTTACTTCCAAAATTTTCTTTCTCACTTCTTGACACCAATGTCGCGTGTATGGTTCGCGGCCAATAATTTTAATGTTCCGGGGAAGTGAAAACGCAATGTCTTTAAAATTAAATTAGTTTATTTATTTACTAAAAATGCACATTCACTCATTTAACTATTTCAAAATTTTAATTAGAATCTTACTTTTGCCTGTCAATTAAATTTCTCTAACAACTGTCTTCACTTAACAATCAACGAAAATCATTCCACTATTACTCGATCAATATCGTTTTTCAATTCGCTATCGCAGTTTTTACTATATTGCGGTTCTAATGAATGATCCCCCCATTCATTCAGCTCGCCTTTATATAGGGTCTCTACCCATTCAACCCATTTCTCGTACATTGGCGAATGTTCTGCCGAGAGGTACCTCTTATATTCGAGCAGATTATGAATGGAGTGACGTCACCTTCAGATGTTGATCATACTTGGTGGGTTCTCGTGGTTTCGAGTAAATTCACTTTGTTGATCATGAGGTTCTTACTGGTTGTGAAAACAATTGCAACAGTAGCTCGCCGAAAAATTCGCGCATGTAACAATAGATATATATATATATATATATATATATATATATATATATATATATATATATATATATATATATATATATATATATATATATATATATATATATATATATATATATATATATATATATATTTCTTAACAAGGGAATGTAACTTCAAGATAATTTTTAAAAGGAAAATACATTATAGGTATCTTAGTTTATTCTTACGTCTTAGAATTTTTTTTATATTCTACACACTAGAAAGAGTGCGTTATACTGAAATCATTTAATTATTAGTGCCAGCTTTGCCGCTAGTACATCTATCATTTAAAAAGTAATGGCGTTAGGCAATAGGAGAGCTAGTTCATAGATAAGGAGACAGAAGGAGGAGGAGAATGCTCTTGGACGGCAATGACTTGGGGTGTATCCGTTAAATTACTGTAACAGTCTAGCTCCTTATGAGTTTTTATGTGTCTTCTCATATAATATGAATTAGGAAAGGATCTTCCGCATTCTTTGAATTTGAAAAGTTTGGGATAAGTAAGTTCTCTCTTGTGTCCTTTCAAAGTAAAAGCAGCAGTAAATGTTTGCCCGCAGATGTCGCACTTGCATAAATCAGGATTTACATGTGTCGCCTTATGAATTTTTTGAATTCTCAAGTGATGCGCTATACTATAAAGCTTGCCGCATGTGTCACACTTATATCGATTGGGATTCTGATGCAAGACTAAATGATTTTTGTACATGTGCCGTTTGTTGAAAAATTTGCCGCATTCCTCGCATTTGTATTTGCCTAGTTTCGTGTCCAAATTCACCACTTTGGGTTTGTTCAGAATTCAAGTTATAGCATAAGATTTGTCAGCAATGTCGTTAATAAAAATATTAAAATTTGAATGCAATAATTCGTTCGTTCGATAAAACTGTGAAGCGCCCAACGGCTTCTCATATTTTTCGCGTGTATATAACTTAGCTTGACTTTGTTCGGAATCCAAATGAATATCTACATTACTTGTAGGCTTTTTCGATTCAACTCAAATCTTATCGCACTCATCCCATACAGATACGTTCTCGTGTGCCTTCATATACCATTTATTCACGAGATTTTTGCCAGTCCAAAATTTGACACATTCCGCACATTGAACAGCTTATCAGCTTCCGATTCGGAAACTGCATTCACTTCCAAGTAATCTTCGCTGGATTCTTCTATGTTGACAAGATTCTGTAGATTTATGTCCTTTGCGTTTTTATCATACATTGAATCCAGTTTCTCCTTCGAAAGCGCACTGGTATTGCTACGACGTGGCTCTGAAGCTCTATCCATACACTAATCTGGTACATTCCAACCGTGACTGTCATTCACTTGTTCGCCTGTGCATCTGTGTCTCGTTTCTGAACTGATTCCATGCGACCTCTCAATTATATTAGCTGAAGTATTAACACTACTTCCTGGGGTAACATTGTAACGTTCCTGATTTGTTTGGTAAACATGTTATTGGGCATCAGATGACTTCGCCACTGAATTGTTTGCAGTAGTTTCTGTTTTAATCATTCGCATTAGCTGCGTTTTGGGATTCTGGTTGAAAAAACCTTCAATGAGATTTTCAAGTTTAGCCTCTATTGCTGATGATCACTACACTGCATGTTGTTGGCTATCATTGAAATTCATTTGCAGTGATTTATCGCCGGATTTTGAGCTCCACCACCTGCGATTAATTCTCTATGAGAAAATCATAACCTTGAATTCGTTCTTGCCTACCGGTAACGTAACTAACGCCAAGCGTTTGGCCTCTGTGCTCGCTTGACTTTTGCCCGAATGAACAAAGAAACTAAACAATTGCGTAGTGAATAAAAAACAGAACGCGCGATGCCTTTTTATCGAACTTACTTGTACGCTTCCTGCTTTGGGAAAACACGTCAATATCTCGCCCTCGAAAACTTTCATCTGCTTCCTTTTTTTTTGTTTGCAAATCTGGCGTAGCGCTTCTCCAGGTAGCTATTTCCTTGACTATAAAGCCTTTTCACGATGGTTTGAACAGAGATAAAAACTTTTGCCACTTAATTCAACATCACTTTTCGTTTTTCCGACACTCATACCCACCATGTGGCTGTGTCAGCTTCACTTTTGACATCTCACGACAAAGCTGACGTGGGATGGGAAGTCGTCAAAACTGACACGAGATGGAAAGCCACATGGTAGCAAGGTGCATTAGTAGTGATCGCCAGTGGCGTAGGGCGATTCATCACAGATTCACGTGGCCAGCCCATTGCAGCTTCCGCCATCGTACAATCGTTGAGGCCTCCACCTCGTCCAACATTTCATACAGCTCATGGTTGCGTCGAATTTGCTATTGGTCCCCGTTTAGCTTCGCTCCAATCATCCGCCTCAGGACCCGTCCCTCGAAAGCGTTGAAAATGTTTGCGGATGCTTGAACTAGGGCCCAAGTTTTTAAATCCATAGTATAGCACAGGTCTTGTCACAGATTTGTATACTTGGAGCTTTGTTTTCCTGTGTATGCAGCTGTTTTTCAAGATCGTCAAAATCTGAATACAATATTTTATTTGCGAGCTGTATTCGTCGGCGTATTTGTTCTCTTTCATTAGCGTTCTCGTCATTTTGGTGCCTAGATACACAAATTTGCCCACATTTTCGGTTATATATTCGCCAAGTGTGATATTTTGTGTACTTTAGGTATTCTTCCTCGACTGCGTAATGAGCTTTGTTTTATTCGCGTTGATTTGTAGCCCTACTAGTTTTGCTTCGCTGTCAAGTTTCAGGAAAAGTTCTTTGGCAGTTGTTAGCGACCCTAACAAAATGCTGCTATCATCTGCATAGGCTACCACTTGGTTTAACTTGTATAAAAGCGTACCTCTTGTGTCGACAGGTAGCTTTCTTACCCAGAGCCAAATTGAATAGCAATGGGTCCAGCCCATCTCCCTGCCTTAGTCCGCGTTTGGTGTCAAAGGCGTCGATGAGTTGGTTATTAATGCAGACTTGGGAGGTTGTCCACGTCATTTTGAAAAGACGGACTAATTTGGCAAGGATGCCAAAGCAAAGCATTATTTAATGCAGCATGTTACGATCAAAACTGTGGTATGCTTGCTTTTCAATCTAACTACATACAAAAAGACAGCAAGTTTAATAGGAGTTTTTAACATGAAGTTATCCAGAACAGAAATACACGCGATAACAGATATAGCTTTTATAGATAAAGATAATTATCGCAGACTGTTTATCCACCTAGAAACTCTTAAGTAACTTCAATAGTTAAATTAAGATAGAGTTGTCTGGTAACCTACCGAAAACTTAAAATCTAAATGACTTTCGATGAGATAATATTTCTTATCTGCTTCCCTCACTTGCGTAGGTGCATATCCTTTTTCCTCTGAATCCACAGAAATCCTCAATCCCTTCTTAAATTAGTTTGAAATAATATTTAACAGTTCAAAATACTTGCTTTATAAATTTTTTAACATTATTACAGCATCCGTGGTAAAAAAACAGACGTTTTATAATCAGGATACAAGAATATTCAATGAGATTGATTCATTGTCAGCAGCGCGACACACCAAATCGGGATTTAGCATCCACTAGCCATCTCAAATCATCACGGTACTACGTCCATACTCATTGTTATTGCATTAAAATCTATAAAAAAATTTGTAAATTGATGTCATCAGCCTTGATAAATTAATAAAATATATTGAAACATACAGTTTAATGATTTTATTTAAAATTTATTTTATTTTCAATTCAGCTATAATGAAAAGCAGATCAATCTACAAAGGTATTTTTAAAATAACGGCAAGGAAAACGTGCACTTTCAGTTCTTGTTGAGCCACGATCGTATTCATTTTCGTTATCCTCAACCGTACTTGGCGCAGTTGAGGCAGATTTCGTCTGTTGTTATTTCAGGAGTTAACGTTTCCTCGGCAGTTTTTTCCGATTCTGACGACCTTCTTCGTGGTATCATCTTCCCTTTAGATTTCTGAAAAAATTGATTGAAAATTTAGAAAATAAGGTAAACTATTTTAATGTCGTAAATATGGAACTACTAGGCGTTGACAATTGCGCATTGGTTGTGTTGATATATGAACCGCACAAGCATTGCCATTGGTTATTCGGTTCTCGAGAATTGAATAAGCAATGGTAATACTAGTGCGGTTTATAGATCAACACAACCAATGCGCAATCGTCAAACGCCTAGTAGTTCCACACTTGGTGGCTCAGTAATAGATCAACACAACCAACGCGCAATCGTCAAACGCCTAGTGGTTCCACACTTGGTGGCCCAGTAATACGATAGCATGCAAATTTAACAACTAGTAATGATACTGTGGCATCATCGTCACCTTCAGCAGTTGAAAGTCAAATTGTATACAAATTAGAATTGAATGACCATAATGTCCCATGTTCAAATCTCGTTGGGAGCAACGTGATTTAGTTCAGGGGATTTTTCGGACAGACTACAAGTGTTCAGTCAGTAGTGATATGTACTGATTTAATCAGATCATATCATAGCAGAGCAAGCACACGGGAGCATGATACTGACCAAACCAACTTCCGAAGAAATCAATACGGTCATGAAAATGAGATACTCTAACTATCTCGAAGCGAAGGCCCGAGAGGGGCTGAAGTCCTACAAAGGAGAAGAAGAATGCACAAATATTTACCTATATTGCGAACAAGTCTGCCTCTTTGTTCAGTCAATTGTCGATTTTGTCGACTATTTGTTATGATTTCAGGAGTTATCGTTTTGTCAACTGTAGACTCTGATTCAGACGACTTTTTTCGTCGTATCAGCTTTCGATTAGCTTTCTGAAAAAATTGAGTGAAAATTGAAAAAATAAAGCAAATTATATCAGTGTCGCGATTGCATACCTTTATTCCTCATCCTCATTTTGTTCATCAGCAGTGTTTTGTCTCTAGCGACGATTGGTACATTTCGTTTCGCCACTTGACTCCTCTTAACTATTGGCTCTAGATGCATCTACCCAGGCACTCCTTCAACTTGGACCCGGTGTCGGCTCGGGTGGTAAGAGAGTTAACAATGAAATGCCTTCCAAGGCATTATTCCGGCGAGGAAAACATGCACTTCAAGGCCTTGTCGAGCTACGATTATTTATGACGTATAGTCAATTTTCCGGGTGCTGCGCTGCCATTCGAGGGTTTACTTCTTCTATAGAATCGGTTTGATATGAGTTTCGAAGAATGTTCACACACGAAGTTACATCGATCTGAAATTGAATGAAGTTCAGGTTAATGTTGATTAAAATATGTATGAAATACTTAATCAACTGCTTTGCAACTTTCTACATAACTATACGACTCACAAAAATAATTCAGGCTATCCTGCTGAACTCAGGCATCAAATTACCGCCAATAACTATTGCTCCCACAATTTGACAATAATCTGACACTTATTGGAGAAATGTCACGGCAGTTGATAAAAAAAGCAAAAAAGTAATGACGTCATTGATGAAACAGCTGATTGTCAGTTTTACTTTTCACTGCATTATCAAACCTAGCAAGGTGGCCAGGTTTAAGGAGGCAGTGGTTGTATATGAATCTGGCCATCTGCTAAATTTCGGAAGGATTCAAAAATAAAAAAAAAGGAAAAAGAGAAAGACAAAAACAAGGAGGAAAACTCATCCAATCAAAGTTCAAAGGAAAAGACGCTCTAGACCTCATACAAAAAAACACTACAACTGCCACTACAAACGCTTTCACCAAATCGCATAATCATAATCAAGACTCGATGACAGCCACCGCTATAAAAAACTGTCTAAATCTGGAAGCGGAAGTGGAAAAGTTTGATCTTAACAAAAGGGATGCCCCGCATGCTAATGAAGTTCTCATGAAGGTCGTTACGCCAGCTGCCAAATGAAAAAAAAAACTTCTTCAGTCAATCGTGGATTACGGATAAAGAAGCAATTAAACACGCAGAAAATACAATGGCTGTATGGATTATTTACAGTAATCCACCAATCAACCCTATATTTTGCATAGAATTTAATTGGTGCTTTTAAACAAACTGGCGGAAGGAAGCTTTCCAAGCAATTTCAACAGAGAAAAATCCCCGTTAGCAGCAGCAGCCGGAAAGGTAAATTTCTCGTATGTAGCGCAAGGTTCCGAAAAAGAATTTTGCTTGCCTACTACTGGACCTCTTACTGCAATTTTTGTAGCACCACATGGGTAATTATTAACATCAAAAGAATCTGCCGCCGTTCGTGTTTGGAGAACCTTCATAGAAGCGCAAATATTTTGCTAATTAAATTGAGTTGCACACGTATGGATCACATATTGAAAATCGGCGGGTAATAAATTGTTATAAACATATAAATACTGGTTTCACCCTTCTCATATTTGCTGTTTGAACATTTCACAGTGGTTACCACACAAAGGCCTCATGAGCTCAAATAGTTAATTTCTAAAGATTTCCATAAAAGTTTAATCAGCACTTGCATTGCCATTAATATATACATTTTCGATTCTTTTCTGAACCACCAGCAGCCGTCATTTTGAATTTTTATTGAAAACGGCTGCCAAAAATATTAAGCTGCAAATTTTCGAAGTTTTGTTTGCCATCCGATTTGCATAATTAAATTAAGTTAATAACTTATAATTTCAAGTTTTATCGGAATCTGCTGAGAAACTTGGCTGCTAGAGGGCCACAGAAATAAAAAAAAATGTTTATATCACCCCTCAGTATAGGGAGACCCCCTTAAACACTTTAAAATATTTTCTTACACTGCAAATTTCAAGAGGCACCACTTTTGACCTACGTAGAAAATTTCCTCATTCTAGCTCATGTGGTTTGCGAGAAAACTTGTTGAGGCGCACGAACAAACGGACAGGCAGACAGACAAGTTGCAATTTTATAATTTTTTAGGGTTTTGTTGAAAATATTTTACACTATTTAAAAAATAATCTGATTTATAAATACTTTCAAGTTAAGTCATTTAAAACGATTCCATGAAAAAAATTCATTATTTCAGTTGCTACTAAAATAGCGAATTGCGCTTGCCTTCATTTTGAATGCATGCAATTGGCCGCCATTTTGAATGCATGCAATTGATTTTGGACTATTTTAAACTTTGTGGCGGCGGTTTAAATATGCGTATTTTCCAGCGTTTTGTGGCCCTCTAGTGGTCACATTTTCCAACGGATTTTGATGAAACTTCAGATTATGGATTTCTGTACAGTGTTCTTGCATTTTGCAGAAAATTTTTAAAATAGAATCAAAAATAAAAAAGTCGAAAATTTAAAACCTAAATTTTTTAGCTGTCATTTTCACTTTAAAATTGAATTATTTTGCCCTGTCTAGAGTGAAACCCCGATTGGAACGAGAGTTGGCTCATTGGCTGATGAGGTCCTAGCACACAAAGTTTAAAACAGTCCAAAATCAAATGCATGCATTCAAAATGGCGGCCCCGAAAGGTCAGAAGGCAAGCGCAATTCGCTATTTTAGTAGCAAATGAAATAATGTATTTTTTTCATGGAATCGTTTTAAATGGCTTAACTTGAAAGTATTTATAAATCAGATTATTTTTTAAATATTGTAAAATATTTTTAACAATACCCTAAAAAATTATAAAATCGTGACTTGTCTGTCTGCCTGTCCGTTTGTTCGTACGTCACAACAAGTTTGCTCGTAAACCACTTGAGCTAGAATGAGGAAATTTTCTACGTACGTCAAAAGTGGTGCCTCTTGAAATTTGCAGTGTAAGAAAATATTTCAAAGTGTTTAAGGGAATCTCCCCATATAAACATTTTTTTTATTTCTGTAGCTCTCTAGCAGCCAAGTTTCTCAACAGATTCCGATAAAACTTGAAATTATAAGTTATTAAGGCAAGCTAATTTAATTTAACTATGCAAATCGGGTGACAAATAAAACTTCGAAAATTTTCAGCTTAATAGTTTTAGCAGCCGTTTTCAATAAAAACTCAAAATAACGGCCGTTGATGGTTCAGAAAAGAATCGAAAATGTATATATTAATGGCAATGCAAGTGCTGATTAAACTTTTATGGAAATCTTTTGAAATAAGCTATTTGAGCTATTAAGCCTTTGTGTGGTAACCTGTAATAATTTTACGTTTACGTGCGAACGCGGAACCGACCTCTCATCGGTTCTAGACGTTAAGTCTGAGTAGTGCCAACGGATGGTACCCACCGGTCAACCAATCCGTGCACCGTAATCCATTCACGTGGTGGCTGCTTGTCGGCCAGTTAGATCGGAGAGGATTCCGGTCGCGGGTCTCCGAATGGATTACGCTCATCTACAATCTTCAGCCACCAATACATGCCCGTTTTTAAACGCGTCACAAAACAAAACCATACGGAGAGGAAACCTACTTTACGTTACTCCGTATTTCTTCCTATAACCAGTCAAAAGACAAAGATCTAATCTTTACTTCGCGTGCCCGAATTTCCGACGCGGTACCGAAAAATATACTACGTTAACGTAATTCCAAAAAAAGCTACGCTCAAGAAAAACCAAAACCAACGAAGGTACCGCGTACCACGCGCGACACGAAACCGACCTCAGCGGATTTTCTCGAACCCTACCCTCGCGACGGCATACCTACCCTGCACTTCATTTCCCGCTGAAAGGAAGAACCACTGGAAAGGAAAGTCGTGTTGTTTAATTAGCCATTCATCTTATTTTCAATTTAAATTTGCGTTGGTTATAATTATACAGAGAAATCCTTAATATATCTGTTTGCTCTAGAATGCAACACATAAAAAGAGAATAACGCACATTTTTAATACAATATGCAAATAATCGCGTCACAATGATGAATGCAGTATTACTGAATATATATCTTAAAACTATTTCTAAAAGGAAAACAATGAAACCTCAAAAGAAAAATGAAATAGCAAGTTATCGAGAACCCTATTATTGTTAATAACCAGTATTACAGCAATTTACGCATTCTACTGAACTAAAATTCTAATGCAGTAATATATTCTATGCTAAATGAAATTTTGGGGGGGAGGGAACTATCCTATATCTCCTGGTGCAAGCAAGCAGGTTATTAGAATTATCACTCTAGCTGTTTATTGTTTATAAGTCTTAAAAGAGCGCAAGTTCCTATGAACATTATGGAAATAAAATCCATTCACACAAACCCTGAACATTAAAATCCTTAATATATCTGTTTGCTCTAGAATGCAACACACAAAAAGAGAATAACGCACATTTTTAATACAATATGCAAATAATCGCGTCACAATGATGAATGCAGTATTACTGAATATATATCTTAAAACTATTTCTAAAAGGAAAACAATGAAACCTCAAAAGAAAAATGAAATAGCAAGTTATCGAGAACCCTATTATTGTTAATAACCAGTATTACAGCAATTTACGCATTCTACTGAACTAAAATTCTAATGCAGTAATATATTCTATGCTATATGAAATTTTGGGGGGGAGGGAACTATCCTATATCTCCTGGTGCAAGCAAGCAGGTTATTAGAATTATCACTCTAGCTGTTTATTGTTTATAAGTCTTAAAAGAGCGCAAGTTCCTATGAACATTATGGAAATAAAATCCATTCACACGAACCCTGAACATTAAAATCAAGTTAAAAAGATGATTTCCTAGATGAACCACGAATAGTTTTTTTTTGTGGTAGGGAGGTGTAGGCATTCACGCCCGCCGAGTCTGGCAGTGTGGGACTCCCATGGAGGATGCCCTTGGACTACCCACTAAACACCTCCCCTGTCAATCTGAGAACCTAGCCTGGAACCGTTTGACACATTACTTCGGGCCAGGTCTCGTTTTGTTACGCCGTGGGGCGCCTTCAAGCTGGGGAGTCCCTTTCCTAGCGGGAGGGGAGGGGGAAGAGGAAATGCCAGAAGAGCGATCCCCCAGCCCCAGCACCTCCGGCTGTTGTGAGTCCCTTTTATCTTCTAGGACTGCCCGAGCATAATGTGCCACCTGGTTCCATTTGTCAACCGATTCGAGCATCACCGCAACTATATTATCCGGCGTGAGCTCTCCCGTCTCCCTGTAGAGTTCCCTTCGCAGCCTGGCCCATTTGGTACACGCAAAAAATGTGTGACAGGCATTGTCCTCCTCTCCTGGTCAAAACCGACAATCGGGAGACCGTGACTTGCCGATCTTGTGCAGGTAAGACTGAAAACACCCGTGCCCGCTCAAAAGCTGGGTCAGATAGAAGTCAGTCTCACCATGCCTTCGATTTAGCCACGGTCTCACATCCGGGATGAGGCGCGCAGTCCACCTTCCCTTCGTGCAATTCCTCCAAGACTGCTGCCAATCGTTGAGCGAGCGTTGTCTCTCCTCGCGGACAACCATCTCCCCCGCATCCTCGTTTCGGCGCAGGTAAATAGCGCGACGCTCCCTAGCAAGAAGGGCGACAGGTATCACACCTGCAATCACTCTCACCGCCGAGTCGGAGACTGTTGGATACGAGGATGCAATTCTCAGTGCTCCTCTTCTCTGTACCTGTGCCAATCGTTTTCGGTATACCTCCTTGCTGAGAGCGTCGCCCCATACCTCTGCTTCGTACAGTAGCACTGACCCTACAGCACTCATCAAGAGGCGTCTTCTTGATGGACTGGGTCCCCCTACGTTGGCCATAAGTCGACTCAGGGCCGATATTCCCGAAGCAGCCTTCTCAGCCGTTGCCCTGATTTGCTCAGAGAAACTCAGCTTCGAGTCGATCAGTAGCTCCAGGTACTTCACCGCTGGCTTCGATTCGATTTGTATATCTCCAATACTGATCATCCTTACTCTAGGGATTCTCTTTTTTGTCAAGATGACCACTTCGGTTTTCTCCAGTGCTAAACTGAGCCCGCGAGCAGTCATCCAGTCCCTCACTCGGCGCAAGAGCATACCTAGCCTAAGTTGCGCTTGTTCAACGGTGCGTCCGGCCACCAGAGCCGCAACATCATCCGCATAGCCGACCAAGCGCGACTCATCTGGCATCTCAAGTCTCAGTAGCCCGTCGTAAGACACGTTCCACAGGTCCGGACCAAGGATAGATCCCTGGGCAACACCCGATGTAATTTCCGTCCTTCGTTGGCCCTGTGTCGTGTTGTAGAGCAGGCTTCGGTCCTTTAGGTAGTTCCTCAAAAGCCGCATTAGATATTCTGGAACTTGAAAAGAGTTTTCCAGCGTGTCCAGAATATCCACCCATCTAGCGGAGTTGAAGGCATTCTTGACGTCGAGTGTCACCAACAGGACGATCCGTCGCTTGGTGCGACTACATGCCTCTGCCTTTTGGACCGCGTTCACCACCTCTGCAATCGCATCGATGGTAGAACGTCCTGCTCTAAAGCCGTACTGCCGAGGAGATAGGTCCCCAGCAGCACGAATCGCGTCAGTGAGTCTTCCCTTGATGAGTTTCTCTAGCACTTTCCCAGCCGTGTCTAGCATGCATAACGGGCGGTATGCAGACGGCGATCCGGGATTTCCCTTCCCCTTGCTGATCAGCACGAGCCTCGCCACCTTCCATCGTACCGGGAAAACCCCGTCCCGTAGGCAAGCGTTGAGTGTGCTGAGCAGCAAGTCAGGACAATGGTGATAGACAAGCTGCAAAAGCTCAGCTGGAACACCATCTGGACCTGGAGCCTTCCTCGCTTTCAGGGAGAGGACTGCCTCCTCTAGTTCCAGCTGTGTGAAGAGTGGGCACTCGACCGCTGTTTCACCACGGACAGCGTCAACATGGACGGGGTGGGCGGGGAAGAGTCCCCGCACTATCGCGTCCATCTTTTCCGCGTCATGTATACAAGGCTTCCGTAGGGCACCAAGTTTCCCCATGACCAGCTTGTAGCCAAGGCCCCACGGATCCCTATTTACATCATCCACGAGGTCTTGCCAGCATCGGGCCTTGCTCTTGTTAATAAGCCTGCGAAGATATTTCCTGCCGGACCTGTATGCTGCTAGCCTAGTGTCTGCCTCCTCCCGTGTTCACGCCCGCTGGGCCTCTCACCGAAGTTTGTGACACTCGCTTCTTTGTTCGGCGATCTCGTTTGACCACCAGTATACTGGAGGCTTACCATGTCGGGGTCTCCGGCGGGGCATGGAAGACTCGCAAGCAGCTATGATGGTACTCATAGTTGAGTTCACCAAGTCCTTGGCTGTGGGCCCTCCATTCCCTGGCGGAGCTCCCAGCAATGGTGCGCCTGCCGTAAGCACGTCAGCGAACCTCTCAACGTCCATCCTCCCAGTCCTCCATCCGAGGATTGAGGTTTGAGCATATGCACGCAGAGTGGCACCGTCGTGAATCTCAACCGCTATATACTGGTGATCACTAGCCGAGTAGTCCTCTAGTACTCGCCAGTTGTGTACTCTAGGTACCAGGGACTCCGAAGCGAGTGTCACATCGGATATGGTTCCTACGCAACCCCAGCGGCGGAAAGTAGGGATGTTGCCAGTATTTAGGACAAAAAGCGCTGTTCTGGCCGTCATGTCCAAGGTTTGCTTTCCCCTTGGGTCGGATTGTGGCATACCCCATTCAATGGCTCTAGCGTTGAAGTCTCCCCCGACCAGCATGTGGCCCTCTGTATTCGAGACAGCGTCCTCCAGGGCATCGGGTTTGGTTCGAAAGGATCGCATTGCCTCGTTAGGCGTCAGATAAACACTGAAATATGTTATCCCTGAACACCGCACCCACACAAAACCATCCCCGCGTCCATGGCCCTGCACCTGAAGGCGGGCGCTGTCTCGAACCCAGATGGCCGAGGTACCAGTTTTGTCAGGGTACCACGCTTGCGAGTCCTTGTTATGATGTTGCTCGCTCAGCAACAGGAGGTCAGCTTTCTTATCCCTTGCAAACTGCTCAAGTAGGTCCTGGGCGTTTGTGCTTCGGTGCAAATTGACCTGCAGGATACGGATCATTTGAGTATCGATTTGGCTTTAGTTAGGGCCTCCTTGAAAACCCAGCATCTCCCTGGACCCGGCTCATGTTTAAGGTCGCCGGGTGCTAGCTTAGCATCCTTGCAAAGAATGCATTTTGCCTCGTTCGTGCACTCCTTCCTTTTGTGCCCCGTTTCACCACATTTGTAGCACAGAGATCTCCTGTCGGGTCCCCTGCAGCCATACGTGGTGTGTCCGTATTCGAGGCATCTGAAGCAGCGGATAGGGATCGCTCTTCTCCGTATCCTGCAGATCACCCAACCTATCTTAATTTTGCCCTTCGCCAGGATTTGCTGGGCGTCTTTATCAGCTAGTTCGACAATAGCCATGCGTTGCCCCCTTGTGTTTTCACGTGTCAATCTTGCCTTGACTTCACTTAGCTGGGGAACTCCCTCCTGATGGCATCTTCTACTTCAGCTTTGTCCGTGACGCAGTCGAGGTCCCTGATTTCCAGGGTGGCCATTGGTTCGAGTGAGGTAACCATTGCCGCATCTCCAAGAACCTTTTGAACCGCGTCATGGAATGCATTTTTGTTTGTGGCTTCTGGCCCAAATTCCACCAGCAGGCCACCGGTCCAGGTTAGTCGAACTGCTTCGATGGCAGTTTTGGTGTCGTCCGGCTTGACCGCTCCTTTAATTTCACGGAGGACATCTGCGTAGGTTCGGCCCTTAGTGGGTTTAGTAAGCAGTGCCTCTCGCAAGGGTTTGCGCCGCGGTTTGCTTTTTGTTTTCTGCGGTATATCGGGGGGTTCTTTGTTCTTTTCGTGGTTGAGCTCTTTGTCTGTTTTTTTAAGGAGAAGCTTTTTGGCCGCTTTTTTCGCTGCCTTGTTTTGCACCACATGAAACTCCTCGCCTGGAGTGACAACTTCGTTTATGGTCTCGTCCTTCCTCCTTTTCTCACGGTTGCCTTCAATTGGGCTACCGGCCATTCTTTTGCTGCTACTAGGACCCACTGATGCCTCGAGGGAGAGCGTGTCTTTTTGGTGCTTTTCGGTTACAAGCTACCTCCGCCTGTAGTGCGTTGTGCGGCCAAAAAGCTCCTCCAGTTCAAGAATGCCATTCTTGACACTCTTGCCTATGTTATTCTGCACTTCGCAGGCAGCCCTCAGTTGTTTGACGATAGTCCCCGCTTTCCGAGTAAGCCGCTCCTCTTCGGCGCAGTTAAGGGCGATTATGTTATTTGGCGCCACCTCTTGGGAGAGGCCCCCGTTTCCTAGCCCTTTTGCTTCTATCGCTTGGGTCGCGTTTGAAGTGGCGTCGGCCAACGGCAAAACTTCTCCCTCCCCCAGTCTTACACTGGCCTCTGTTGGTGTCGCAGCTTGATCCGGATTGTGTACGTCTTGCACTGGACGCTCCGGGGTGCGCATAGTCCTTCTACTGCGCCCAAAGGCCGCAATGATGCCAGGTTGCACAACGCACTCTGCCTTCTTTCGTTCGTTAGTCCGTCTGTGGTCTGTCTCCGATGATTTAACCTGTGATGTTGACTTTGACAGTGTTTCTGGGGTTTGCTGCCTCCCCCCGCAATCGGTGACTTGTTTTATCGGTGTTCTTGCCAACAGCGGTTTTTGCCTGAAAGGGTTCTCTGTGCTAGCGTCCTGTTTGCTTGTAGTTATATCTGTTACAGAAGCCAAGTTCACCACTTCTATAACATTGCAGTCGCTGGATGACGACGGCCGGGTGCCTGCTCGCTCACTACCCTCTGCCGCCGGTACTGGGGATCCGACCCCCTGCACCGTAATTTGGTTCCCCTTGTGGACCTGCATGATTTGGTTTTCTGTCTGGGTTTCCGTTCCCATAGCATTTTACCTACTGCCAGGATATATGGATAATTGATGACGCCATATATTTCGTCATGTCACAGTGAAGATCATTGACACTCAGGTATTTGTCCTGAGACTCTCCCTTCACTGCCGACCATTGTCCGCGGCTGTTTATTGGTTATTCGTAGCGAAACTTTCGAGAAAGGTCTTCCCCTATCCACAACCCTGGGGACCTGTTTGGTTCCCCGGTCTGAGGGCACTATCGATAAATCGATAACCACGAATAGTTTGGAGAATGCTTTAGTTCAAGCAAAACAAAAACAGACTTTTAATTTAAGAGCCGATATAAGGAAAAGGAAAAGGGAAATATTGATATTTGCTTGTAGACATTGTTTTTTTTCTGAAATTAGAAGCTACTTTAAACTTTAAAGTGAGCAAGAGGTTTTTCTCTTGAATAGTATGAATATTATTCCGATTACTCAAAGTCTTATAGATGAATGTCAATTTTAAAATTAAAATCCCTAAATGCCCTGCATTACTTGACTTACTATGTAATTGAAATACAATAAAACTATTCGCATATTAGTTTCAAGTGATTTCCTTTTTATCATTTGATGAATAATCAAGCTCGTGGATAACTGAAGAAATAACATCTTATCACTAAGGATACATAACTTTTTTACAATGCTCGTGAGTATTTTCTCTCCACTACCGTTCATCAATAAAGAATGAATGTATTAAAATCTTAGATTAAACTTCATTGAAGGAACGAAAATTTCAAATACTATTTACACACAATATCAACACTCGCATCAGTTTAAAGATTAAGTATTACTAAGCAATTACTTCTGGACATATTTAAGTCTTTTAAAAACATTTGTTTTTTCTTCATTTCTGAATATAGTGAAAACAACTCAATTACCATTTCACACTCATAAACTAAATACACAGTTAATTATACTTTTTTTTTCGTGAGATTTCATCCGAAGTCAATTATAGAAACTTCGATTATGTTCAATAATAACTTTCTTTTTACAAACAAAATATTAATTTTATGCCCAAAGATTTTACATTACTTATACTCGTATTTATTTAAAAATTCAACCGCGCACTCTCGCATCTGCACACTAGTTCATTTGTACACACATATCGCATTTTTTGTTAGTAATTTTCTACTCGCTTCAATGCAATTTAAAAACTTTCTATAATTATGTTCTTTCAAAACTCGGCCTTGGTTTGTTTCAATTTCACTTTGTTTTTAATTACCAATTATTACCACCTCTAAAATTACCACGAAATTGATTCTGGGGATTTTGTTGCTATTTTATTTTTTAAACACTCCTGAGCATGCAAAATATGGTTTCAAATATAGAATTCAAATTTTTCTTCAAAAATTCACTGAGATGAATTTTTGACGTATGCAAAATGTCTTCACGAAGCTAGATCTGTAAAACAATTTTCATATCGAGCGATGATGAATCTTCTGTAGAATTCCGCACTACAGAATTAAAAGTGTAGGTTTAATTTAGAAAAATTTAAAAGGCCTTTTAATTTTTCTACTTGAAAGTAATGATGGTGAATTGATTAGTCCTTAAAATTTGTAACTGAACATATTTTGATATTTCAAAATACTTAAGTATTCTAAATGTCATTTCATCGAAGGTCAAATGATTTCACATGCTCTTCAAAATAATGTTGTTTGTATTAATTGCTATTGAAACATAAAAAAACAAAAAAAAAATCCTAACATTTAAAAATAATATATAATAACCTAACCTATATTATTAGCTTGAACTAGGTATTGAATATTTCGATAGAAATTAAATTCTTGCAAATAATTTTACGTATCAAAAACATCGGGAACACTAATTAATAATTCTCTTCTCAAATAAACTCAATTAATTCCTCGTTATTGAGATGTTTCTAAATCGATCATGTACTAATTGAGTTAATCGTATTATGATCCCCAATATTTGTCACCTGCTCTCAACCTCGACATTGCATACAAAACTAACCGCGGGCAAACATATTTTTGGCTATCTAACTAATTTGTCTACTTTACTCGCCTTCAGAGTTGATGAGATGCATTTAGGTGAGAAATTTTCATAGTGAGCAATGTTGCATCAGATACTTAATTACCAAGGTTTCGTTATATCAGAAACTCTGCGCCTAAACCACTATGGCAGCGATTCACATATTGCTGCCCGGAACTTATTCCGTCAAATGAATGACGTGGGCACTGCCGATATTTCAACATAAAACTCACTTGCTAACTTCCAAATATCCGTCTGTATATTTATCCATAACTATGTCACCTTCTGCGACCAGGCATCTGTTGGGATGTTGCGAGGCGTCCAACTCAGGCGATACCCTCATTTATCTATTGGCAGTGTTTTGTATCCTCGTAGATCTGGTTCCGTTCTCTGCATGGATTGATTGATGATATCCGTGGTTAGTCTAAACATCACAAAACGTTATTTTAACTCGAGGCGGAAAAACAAACTTTGCATTCGCCGACTTACCAATTCCAATTTCTGATACGTTTACTACTTTTGAATAGTCGATGGATATCTGTGATGGCCAATTTGTGGGAAAGTTCTTCTTCCTGTTAATTTTAAGCCTTTTTGCTGCTTATTGGCACCCTCCGGGACTTCTTCCTGAGTGACGGCCACTTCTTCCACACCTCCCTCCCATGTGGCTGTCAAATCTTCTTGACATCCCACGACAAAATTGACGTGGGATGTGCGCTCGTCGCAACCAACTTGAAATGACAAGCCACCTGGCAGCAAAGTGTGTTAGTAGTGGTCGCCAGCGGTGTCGCAAACCACTGTGAAACGTTTAAACGGCAAATGTGAGAAGGGTGAAACCAGTATTTATATGCTTATAACAATTTATTACCCGCCGATTTTCAATATGCGATCCATACGTGTGCAACTCTCCAAACACGAACGGCGGCAGATTCTTTTGATGTTTTTTTTTGTGGTAGGGAGGTGAAGGCATTTATGCCCGCCGAGTCTGGCAGTGTGGGACTCCCATGGAGGATACCTTTGGACTACCCACTAAACACCTCCCCTGTCAATCTGAGAACCTAGCCTGGAACCGTTTGACACATTACTTCGGGCCAGGTCTCGTTTTGTTACGCCGTGGGGCGCCTTCAAGCTGGGGAGTCCCTTTCCTAGCGGGAGGGGAGGGGGAAGAGGAATTGCCAGAAGAGCGATTCCCCAGCCCCAGTGCCTCCGGCTGCTGTGAGTCCCTTTTATATTTTAGGACTGCCCGAGCATAATGTGCCACCTGGTTCCATTTGTCAACCGATTCGAGCATCACCGCAATTATATTATCCGGTGTGAGCTCTCCCGTCTCCCTGTAGAGTTCCCTTCGCAGCCTGGCCCATTTGGTACACGCAAAAAATGTGTGACAGGCATTGTCCTCCTCTCCTGGGCAAAACCGACAATCGGGAGACCGTGACTTGCCGATCTTGTGCAGGTAAGACTGAAAACACCCGTGCCCGCTCAAAAGCTGGGTCAGATAGAAGTCAGTCTCATCATGCCTTCGATTTAGCCACGGTCTCACATCCGGGATGAGGCGCGCAGTCCACCTTCCCTTCGTGCAATTCTTCCAAGACTGCTGCCAATCGTTGAGCGAGCGTTGTCTCTCTTCGCGGACAACCATCTCCCTCGCATCCTCGTTTCGGCGCAGGTAAATAGCGCGGCGCTATCTAGCAAGGAGGGCGACAGGTATCACGCCTGCAATCACTCTCACCGCCGAGTCGGAGACTGTTGGATACGAAGATGCAATTCTCAGTGCTCCTCTTCTCTGTACCTGTGCCAATCGTTTTCGGTATACCTCCTTGCTGAGAGCGTCGCCCCATACCTCTGCTTCGTACAGTAGCACTGACCCTACAGCACTCATCAAGAGGCGTCTTCTTGATGGGCTGGGTCCCCCTACGTTGGCCATAAGTCTACTCAGGGCTGATATTCCCGAAGCAGCCTTCTCAGCCGTTGCCCTGATTTGCTCAGAGAAACTCATCTCCGAGTCGATCAGTAGCCCCAGGTACTTCACCGCTGGCTTCGATTCGATCTGTATATCTCCAATACTGATCATCCTTACTCTAGGGATTCTCTTTTTTGTCAAGATGACCACTTCGGTTTTCTCCAGTGCTAAACTGAGCCCACGAGCAATCATCCAGTCCCTCACTCGGCGCATTAGCATACCTAGCCTAAGTTGCGCTTGTTCAACGGTGCGTCCGGCGACCAGAGCCACAACATCATCCGCATAGCTGACCAAGCGTGACTCATCTGGCATCTCAAGTCTCAGTAGCCCGTCGTAAGACACGTTCCACAGGTCCGGACCAAGGATAGATCCCTGGGCAACACTCGATGTAATTTCCATCCTTCGTTGGCCCTGTGTCGTGTTGTAGAGCAGGCTTCGGTCCTTCAGGTAGTTCCTCAAAAGCCGCATAAGATATTCTGGAACTTGAAAAGAGTTTTCCAGCGTAACCAGAATATCCACCCATCTAGCGGAGTTGAAGGCATTCCTGACGTCGAGTGTCACCAACAGGACGATCCGTCGCTTGGTGCGACTACATGCCTCTGCCTTTTGGACCGCGTTCACCACCTCTGCAATCGCATCGATGGTAGAACGTCCTGCTCTAAAGCCGTACTGCCGAGGAGATAGGTCCCCAGCAGCACGAATCGCGTCAGTGAGTCTTCCCTTGATGAGTTTCTCTAGCACTTTCCCAGCCGTGTCTAGCATGCATAACGGGCGGTATTCAGACGGCGATTCGGGATTTCCCTTCCCCTTGCTGACCAGCACGAGCCTCGCCACCTTCCATTGTACCGGGAAAACCCCGTCCCGTAGGCAAGCGTTGAGTGTGCTGAGCAGCAAGTCAGGACAATGGTGATAGACAAGCTGCAAAACCTCAGCTGGAACACCATCTGGACCTGGAGCCTTCCTCGCTTTCAGGGAGAGGACTGCCTCCTCCAGTTCCAGCTGTGAAGAGTGGGCACTCGACCGCTGTTTCACCACGGACAGCGTCAACATGGACGGGGTGGGCGGGGAAGAGTCCCCGCACTATCGCGTCCATGTTTTCCGTGTCATGTATACAAGGCTTCCGTAGGGCACCAAGTTTCCCCATGACCAGCTTGTAGCCAAGGCCCCACGGATCCCTATTTACATCGTCCACGAGGTCTTGCCAGCATCGGGCCTTGCTCTTGTTAATAAGCCTGCGAAGATATTTCCTGCCGGACCTGTATGCTGCTAGCCTAGTGTCTGCCTCCTCCCGTGTTCGCGCCCGCTGGGCCTCTCACCGAAGTTTGTGACACTCGCTTCTTTGTTCGGCGATCTCGTTTGACCACCAGTATACTGGAGGCTTACCATGTCGGGGCCTCCGGCGGGGCATGGAAGACTCGCAAGCAGCTATGATTGTACTCATAGATGAGTTCACCAAGTCCTTGGCTGTAGGCCCTCCACTCCCTGGCGGAGCTCCCAGCAACGGTTCGCCTGCCGTAAGCGCATCAGTGAACTTCTCGATGTCCATCCTCCCAGTCCTCCATGCGAGGATTGAAGTTTGGGCATATGCACGCAGAGTGGCACCGTCGTGAATCTCAACCGCTATATACTGGTGATCACTAGCCGAGTAGTCCTCTAGTACTCGCCAGTTGTGTACTCTAGGTACCAGGGACTCCGAAGTGAGTTTTACATCGGGTATGGTTCTTACGCAACCCCAGCGGCGGAAAGTAGGGGTGTTACCAGTATTTAGGACAAAAGCGCTGTTCTGGCCGCCATGTCCAAGATTTGCTTTCCCCTTGGGTCGGATTGTGGCATACCCCATTCAATGGCTCTAGCGTTGAAGTCTCTCCCGACCAGCATGTGGCCCTCTGTGTTCGAGACAGCGTCCTCCAGGGCGTCGAGTTTGGTTCGAAAGGATCGCATTGCCTCGTTAGGCGTCAGATAAACACTGAAATATGTTATCCCTGAACATCGCACCCACACAAAACCATCCCCGCGTCCATGGCCCTGCACCTGAAGGCGGGCGCTGTCTCGAACCCAGATGGCCGAGGTACCAGTTTTGTCAGGGTACCACGCTTGCGAGTCCTTGTTATGATGTTGCTCGCTCAGCAACAGGAGGTCAGCTTTCTTATCCCTTGCAAACTGCTCAAGTAGGTCCTGGGCGTTTGTGCTTCGGTGCAAATTGACCTGCAGGATACGGATCATTTGAGTATCGATTTGGCTTTAGTTAGGGCCTCCTTGAAAACCCAGCATCTCCCTGTCCCCGGCTCAAGTTTAAGGTCGCCGGGTGCCAGCTTAGCATCCTTGCAAAGAATGCATTTTGCCTCGTTCGTGCACTCCTTCCTTTTGTGCCCCGTTTCACCACATTTGTAGCACAGAGATCTCCTGTCGGGTCCCCTACAGCCATACGCGGTGTGTCCGTATTCGAGGCATCTGAAGCAGCGGATAGGGATCGCTCTTCTCCGTATCCTGCAGATCACCCAACCTATCTTAATTTTGCCCTTCGCCAGGATTTGCTGGGCGTCTTTATCAGCTAGTTCGACAATAGCCATGCGTTGCCCCCTTGTGTTTTCACGTGTCAATCTTGCCTTGACTTCACTTAGCTGGGGAACTCCCTCCTGATGGCATCTTCTACTTCAGCTTTGTCCGTGACGCAGTCGAGGTCCCTGATTTCCAGGGTGGCCATTGGTTCGAGCGAGGCAACCGTTGCCGCATCTCCAAGAACCTTTTGAGCAGCGTCACGAAATGCATTTTTGTTTGTGGCCTCTGGCCCGAATTCCACCAGCAGGCCACCGGTCCAGGTTGGTCGAACTGCTTTGATGGCAGTTTTGGTGTCGTCCAGCTTGACCGCTCCTTTAATTTCACGGAGGACATCTGCGTAGGTTCGGCCCTTAGTGGGTTTAGTAAGCAGTGCCTCTCGCAAGGGTTTGCGCCGCGGTTTGCTTTTTGTTTTCTGCGGTATATCGGGGGGTTCTTTGTTCTTTTCGTGGTTGAGCTCTTTGTCTGTTTTTTTAAGGAGAAGCTTTTTGGCCGCTTTTTTCGCTGCCTTGTTTTGCACCACATGAAACTCCTCGCCTGGAGTGACAACTTCGTTTATGGTCTCGTCCTTCCTCCTTTTCTCACGGTTGCCTTCAATTGGGCTACCGGCCATTCTTTTGCTGCTACTAGGACCCACTGATGCCTCGAGGGAGAGCGTGTCTTTTTGGTGCTTTTCGGTTACAAGCTACCTCCGCCTGTAGTGCGTTGTGCGGCCAAAAAGCTCCTCCAGTTCAAGAATGCCATTCTTGACACTCTTGCCTATGTTATTCTGCACTTCGCAGGCAGCCCTCAGTTGTTTGACGATAGTCCCCGCTTTCCGAGTAAGCCGCTCCTCTTCGGCGCAGTTAAGGGCGACTATGTTATTTGGCGCCACCTCTTGGGAGAGGCCCCCGTTTCCTAGCCCTTTTGCTTCTATCGCTTGGGTCGCGTTTGAAGTGGCGTCGGCCAACGGCAAAACTTCTCCCTCCCCCAGTCTTACACTGGCCCCTGTTGGTGTCGCAGCTTGATCCGGATTGTGTACGTCTTGCACTGGACGCTCCGGGTTGCGCATAGTCCTTCTACTGCGCCCAAAGGCCGCAATGATGCCAGGTTGCACAACGCACTCTGCCTTCTTTCGTTCGTTAGTCCGTCTGTGGTCTGTCTCCGATGGTTTAACCTGTGATGTTGACTTTGACAGTGTTTCTGGGGTTTGCTGCCTCCCCCCGCAATCGGTGACTTGTTTAATCGGTGTTCTTGCCAACAGCGGTTTTTGCCTGAAAGGATTCTCCGTGTTAGCGTCCTGTTTGCTTGTGGTTTCATTTGTTTGCTCCATTTTATTGGGTCCCCCCTCGGAGCCGCTATCTCCGTTCGTGTGCGTGTGTGTAGTCGCCTTTTTGGTCCCATGGTTATCTTTGCAGAGCAGGGAGGCCATGCGAGGGTTGGCACAAGCCCTTATGGGGACAAGTGCTCAGAGCCAGACCAGCGCTAATCGGGAGTCCGTCTCAACTGAACCTACACTACCAACCCAATGGTGCGAACTTCGAACGTACTCCGAGGCCTGCCAAGGTTTGACCGGGACGGAGACGGTATGATAGTTGAATTGGAGCCGTTCACACACGAGTTTCACCTCGGCGCTACTGTGCAAAGCAACTAGGTCCAAACCATCGCATCCGCCAGCCCAAAGCGTCAATTCCAGTTCGTTGTCCAAAGCGTAATCCAGATACAATAAGAGGGAACCTCACGGCACCCCCCATATCCTTGGGTCCGTGGCGGCGGCACTCCCCAAAGAATGCTAGCCTCCAAGAATGTTCTTGTCGACCGAAAGCCAAATTCTTTTTCGGAACTTTACGCTACATACGAGAAATTTACCATTCCGGCTGGTGCTGCCAACGGGGATTTTTCTCTGTTGGAATTGCCTGGAAAGCTTCCTTTCGCCAGGACGTTTAAAAGCACCAATTAAATTCTATGCAAAATATAGGGTTGATTGGTGGATTACTGTAACTAATTCATACAGCCATTGTGTTTTCTGCGTGTTCAATTGCTTCTTTATCCGTAATCCACGATTGACTGAAGAAGTTTTTTTTTTCATTTGGCAGCTGGCGTAACGACCTTCATGAGAACTTCATTAGCATGCGAGGCATCCCTTTTGTTGAGATCAAACTTTTCCACTTCCGCTTCCAGATTCAGGCAGTTTTTCATAACGGTGGCTGTTATCGAGTCTTGATTATGATTATGAGATTTGGTGAAAGTGTTTCTAGTGGCAGTTGTTGTGTTTTTTTTTTGTATGAGGTCTAGAACGTCTTCTCCTTTGAACTTTGATTGGATGAGTTTTCCTCCTTGTCTTTGCCCTTCTCTTTTTCCTTTTTTGTGAAGATTGAGCTGTCATGTTTATTTTTTATGAAAATTTGGTCCCTTACAATTAAATATGAAATATTACTTCGGGCATATGTGCACCTCGTGCTGCTTTACAGACTATCAAACGATGATTGTAATTTTCGATGACATTTTTGCACATTTCCGGCGTTTTTAGGCGTATGTTGGCTCGAATATTATTTTTGAATGCTTCAGTAGTCTGGAGAGCATCAGCGTAAACACGATTCTTCAGAAATTCCCAAAGGAAGAAGTCATAAGGAGTCAAATCACACGATCTCGCCGGCCAAATTATGGGTTTATTTCGTGAAATTATTCGATTTCACGTAGAGCGCGAAATGTTTGCACTGGCGATTCATTATTTTTGTAAAAAGATTTAACAATAATAAAACGTTTGGTTGATGTGTATGACACCATGGTTATGTCATAAACTGTCAATATATGGACCTGAAATTGGTGAGAAATAAGAGTTCAAGCCCATTCACATGTGTACCCTTGTTATGAATCACCCTTTCTATATATATATATATATATATATATATGTATATATATATGTATATATATATATATATATATATATATATATATATATGTATATATATATATATATATATATATATATATGTATATCTATATATATATATATATATATATATATATACATATATATATATATATATATATATATATATATATATATATATATATATATATACATATATATATATATATATATATATATATATATATATATATATATACATATATATATATATATATATATATATATATATATATATATATATACATATATATATAAATATATATATATATATATATATATATATATATATATATATATATATATATATATATATATATATATATATGTATATATACATATATATATATATATATATATATATGTATATGCATATATATATATATATATATATATATATATATATATATATGATACTCTCCGCAATAGGTAACTTTCTCACGAGAATTTTCACCCGACATACATGAAACTTGGTTTCAAGATAAATAATTTTTAGATCTACAGACTTTGATATTTTGGTGATCATGGATGTTCAAATTTCAAAATGGCGGCTGTTTAAATATGCGTTTTTTTCTGGAGTTTGTGGCCCTCTAGTGGTCACATTTTCCAACGAATTTTGATGAAACTTGAGATTATGGATCTCTGTACTATGTTCTTGTATTATGCAGAAAATTATTAAAATTGAATCAAAAATAAAAAAGTCGAAAATTTAAAACCTATATTTTTAGCTGCCATTTTCACTAAAAATTGAATTATTTTGCCCTGTCTAGAGTGAAACTCCGATTTAAACGAGATTTGGCACTGTAATATATAATCGAAAATCCTTCAGTTCAAACTCTAAGCCCAATATAGTTGCAATGAATACATTTTAAAGTCCAAATTCAATTCCTATCAAAATTCCAATTCGAATTCCAATTCAAATATGAAAATCCTATTCGAATATGTAAATAAACTCTTGCTCAATTCCTGTCTATTAAAAGATCTCATTACACGTAAGACGTGCGCCAGAACAATATAGTAAACAAAAACAAAACATCTTTTCTCTAATTTCATTTGACCATGCCGATGCAATTGTCTTCACGCTCAAAGACAAGTTCATTGTTGGTATCTAAAGGGTGTTAGATTACGACTGCATTGAACTTGATTTTGACCATGTGGATGCATTATCTTCGCACTCAAAGACAATACATTGTTTATGGAAGTGTCAGTTTACAGTCAACAGAAAGATTTTCGCTTTATGCATTTGGATTCCCGTATGGAGAATCCAATGGATATGAATAGATATATTTTTTACGAATAAGACAGAATACACATGAGAATATGTATAGATAGGTTTTTTATGAATAAGTTATAATGCACATTTTTTATGAATAGTTTAGAATGCTCATGAGGATTTCAAATCATTGGTTAGTGCATTTCCAATGTGTAGATTTTTTCCTAATAAATTTACGCATGGGAAGTTTTTTCTTATAGATTTAAAGGAATGCATATATCTTTTGTACAGTTTTATGCAAAGCACGTTTTCCTTACCAATGCATTTTTAGCATGAGAGTTTTTTCATTATACTTTTCTTATGGACTATAGATTTTTAGCTTGTCAAGATTTTTGAATAAATAGGCTAAGGGAAAGTAAAGAAAATATAGTCGTTTGATATACTTTAAACTGGCCACTTGCCTTGTATATATATTCATAAACTGGCATTGCTGCCTAAATTAATCTGGCCATATAGCCTAACTGTCTGGCATTCTGCCTAAACCAATTGGATATTCAATCAGGCTTATAGCGGCTAGTATTCTGGCACTCGTTTGCCTCTACTACATGCGCACCTAGACGCAGCATTAATCTCTAGGTAAGCCACAACAATGTTCGCTCCTAAACTTATACCTCTAACACAACAGCAAATTGATTGATGAGGTCCTAGCGCACAAAGTTTAAAATAGTCCAAAATCAATTGCATGCATTCGAAATGGCGGCCCCCAAAGGTCGGAAGGCAAGCGCAATTCGCTATTTTAGTAGCAACTAATGAATTTTTTCATGGAATCGTTTTAAATGACTTATCTTGAAAGTATTTATAAAGCAGATTATTTTTTACATATTGTAAAATGTTTTCAACAAAACCCTTAAAAAACTATAAAATCGTGCGTCACA
Organism: Odontomyia ornata; assembly: GCA_963969285.1. NCBI lineage: Eukaryota > Metazoa > Arthropoda > Insecta > Diptera > Stratiomyidae > Odontomyia > Odontomyia ornata. Next base: position 238,149,516 of record OZ017739.1, read on the forward strand.
ACAAGTTTTCTCGCAAACCACTTGAGCTAGAATGAGGAAATTTTCTACGTACGTCAAAAGTGGTGCCTTTTGAAATTTGCAGTGTAAGAAAATATTTTGAATTGTTTAAGGGGGTCTCCTCATACTGAGGGGTGATATAAACATTTTTTATTATTTCTGTAGCCCTCTAGCAGCCAAGTTTCTCAACAGATTCCGATAAAACTTGAAATCATAAATTATTAATTTGATTTAATTATGCAAATCGGATGACAAATAAAAAATTCGAAAATTTACAGCTTAATATTTTTGGCAGCCATTTTCAATAAAAATTCAAAATGATGGCTTCTGGCAGTTCAGAAAAGAATCGAAAATGTATATATTAATGGCAATGCAAGTGCTGATTAAACTTTTATGGAAATCTTTTGAAATAAGCTATTTGAGCTATTTAAGCCTTTGTGTGGTAACCACTGTGAAATGTTTAAACAGCAAATGGGAGAAGGGTGAAACCAGTATTTATATGTTTATAACAATTTATTACCCGCCGATTTTCAATATGTGATCCATACGTGTGCAACTCAATTTAATTAGCAAAATATTTGCGCCTCTATGAAGGTTCACCAAACACGAACGGCAGCAGATTCTTTTGATGTTAATAACTACCCATGTGGTGCTACGAAAATTGCAGTAAGAGGTCCAGTAGTAGGCAAGCAAAATTCTTGTTCGGAACCTTACGCTACATACGAGAAATTTACCTTTCCGGCTGGTGTCGCCAACGGGGATTTTCTCTGTTGAAATTGCTTGGAAAGCTTCCTTTTGCCAGTTTGTTTAAAAGCACCAATTAAATTCTATGTAAAATATAGGGTTGATTGGTGGATTACTGTAAATAATCCATACAGCCATTGTATTTTCTGCGTGTTTAATTGCTTCTTTATCCGTAATCGACGATTGACTGCAGAAGTTTTTTTTTTCATTTGGTAGCTGGCATAACGACCCTTATGAGAACTTCATTAGCATGCGGGGCATCCCTTTTGTTGAGATCAAACTTTTCCACTTCCGCTTCCAGATTCAGGCAGTTTTTTATAGCGGTGGCTGTCGTCAAGTCTTGATTATGATCATGAGATTTTGTGAAAGCGTTTGTAGTGGCAGTTGTAGTGTTTTTTTTTTTGAATGAAGTCTAGAGCGTCTTCTCCTTCGAACTATGATTGGATGAGTTTTCATCCTTGTCTTCGTCTTTCTCTTTTTCCTTTTTTTTTTATTTTTGAATCCTCGCGAAATTTAGCAAATGACCAGATTCGTATACAATCAGTGCCTCCTTAAACCTGGCCACCTTGCTAGGTTTGATAATGCAGTGAAAAGTAAAACTGACAATCTGCTGTTTCATCAATGACGTCATTACTTTTTTGCTTGCTTAATCAGCTCCCGTGACATTTCTCCAATAAGTGTCAGATTATTGTCAAATTGTGGGAGCAATAGTTATTGGCGGTTATTTGTTGCCTGAGTTCAGCAGGATAGCCTGAATTATTTTTGTGAGTCGTATAGTTATGTAGAAATTTGCAAAGCAGTTGATTAAGTATTTCATACATATTTTAATCAACATTAACCTGAACTTCATTCAATTTCAGATCGATGTAACTTCGTGTGTGAACATTCTTCGAAACTCATATCAAACCGATTCTATAGAAGAAGTAAACCCTCGAATGGCAGCGCAGCACCCGGAAAATTGACTATACGTCATAAATAATCGTAGCTCGACAAGGCCTCGAAGTGCATGTTTTCCTCGCCGGAATAATGCCTTGAAAGGCAGTTCATCATTAACTCTCTTACCACCCGAGCCGACACCGGATCCAAGTTGAAGAAGCGCCTGGCCAGATGCATCTAGAGCCAATAGTTAAGAGGAGTCAAGTAGCGAAACGAAATGTACCAATCGTTGCTAGAAACAAAACACTGCTGATGAACAAAATGAGGATGAGGAATAAAGGTATGCAATCGCGACACTGATATAATTTGCTTTATTTTTTCATTTTTCACTCAATTTTTTCAGAAAGCTAATCGAAAGCTGATACGACGAAAAAAGTCGTCTGAATTGGAGTCTACAGTCGAGGAAACGATAACTCCTGAAATCATTACAAACAGTCGACAAAATCGACCATTGACTGAACAAAGAGGCAGACCTGTTCGCAATATAGGTAAATATTTGTGCATTCTTCTTCTTCTTTGTAGCACTTCAGCCCCTCTCGGGCCTTCGCTTCGAGATAGTTAGAGTATCTCTGTTCGGATGTGAATTTGCTAATTGGTGATCCACCAATTGCGGGTTGGTCTAGTTGATCACCAAATCAAGTATAATTGTCACGAATTCCAATGGGCGACGCTGTAAGTTTAGCTGACCAGATGAATCACCCAGTCAAACTCCAACTTCTACCCAGTAATTCTGCGACCGATGAAATTTGGAATTGCGCAAATGCTGATTGCAAAAGATCTCTTCTGACAACAGGTGAAAACACCAATTGTAGAGATCAATATACAATCCCGCCTGTAGCAATCCTGATATTCTGCTAAAATAACGTCCCACAGCAGCCTCACTGCAGGAAAAATTAAAAGGCTTAGTCCACGCTTTCCAGCAAAATACCTAACGTTTATTCGAAACAATTACTTTTATAACAAAATTTTGCTTACTTGACTAAATGACTAGACTACATACATGTTGTGTATTATGCTCATCTCAAGCCAAAACATTCGCACGTTCATAGACAATTCTTTGCACGTAATTTGATGATTTGGAATGTCTTCGCGAACGAATGTGCACTTGAGACGACAATGCATTACGCTTAAAATGCTGGCATGCATAGATTTTCCCGTCTTGGGAATCTGCTCGTGAGAATTTTGTGTTTATGAAAATAATGGAATACTTTTTGCTTAGTTCGAGTTACAATTTAATTTATGGATTGCATTTGGAGGATATAATGGAATACCTTTTGATTAGTTCGAGTTGCAATTTAATTTATGGTGAAATGTATTAATGATTGAGAGTTAATGAATTATGTTTTTTTTTTTTGGGAAATTTGGAAAATCTTAACATACTCCCCGCTTTGAACGGAGGGGTTCAAAATTTAAACGTTTACAGAAAACTCATCAGTTAAGTTTAATTCAGCTTGATTGTGTGGTTGAGGTACTGCTTGTGTATAGCCTTGTTGTTGTCTTCGAGAGGAGATGAGGCGTCGTATTACATAACATCCCAATATGATGCCGATGAGAGCTAAGGCGGCGTATGATACTCCGTATTGATGAACATCATGTTGTGTGATTGCTTGACGAGACAGGGTGGACTGATGTGTCAGCATGTTGATTTCTCCCTTGATTCGGGCAATGTCCTTGGAAAGTCTGATGTTGAAGTCCGGCTGTAACCAGTGATTTTTGTTTTGTATTGAATTGGGTATATCCGGAGTTATGTCTGTAATTGACATAACTACGGCGTCTACGGAGTTGGTATAGTGACTAGCTTCCAGGGTTGTCTTGTCATCCTTGATGGAACATCCAGAAGGAATAATGATAGTGCCGACTCCTTGAATGTTGTGTTGTGAGAACCGTTTCTCACAAATGACACTAATGGTAGTTGCCTCCTTCAAAGCGTAAATCCAGGAGTTGCTCGTTGACAATTGTGTCCAACTTTGCATGCGATCTGCGTTCGTGAAGGTGCAGGATATTGCTAAGATCAGTCGTATCGATAGAGAATTAAAAATTTCTAGTAATCTCTGATTATCCGCTGCTCTGCTTATTTGATTTACTGCATGCATGGTTGTATTCAGGTAAAGGTAAAACTGTTGCAGCTGCCGTGAGGTCGTCTCTGTGGATTTTCGAATGAGATTGGTTGTAGAGTCGATGATGGATGTCTGGTTTTTTATCAGGTCGAGGAGGTGGTTATCGTTGGTGTTCAGCTCATTAATAATGTTTGACATCTTTTCGGCGTATCGCGAGTCGAGGACGCCAAACAGAGAGTTAGCGATGTTCCCAACAATATCTAAAGGTGATCGCTTTGTTCTAGATGGTGGTACTTGATTGAGCAACTTGTTATTATTATTTATTTCAATCAGCGTTGTTATAAAGTAATCGATCGTTTCTAGACATGCTGTGTGGTTGAGCGAACGATTGCAGAACTTCCTAAGCTGATCTGTCCCGTTGGTTACAAGATCGCATTCCGTCCAATAGGGCTTCATGTCGTAGTATGCAATCATATTCCATTCGTCAGTGATCAAGGATGCTGAACACAACTTTTCAAAATAAATCCCAGGTTGTGTTTTGAACGGCGTAATTTTGACCTCAGTTGTGCCTTGTATTGGGAGTATCAGGCACAATACCAATAGTGTCGACAGTAATGACGGTACCCTTTTTTGTTTCTTTGGAGTAGATAACGTGGGATGCTTTCGACGGCTGGCTCAGCGATCGTATCGTTTCATGTCTCATTCGCCATGATATTGCTGTGAATGTTGACAGGCAGCGGGGCCAGTTTCTGAATGGTACATTTGAAAACTACAGTTACTGTTTTGACCTCAACAACTGTTACTTTTCCATCTTTGCCTTTGAATGTATTCAGGACACGTGCCAGAGGCCAGCTTTATGGGTGACTATTGTCTTCCTTAATGACCACCATTGTGCCAGGTTTCACGTTCTCGGTCGGAGATCTCCATTTGTTTCTTTGTTGGAGCTCGCTTAAATACTCCTTACTCCATCGTTGCCAGAAGTCGTTTTTTATCCGCTTTAGCTCCTTAGACGTTTCAACTAGCGATTGTCCTATTGGTTGAGCATGAGGATCAATAGATGCATTAAGTGGTCCACCTATCAAGAAATGACCTGGTGTAAGCGCTGAAAGATCATTTGGGTCATTCGATACCGGAATCAGGGGCCTTGAGTTCAGTAAAGCTTCAATATCCGCTGTGATTGTTGTGAGCTCTTCGTAGGTGATTGGTCCAGAAACAGTTTTATAGAATAATTCCTTTGCAGATTTTACCGCAGCCACCCATAATCCCCCGAAATGCGGGGTTCGTGGTGGAATAAATTTAAAATTGATCTGCCGTTCTGCTGCAAAATTGGTTATGGTTTGTGCCGCTTCGTTGCTATACAAGGTGTTAGTTATTTCATTCAATTTATTGTTCGCCCCGACGAAGTTCGTTGCGTTGTCGCAGTAAATAGTCTCGCAGTAACCATGCCTGCTAGTGAATTGTCTGAGCGCCATAATGTAAGCTTCAGTGGTGAGGTTCTTCACAACCTCTAAGTGGACCACTTTGGTTGCAAAACAGCAAAACACGGCTACATAAGCCTTCTGCGGAGCCTTCCCTCGTATTTCCAATCGAACGTAGAATGGACCACAAAAGTCAACACTAGTTTTGAGGGAGGGACTAGCTGGCTGCACTCTGTCCTTGGGTAGATCACCCATGATCTGCTTGAAGAGTTTGGGTTTCAATCGGGAGCATAGAACGCAGTTCTGTACAATCGATCTTGCTATTGTTTTGCCGTTGAGTGGCCAGTATCTTTGACGCGTGATTGCTATTAACGCCTGCGGTCCTACTTAACTATTTTCCATGTGTATCCGTTTCATAATCATTTTGGTGATGTCATGTTGTTTTGGGAGCAATATGGGATGCTTTGCTTCGTATGAGAGATCTGCATTATCCAGTCTGCCTCCCACTCAAACGAGATTTTGTTCATCAAGGAATGGTGTCAAACTGCTTATGGCACTTCTGCTATCAACGCCTTTTTGCGTAAGAAGGTCCTTTATCTCTTTAGAGAAAGCTGTCGCTTGTACTTCTCGCAAGATTGTCTCCATGGCTTCCTCTAGCTCCAACCCTGTGAGCTCTCCTTTGCGGGCGATTAAACTTTTGTTGCTGACGTTGTTGATGAACCGGAGGCAAAAAGCAACGGTCCTTTTGATTCGGACTATTGAGCTGAGATGTGTGAGTGAATCAACGAAAAAAGGGTTCTTTAAAGTGATTGGTAGTGCCACTTTTGGTTGTCTCATTTCAAGAGTGACGTCTAAGGATATCTCGGTTTTTGGCCATGCCGTTTCCTTGCCGTGTAGAAATAATGGCCCATAAAACCACTGTTGGCAGTTGTTGAATTTTTTGGGTGAAATTCCTCGAGATATCAAGTCTGCAGGGTTCTGTTTGGATGGCACATGTCTCCATAAATTGGCTTCTACAACCTCTTGGATAGCAGCAACTCGATTCGCTACAAACTTTTGCATCGCAGAAGCTGGTGTTTGTAGCCACGTCAAGACGATCTCCGAATCAGTCCAGAGGCAGACACGTTCTCTCCATTTTAAATCCTTGCAGACTCGTGCCATCAAGCTACATCCCAGCTTTGCAGCACAAAGTTCTAGGCGTGGTACTGTTGTTGGTTTCAGCGGAGCTATTCTTGATTTCGCACACAGAAGCCTTACCACTATTGTACCATCTGCTGCGGTAGTGGGTGTGTAAATTGCGGCTCCATATGCTTTCTCCGAGGCGTCACAAAATACATGCAATTCTTTAGTGTGTGCTACTCTGTGTGCGGCGATATGACGCTGTATTCGTATTGTATCGAGTGCCCTTAAGCTTCGGCTAAATTGAGCCCACTCGTACTGTGAATTGTCGGGTACCACGTCATCCCAATCAAGCTTTAAGTCCCATAGTTTTTGGAGCATTAACTTTGCCATAACCGTGACTGGGCCCAGCAGTCCCAATGGATCGAATATGTGCGCGATATCCGATAATATTTTTCGCTTTGTATATCGTTCTACCTCATTACACGATAGAGTAATTCGAAATTCATCCACCTGAGGTAGCCATTCAAGGCCTAGGGCTTTGGCTTCATGTTCCTTATTATCAGCGAGTTCGAATTTTACTGCTCTATCCTCCATAGGTATATTTTTCGTAGGTGCTTCATGATTTGAACACTATTTTATTAACTTAAATCCGCCGGTTGCTAGGATTTCTACGATTTGCTTCTGTTTCTCTAGCAACTCTATAATGCTGTCTGCCCCAAACATGGCGTCGTCCACATAAAGGTTTTTCTAATTGCCTCAGCACCCAAACGGTTTTGTCTCTCGAATGATTCGGCCAAAGTGTGAAGGCATTTGATGGCTAGATAAGGCGCCAAAGTCATTTCATAAGTGACAGTGTTGAGCTGGAAATAACTTAGGACGTCTTGTGGATTATTTCTCCACATTATCATCTGGAACTTCCGATCTTCGTCGGCTACTTGGACTTGCCTGTACATTTTCTCGATGTCGGCCGTGCAGGCGTACCGGGTCATCCGGAATCGTAGCAGGACTGACATAATGTCTTCTTGTATTTTGGGGCCAGTGTGCAATATATCATACAAGGAAATGTTGGTCGATGTTTTAGCGGATGCATCGAATACTACCCTTAATTTGGTAGTATCGCTGTCCGGCTTAATAACTGAGTGATGTGGTAGGAAGCAATGTGGTCCAGATATGCGCTTAACATTGATCTCAGTCATGTGCCCTAATTTTGCATAGTTTCTCATGAAATCGCAATATTCTTCCTTGAGGCTCGGGGACTTCAGGAGTTTTCGTTCGATGGAAGCGAATCGGCAAAGTGCTAGCTCTTTTGACTCTCCTAGAGTTGATGGGTCCTCGGAGAATGGATGTCTTACAACAAAACGGCCCGATGCTGTTCGTTTGGTGGTTTCTTTGAAAAACCTTTCACATTTCCTCTCTTCGGTTGTTTGTGAAGGAGAATCTTCAATCGTCTCAACTTGCCAAAATCGCTCGATTTGTGCGTTTATGTCGACAGATTCTTGAGTCTATGTGTAGCACGATGCTGTATCACGCTCCTGCTGGTGGCTGATCCTTCCACCGATAATCCAACCAAATGTTGTACTTTGCAAAATAGGAAGACCTTTTTCAAGATTTATGCGCTCGCTTTTAACGATATCGTAATAATGTTCAGCTCCGATCAAGATATCGATTGAACTCGGTTTCGAGAAGTGTGGATCAGCTGATTTGACGTTGGCAGGTATGCCCCATGTACTTGTGTCCAAATATCTTGAAGGCTGGTTTGTGGTTATTTGTGATAAAATGAATGCCTCAAGCTGCACGGCATACGTTCGCTCCTTGGAACGATTACAGATCGAAGTTCTTCTCGCAGCTGTATCTGTGGTACGGCCAACACCCTGGGTGTTGATGGGGCAGACAACACCCTTACTTTGAAGCTTCTTGGCGAGCTTTTCTGTTATGCAGTTTATTTGCGACCCTGAGTCCAATACTGCTCGGCAATCAATATTTTGGCAATTACTTGTCGAAACTACCACTTCAATTGTACCTAGCAGTACATAAGCTCCGCCATTCGATGCCGTCTGTGTCATCAATGCTGTTTTGATTCCAGATGAGGATGCCTCAGTACGTGGTTTGTTGAAGGCTTCTTTCTCGCTCTTCTTTTCTTCAAGGTCTCGGTCAAGAAGAGTGTTATGCTTCGACTTGCATTTCATGCACACTCCGGCTGTACAGGTGGATGCTCTATGTCCAGGCTTGAGACAATTGCGGCATAACTGATTCTTGTTTACAACCTCGAGTCTTTGTTGTGCAGATTTGTCTCGAAATTCTTTGCAAGAAAACAGATGATGAGACTGCTTACAGATGTAGCACATCAACTTATCTGAGCTTGTCAGCAATGTAGAAGCTCGACCTTTCGTGGGTTTTCCGATTCTCTCCATGACCCTGTGATTGAGGGTTTTGAGCGATTGAAAACGTGTCTTCAAGAATGATAAAAGGTGCGTCATTGTTTCCAATGACCTTGGATTAACCAAAGATTGCTCATATAAGAAGTAAGTAGTTTTATCCAATTTCTTTGAGACGATGTAGACCAATATCGGATCCCAATGCTGTATTTGGACCCCAGGGTTTCAAGGCTCATTATACATTCTTTGGTTACGTCATGCAGCCTCTTGATGGTCAGTGCTGATTCAGTTTGAGCAGATGGATGGTTCATCAGTTTATTCAAAAATGACGCAACTAGCAATCTTTTGTTGTCATATCTTTGTTTTAAGATGTCCCATGCTGCCTTGTAATTTTGCCCAGATGCTGGTAAATGTTGGATTAAACCATGGGCTTCTCCGCTGAGATTGCTTATTAAATAGTACATCTTTTGTACTTCACTGATCCTCTGCTTGTCTACTAATTGTGTAAACAACTCCTTGAACTGTGTCCACTTCAAATAGCTACCATCAAAAGTAGGCACTGATATTTTCGGAAGTTTAATCCCCATCTCAATGGTTCCAGTAGCTGAAGTGCTACTACTTTGCAAGTATGCTAGTTTTTCTTGCATTAAAACTATTGCCTCTTGGATATTGGTGTCGATTTCATCGTACACCATCTTGTCCTCACTGCCTCCGTAACCATCGTATACTTCCCATATGGCCTGGTTGTTCTTGGTTGGTCAATAAGCCAAGTTTAAATTCGAAAAATTGTCGTGACTATTCTTCTTTAATTCGATCTTCAATATCGTTGATCAGTTGACGAGCATACGCAACGAGACCTTTTCGTTGCTTCAATGATCGCGCTACACCACTAGCTCCAGTTTCATGCTGTGCATCTGAATGGAGGTTTTTCAGTATCTCATTGAGGCCGTCTGAATGCTTGGTGATTATCTCTTTGATCTGATCAAAGTAGTTTTTGGCGAAATATGAATGATCACCATGCGTTTCCATGAAAGTGCAAAGCGCTTTGTGGTTCGATTCAAAAATCTTTGGATTCGTGTCAAGTACAGCCAACCTTTGCTTGACGTACTCTTCGGTTTTCCTGTCCTTGCCGTCCTTTTTAAAGTTGTTTTTCCTAACTCTAATTGGGCTTTCGCTAATGCCTCTATCTCCGTACTCCACTGAGGATCACCTCAGGTTCACCAAAAAATATGTTCGCATGTGAATTTGCTAATTGGTGATCCACCAATTGCGGGTTGATCTAGTTGATCACCAAATCAAGTATAATTGTCACGAATTCCAATGGGCGACGCTGTAAGTTTAGCTGACCAGATGAATCACCCAGTCAAACTCCAACTTCTACCCAGTAATTCTGCGACCGATGAAATTTGGAATTGCACAAACGCTAATTGCAAAAGATCTCTTCTGACAACAGGTGAAAACACCAATTGTAGAGATCAATATACAATCCCGCCTGTAGCAATCCTGATATTCTGCTAAAATAACGTCCCACAGCAGCCTCACTGCAGGAAAAATTAAAAGGCTTGGTCCACGTTTTCCAGCAAAATACCTAACGTTTATTCGAAACAATTACTTTTATAACAAAATTTTGCTTACTTGACTAAATGACTAGACTACATACATGTTGTATATTATTCTCATCTCAAGCCAAAACATTCGTTCGTTCATAGACAATTGTTTGCACGTAATTTGATGATTTGGAATGTCTTCGCGAACGAATGTGCACTTGAGACGACAATGCATTACGCTTAAAATGCTTGCATACATAGATTTTCCCGTCTTGGGAATCTGCTCGTAAGAATTTTGTGTTTATGAAAATAATGGAATACTTTTTGCTTAGTTCGAGTTACAATTTAATTTATGGATTGCATTTGGAGGATATAATGGAATACCTTTTGCTTGGTTTGAGTTACAATTTAATTTATGGTGAAATGTATTAATGATTGAGAGTTAATGGATTATGTTTTTTTTGGGAAATTTAGAAAATCTTAACAATCTCATTTTCATGACCGTATTGATTTTTTCGGAAGTTGGTTTGGTCAGTATCATGGTCCCGTGTGCTTGCTCAGCTATGATCTGAATAATAAGTAACCGGACTCACCTCAGGAAATTTTTTATTTGCAAAATATGTACAATTTTTTTTTAGAAATCTTCAAAGTAGTCCCCATTGGAGTCGATAACATGCTGATACTGGATTTTGCAATCCCAGAACGCTCCCTGGAAGTCAGCAACCTTGATGCTGTCTAGAGCCCTCGTCGTAGCACTTTGAACGTTTTCGAGAGTCCCGAACCGCGTCCCCTTAAAGTGTCTCTTGATCTTGGGGAACAGAAAGAAGTCCGCTGGTGCCATTTCTGGGCTGTATGGAGGCTGTGGCAACGTTGCCCTTGACTATTTGGCCACCTGCTCGGTGACCAGCAGGCAGGTGTGCGACGGAGCATTGTCGGGATAGAGGATCCACGAATCGGCAATCTCCAGACGGACTCGGTGAACCCGGGCGGTTAGTCGACGGAGCATCTCTCTGCAGCTTTTTTTTGTGGTAGGAAGGTTAATGCTATTTATGCACAGAGTGTGGGACTCCCATGCGTGACTGGAGTTTCCACTAAACACCTCGCATGTCAACCTGAGATCCCAGCCTGGAACCGTTTGACACGTTACTTCGGGCCAGGTCTCGTTTTGTTACGCAGTGGGGCGCCTTCAAGCTGGGGAGTCCCTTTCCTAGTGGGAGGGGAGAAGGGAAGAGGAATTGCCAGAAGAGCGATCCCTCAGCCCCAGCGGCCCTGGCTGCTGTGAGTCCCTGTTATATTTTAGGACTGCCCGAGCATAATGTGCCAGCTGGTTCCATTTGTCAACCGATTCGAGAATCACCGCAATTATATTATCCGGGGTGAGCTCCCCCGTCTCCCTGTAAAGTGCCCGTCGCAGCCTGACCCATTTTGTACACGCAAAAAATGTGTGACAGGCATTGTCCTCCTCTCCTGGGTAAAACCGACAATCGGGAGACCGTGACTTATCGATCTTGTGCAGGTAAGACTAAAAACACCCATGCCCGCTCAAAAGCTGGGTCAGATAGAAGTCAGTCTCACCATGCCTTCGATTTAGCCACGGTCTCACATCCGGGATGAGGCGCGCAGTCTACCTTCCCTTCGTGCAATTCACTCAAAGCTGCTGCCAATCGTTGAGCGAGCGCTGTCTCTCCTCGCGGACAACTATCTCCCTCGCATCCTCGTTTTGGCGCAGGTAAATAGCGCGGCGCTCTCTAGCAAGGAGGGCGACAGGTATCACGCCTGCAATCACTCTCACCGCCGAGTCGGAGACTGTTGGATACGAAGATGCAATTCTCAGTGCCTCTCTTCTCTGTACCTGTGCCAAACGTTTTCGGTATACCTCCTTGCTGAGAGCGTCGCCCCATACCTCTGCTCCGTACGGTAGCACTGAACCTACAGCACTCATCAAGAGGCGTCTTCTTGATGGACTGGGTCCCCCTACGTTGGCCATAAGTCGACTCAGAGCCGATATTCCCGAAGCAGCCTTCTCAGCCGTTGCCCTGATTTTCCCAGAGAAACTCATCTTCGAGTCGATCAGTAGCCCCAGATACTTCACCGCTGGCTTCAATTGGATTTGTATGTCTCCAATACTGATCATCCTTACTCTAGGGATTCTCTTTTTTGTCAAGATAACCACTTCGGTTTTCTCCAGTGCTAAACTCAGCCCGCGAGCAGTCATCCAGTCCCTCATTCGGCGCATTAGCATACCTAGCCTAAGTTGCGCTTGTTCAACGATGCGTCCAGCCACCAGAGCCGCAACATCATCCGCATAGCCAACCAAGCGCGACTCATCTGGCATCTCAAGTCTCAGTAGCCCGTCGTAAGACACGTTCCACAGGTCCGGACCAAGGATAGATCCCTGGGCAACACCCGATGTAATTTCCATCCTTCGTTGGCCCTGTGTCGTGTCGTAGAGCAGGCTTCGGTCCTTCAGGTAGTTCCTCAAAAGCCGCATAAGATATTCTGGAACTTGAAAAGAGTTTTCCAGCGTGTCCAGAATTTCCACCCATCTAGCGGAGTTGAAGGCATTCCTGACATCGAGTGTCACCAACAGGACCATCCGTCGCTTGGTGCGACCATATGCCTCTGCCTTTTGGACCGCGCTCACCACCTCTGCAATCGCATCCATGGTAGAACGTCCTGCTCTAAAGCCGTACTGCCGAGGAGATAGGTCCCCAGCAGCATGAATCGCGTCAATGAGTTTTCCCTTGATGAGTTTCTCTAGCACTTTCCCAGCCGTGTCTAGCATGCATAACGGGCGGTATGCATACGGCGATCCGGGATTTCCCTTCCCCTTGCTGATCAGCACGAGCCTTGCCACCTTCCATTGTACCGGGAAAACCCCGTCCCGTAGGCAAGCTTTGAATGTGCTGAGCAGCAAGTCAGGACAATGGTGATAGACGAGCCGCAACACCTCAGCTGGAACACCATCTGGACCTGGAGGCTTCCTCGCTTTCAAGGAGAGCACTGCCTCCTCCAGTTCCAGCTGTGTGAAGAGTGGGTACTCTACTGCTGTTTCACCATGGACAGCGTCAACACGGACGGGATGGGCGGGGAAGAGTCCCCGCACTATCGCGTCCATCTTTTCCGTGTCATGTATACAAGGCTTCCGTAGGGCACCAAGTTTCCCCATGACCAGCTTGTAACCAAGGCCCCACGGATCCTTGTTGACATTGTCCACTAGGTCTTGCCAGCAGCGAGCCTTGCTATTGTTGATCAGTTTGTGAAGGCATTTCCTGGCCGACATATATGCTGCCACCTGGTTGCATGCCTCGTCACGTTTCCGCACCCGTTGAGCCTCACGCTGAAGCTTGTGACCCTCCCTCCACTTTTCAGCGATTTCAGTTGACCACCAGTACACTGGGGGCTTGCCGTGCCAGGGTCTTTGACGGGGCATAGAAGCGCAGCAAGTAGTCGTAATGATGCTCATAGTAGAGTTCACCACGTCTTGAGCTGCCAGTTCTTCCGTCCCCTCCGAAGCTCCCTGCAGCGGCTCACCTGCTGTGAGAACGTTGACGAATCTCTCGACATCCATCCTTCCGATGTTCCATCCAGTTGTAGAAGGCCGAGAGCACGGACGTCGGGAGACAGCATCACTTATCTCAAGCAGAATGCACTGATGATCACTGGCTGAGTAGTCCTCTAATACTTTCCAGTTGTGTATCCTTCGTACTAAGGACTCCGAGGCAAATGTCACGTCCGGTATGGTTCCCTCACAGCCAATATGGCAGAAAGTCGGCATATTTCCGGAGTTTAGTACAACGAGGGCCGTCCTGGCCGCCATTTCCAGGATTCGTTTTCCCCGCGGATCCATCTGAGGCATGCCCCATTCGATTGCTGTAGCGTTGAAGTCGCCGCCAACGAGCACTTTGCCCTCTGCGTTCGAGACAGTGCCCTCCAAAGCATTAAGCTTGGCTTGAAAAGATGATATCGACTCGTTAGGCGTTAGGTACACACTAAAGAAGGTGATCCCTGAGCACCGAACCTACAGGAAACCATCCCCCCGTTCACAACGCTCCGCTTGAAAGTCACTGTTCCGAACCCAGATGGCGGCAGTACCAGTTTCATCAGAATACCATAATGCAGGACTTTTAATATGGTGCTGCTCACTCAGCAGCAAGAAGTCGGCTTTCATGTCCCTCGCAAACTGCTCAAGCAGATTTTGGGCGGTTGAACTGCGGTGTAGGTTTAGCTACTGGATCGAAGCTCTGATTTTGCCTTGGCTAGGGCTTCCTGGAACACCCGGCATTTTCCTGATCCCAAGACAAGTCCAAAGTCAGGTTTTGGATCAGCATCCTTGCAAAGAATACAGTGTGCCTCCCTGGTACACTCTTTTCCTTTATGCCCCATTTCACCGCATTTGTAACACAAGGAACTCCTATCGGGTCCTTTGCATCCTTGTGTGGTGTGACCATAACCAAGGCATTTGAAACATTGAAGAGGCGTTGCTCTTCGCCGTATCCTACAGACAACCCACCCAATTCGTACTTCGTGCTTGCTCAGGAATTGTTCGGCGTCCTTTTCGGTCAAGTCAACTATGGCAATGCGTTGTCCCCTGTTGTTTTCTGGTGTCAGTCTCGCTTTGATCCTTCGCACGCTAGGAAACTCCCTTTTGATGGCCTCTTCTACCTCGGCCAGATCCGTCACGCAGTCTATGTCCCGTATTTCGATCGTTGCCATCGGCTCGAACGGGGCTATAGTTGGGCTTTTGCCGAGGACTTTCTTTACAGCGTCACAGAATGCATCTTTATTGCCGGCCTCTGCTCCGAATTCGACCAGTATGTGGCTCGACCGCGTTGGTCGTACTACTTTAATGGTAGTATTGGTGTTTTTGGGCCTTACGTTTCTTCTGATGTCCCGCAGCACCTCCGCGTAGGATCGGCCATCTTGAGGCTTTACAAGCAGTGCTTGCTGCCGGGGTCTTCGTCGGGGCTTCTTTCTCTCCTGCTTTGCATCAGGTCCATTTTGTAATTGGGCGTCCGTGCGAATTTTATTTTCTGGCTTTTTTTGAAGGAGTTTCTTTGCGGCTTTCTTCGCTCCTTTTGTAAGCACTGTCTGGAACCCCCGATCTGGTGCTCCACGCCCGTCAAGTGCCTCTTCCTTCCTTCTTTCATCCCAATCTCCTTCGATTGGGCTAGACGCGCCTCTTTAGCCTTCTCTTCGTCTTCGGCCCTTAATCAGCTCCTCCGATAGTGTCCTATGTGATCTAGGAGCTCCTCTAGTTCAAGGAGCCCTTCCTTTCCTGCTTTGCTGATTTTTGGGGAGTTGCATGCAGCTTGTATTCTTTTCAGAACATCTTCTGCTTTTCGGAGTAGTCTTTCTTCTTCGCATCGCTGGGCCGCAATTGTACCTTGCAACCATCCTTGGGAGAGGTTATCGGTTTTCGTTTCCAAGTGCAATACTTCCGCCACATTTTCAACGTTGGCGGTGCATTCACGCAGTGTCTGGTCACTCTTTGCTTTCAGTGCCGTGATCTCCTCGTTTGCTTTTGGAGTTTTCGTTGCAATGTCGGGATTTGCTATCGTTGCATCGGTCACTTCGGTAACGATCACAGCAGTGACAATCGAATTTTCGGTGCTCTTTATGTTATCTCCCACCGCTCGAACACCTGAAGTGTCCTGGAGAGTTTCCCGTTTCTCCTTAATAGGACGCTCGAGCGTTCGCATAATTTTTTTGCTGCGCCCGAACGCCGCAGGAATCTCAGTCTGTTATCTCCGTTTTTCGTCCGTCTTCACTGTCGTTGTGCTAGTCTTCATTTTTGTCGTTGTTAGTACCGCTCACGATATACTGTTGACATCGTGGCTGCAACCGCTGGTTGCGTCGTCGTTATTATTTTTCGTTCCTTTTTCTGGGTATTTGTGGTCTTTTGATTTTGTTGGCTCCAGTTTTGTTGGGTCCTCTCTTGGAGCCGCTATCTCCGTTCGTGTGTGTAGTCGCCTTTTTGGTCCCATGGTTATCTTTGCAGAGCAGGGAGGCCATGCGAGGGTCCCCTTATGGGGACAAGTGCTCAGAGCCAGACCAGCGCTAATCGGGAGTCCATCTCAACCGAACCTACACCACCAACCCAATGGTGCGAACTTCGAACGTACTCCGAGGCCTGCCAAGGTTTTACCGGGATGGAGACGGTATGATAGTTGAATTGGAGCCGTTCACACACGAGTTTCACCTCGGCGCTACTGTGCAAAGCAACTAGGTCCAAACCATCTCATCCGCCAGCCCAAAGCATCATTTCCAGTTCGTTGTCCAAAGCGTAGTCCAGATCCAATCAGAGTCGTTACGTGTCATCCCAGGAGGGAACCTCATGACACCCCCCATATCCTCGGGTCCGTGGGGGTGGTGCTCCCCAAAGAATGCTAGCCTCCAAGAGTGCTCTTGTCGACCGGCATTCTCCCTGCGGGAATTTCCTCGGGTACGTGGGGGCGGAACTCCCCAAAGAATGCTAGCCTCCAAGAGTGGTCTTGTCAACCGGCATTCCCCCTGCGGACTCCTCGGGTATGTGGAGGCGGAACACCCCAAAGAATGCTAGCCTCCAAGAGTGCTCTTGTCAACCAGCATTCCCCCTGCGGGGATACCTCTCTATAGTACTGGCCATTTACAGTTTGGCCGGGTGGCACAATCTCTTTGTGAACAATGCCTTTCACTCAAAGAAAACAATAAGCATCGACTCCAGCTTCGATTTGCTCATGCGCCATGGTGACGCCGGTGTGTGCCACTCCAAACTCTGCCGCTTCGTCTCAGGATCGTATTGGAAAACCAACGCCTCGTCTCCTGTAATAACGTGGTTAAAAAACTCTGGTTCGGTTGCTCGATCGTACGCTCCATTTTCACTACGACGACGTTACTGAGCACGCACTCCACTCTCGCCCGATGCTCCTCCTCCAAGGGCTTGGATGCAACTGCTGCAGCCCGGTTCCCTTTACCTAGACCCCCACCATCACTACAGCACCAGATATCAATTAGCAGACGCTTTGACGGCGCGGGGCAGGCTCACACTTATTACTTATTATACGGACCCCGTATGATCTGATTGAATCAGTACATATCACTACTGACTGAACACTCGTAGTCGGTCCAAAAAATCCCTTGAACTAAATCGCGCTCCCTCAACGAGATTTGAGCATGGGACATTATCGTCATTCAATTCTAATTTGTATACAATTTGGCTTTCAACTGCTGAAGATGAGGATGATGCTACAGCATCATTACTAGTTCTTAAATTTGCATGCTACCGTGTTACCAAGTGTGGAACTACTAGGCGTTGACGATTGCGCATTGGTTGTGTTGATCTATGAACCGCGCTAGCATTGCCATTGGTTATTCGATTCTCGAGAATCGAATAACCAATGGCAATGCTAGCGTGGTTCATACATCAACACAACCAATGCGCAATAATTGTCAACGCCTAGTAGTTCCACATTTACGACATTAAAACAGTTTGCCTTATTTTCTAAGTTTTCAATCAATTTTTTCAGAAATCTAATGGGAAGTTGATACTACGCAAAAAGTCGTCAGAACGGAACAAACTGCCGAGGAAACGTTAGCTCTTGAAATAACAACAGACAAAATCTGCCTCAACTACGCCAAGTACGGATGAGGATAACGAAAATGAATACGATCGTGGCTCAACAAGAACTGAAAGTGCACGTTTTCCTTGCCGTTATTTTAAAAATACCTATGTAGCTTGATCTGCTTTTCATTATAGCTGAATTGAAAATAAAATAAATTTTAAATAAAATCATTAAACTGTATGTTTCAATATATTTTATAATTTATCAAGGCTGATGACATCAATTTACAAATTGTTTTATAGACGTTAATGCAATAACAATGAGTATGGACGTAGAACCGTGATGACTCGAGATGGGTAGTGGATGGTAAATCCCGATTTGGTGTGTCGCGCTGCTGACAATGAATCAACCTCATTGAATATTCTTGTATCCTGATTATAAAACGTCTGCTTTTTTTACAAGTCCACCGAAATAAAAGCAGAGCTCGGGAGTTTTTTTTTTGTGGTAGGGAGGTGAATGCTTTTTTTGCACAGAGTGTGGGACTCCCATGCTCGCAAGAGGGCGACTGGACTACCCGCTAAACACCTCCCCTTTCAACCTGAGAACCCAGCCTGGAACGGTTTGACACATTACTTCGGGCCAGGTCTCGTTTTGTTACGCCGTGGAGCGCCTTCAGGCTGGGGAATCCCTTTCCTAGTGGGAGGGGAGAAGGGAAGAGGAATTGCCAGAAGAGCGATTCCCCAGCCCCAGCACCCTGGGCTGCTGTGAGTCCCTTTTATATTTTAGGACTGCCCGAGCATAATGTGCCAACTGGTTCCATTTGTCAACCGATTCGAGCATCACCGCAATTATATTATCCGATGTGAGTTCCCCGTCTCCCTGTGAAGTTCCCTTCGCAGCCTGGCCCATTTGGTACACGCAAAAAATGTGTGACAGGCATTGTCCTCCTCTCCTGGGTAAAACCGACAATCGGTGGACCGTGACTTACCGATTTTGTGCAGGTAAGACTGAAAACACCCGTGCCCGCTCAAAAGCTGGGTCAGATAGAAGTCAGTCTCACAATGCCTTCGATTTAGCCATGGTCTCACATCCGGGATGAGGCGCGCAGTCCACCTTCCCTTCATGCAATTCACCCAAAGCTGCTGCCAATCGTTTAGTGAGCGCTGTCTCTCTTCGTGGACAACTATCTCCCTCGCGTCCTCGTTTCGGCGCAGGTAAATAGCGTGGTGCTCTTTCGCAAGGAGGGCGATAGGTATCACGCCTGCAATCACTCTCACGGCCGAGTTGGAGACTGTTGGATACGAAGATACAGTTCTCAGTGCTCCTCTTCTCTGCACCCGTGCCAAACGTTTCCGGTATACCTCCTTGCTGAGAGCGTCGCCCCATACTTCTGCTCCGTACAGTAGCACTGACCCTACAGCACTCATCAAGAGGCGTCTTCTTGATGGACTGGGCCCCCCTACGTTGGCCATAAGTCGACTCAGGGCCGATATTCCCGAAGCAGCCTTCTCAGCCGTTGCCCTGATTTGCTCAGAGATACTCATCTTCGAGTCGATCAGTAGCTCCAGGTACTTCACCGCTGGCTTCGATTGGATTTGTATGTCTCCAATACTGATCATCCTTACTCTAGGGATTCTCTTTTTTGTCAAGATGACCACTTCGGTTTTCTCCAGTGCTAAACTGAGCCCACGAGCAATCATCCAGTCCCTCATTCGGCGCATTAGCATACCTAGCCTTAGTTGCGCTTGTTCAACGGTACGTCCAGCGACCAGAGCCGCAACATCATCCGCATAGCCGACCAAGTGCGACTCATCTGGCATCTCAAGTCTCAGTAGCCCGTCGTAAGACATGTTCCACAGGTCCGGATCAAGGATAGATCCCTGGGCAACACCCGATATAATTTCCATCCTTCGTTGGCCCTGTGTCGTGTCGTAGAGCAGGCTTCGGTCCTTAAGGTAGTTCCTCAAAAGCCGCATTAGATATTCTAGAACTTGAAAAGAGTTTTCCAGCGTATCCAGAATTTCCACCCATCTAGCGGAGTTGAAGGCATTCCTGACGTCGAGTGTCACCAACAGGACGATCCGTCGCTTGGTGCGACTACATGCCTCTGCCTTTTGGACCGTACCCACCACCTCTGCAATCGCATCAATGGTAGAACGTCCTGCTCTAAAGCCGTACTGCCGAGGAGGTAGGTCCCCAGCAGCACGAATCACGTCAGTGAGTCTTCCCTTGATGAGTTTCTCTAGCACTTTCCCAGCCGTGTCTAGCATGCATAACGGGCGGTATGCAGACGGCGATCCGGGATTTCCCTTCCCCTTGCTGATCAGCACGAGCCTCGCCACCTTCCATCGTACCGGGAAAACCCCGTCCCGTAGGCAAGCGTTGAATGTGCTGAGCAGCAAGTCAGGACAATGGTGATAGACGAGCCGCAACACCTCAGCTGGAACACCATCTGGACCTGGAGCCTTCCTCGTTTTCAAGGAGAGCACTGCCTCCTCCAGTTCCAGCTGTGTGAAGAGTGGGCACTCTACTGCTGTTTCATCATGGACAGCGTCAACACGGACGGGATGGGCGGGGAAGAGTCCCCCCACTATCGCGTCCATCTTTTCCGTGTCATGTATACAAGGCTTCCGTAGGGCACCAAGTTTTCCCATGACCAGCTTGTAGCCAAGGCCTCACGGATCCTTGTTAACATTTTCCACTAGGTCTTGCCAGCAGCGAGCCTTGCTACTGTTGATCAGCTTGCGAAGGCATTCCCTGGCAGACTTATATGCTGCCACCTGGTTCCATGCCTCGTGACGGTTCCGCGCCCGTTGAGCCTCACGCTGAAGCTTGTGACACTCCCTCCGCTTTTCAGCGATTTCAGTTGACCACCAGTACACTGGGGGCTTGCCGTGCCGGGGTCTTTGACGGGGCATAGAAGCACAGCAAGCTGCTGACAATGAATCAATCTCATAGAATATTCTTGTATCCTGATTATAAAACATCTGCTTTTTTTACCAGTCAACCGAAATAAAAGCGGAGCTCGGTAGTCTTAACAGCCAAATTAAATGCATCGAGGAAGAGGTATACCAGCCCGAGGAGAGAATCAACCTTGAGATCAGCCAGGTCGAAGAGAGAATCAACCGTGAGATGGAAAAAGTGAAAAAGGACTTGGAAGCAGCGAGGGCAGTAGTAACTGCCTCACCAGCCCCACTTATAACCGCAGCGCAAAGCTCATCTAGAAATGTGCAAGCACCAACATTCGACGGGCAAACGGTCTAGAGTATCTACAAAATCCAGTTTGAAGCAGCCGCTCGCATAAATCACTGGAATGAGCAGCAACGAGCAACTGCATTGATTCTTGCTCTGAGAGGCCCAGCTGCCGAGCTTTTGCAGACGATCCCCGATGAATTGCATTCAAACCCGGCTGCTTTAATGAATGCGCTGGACATGCGTTATGGAGACGATCATCTGAAGCAGGTTTATCGGGCACAGCTACGGCATCGGATGCAGAAGTCTGGCGAAACCCTACAGCAGCTAGCACAAGACATTGAGCGACTGGAACTTGTGGCTTACCTAGCGTACGACCCAGAACATCGAGATGACGCAGCAACAGAAGCATTCATCAGCGCATTACAGGACAAGGAATTGCAACAAGCCGTGCGGTTAGTTCAAAAGCAAACGGTTAAGGACGCATTGATTTATAGTCTTAACTTCGAGGCAACCCAAAATGTGACTCGTACCACCGCCCGGGTCCGTGAGCTAGTGGCTGACGAGTGCTGGCGTGAGCGCGTGGAAAATGAGCAAGGGCCGCAGGCAAATGGAGCGCCTAGATGCTGGGATTGCAGTGAGAAGGGGCACCTGCAAGGAGACTGCAAGAAGCGAAGAAAACGGAGCTATTGTCTAGGATGGTGGAGATCCAGACCGTGTCAGGAGCCAGAATGGAGGCCCATCAAACTGCAAGGGCCAACTTTGTGGGGCAAACGTTAGCTAGGAGGATCGACATCCCCAGCACCCCATCACCGTGCCAAGGCAACATCGTGGAGAAGCAGACTTATGCCTTCCTGGTCAAGTTGGCAGAGAACACTGCACCATAACCATCGACACTGGTGCAACCCGATCGATTATCCGACCAGACCTAGTTAGACAGCAACAACTTCACAAGGGCAGAATTTTCTCACTACGGACAGCTACGGGAGAAACTGCACCTGTTCATGGAGAGGTCAACCTCCAGATACAGTTGGGAGACCTTGTGTTCCGACATAATTTTCTGGTCGCAAACATTATGGATGACTGCATTCTCGGAATGGATTTTCTGCGACCACATGGAATCAGGTTGGATTTGGGCAAACGTGTATTGAAATGGCAGAATGTCGAAGTACTGATGGAGGATCCCAGCGTCCAAATTCCCAAGATGAATGTAGTGGTATGTACTGACACTGATGTACCGAAATCTTCCGAAAGCATTGTATGGGCCAAGCTTGATGGTGATTCTGGAGACCACCGGTCTTATTTGATAGAGCCAACGAAGACGTCTACATTGCGCAGTTTGATTGTAGGACGATGCCTTGTAAGATCTTTAAGGAACGGATATTTGCCAGTTAGAGTCCTTAACACCGCAGACTCAACCACGAGCATCAAAGCGGGAGAAGTCATCGGCAGCTGCCAGCCTGTTTCCACCATCACCTCTTTGGAAGCTACTCACGACCAGCATTGGATTAGGCGGCAAGACACAGACAAAGCCCGGGAATCTACGTCTGCAATATTGAAGCAGGTTAAATTGCCAGTGCAGCTATTCAAACGAGCCTCTGATCTGGTCACCAAGTACAGTGACATCTTCTCAACAAGCCCGGATGACCAAGGCTGAACGAGTCTGGTAACTCACGTCATAGATACACAGGGAGCCAAGCCGATTCGACAAGCAACGAGACGTCTCCCTATAGCCAAACAAGGAGAAGTGAGCGCGCTGATCTCGGACATGGAAAAACAAGGCGTTATTGAACCTTCTGTCAGTCCATGGGCCGCGCCTTTAGTTCTAGTAAAGAAAAAGGATGGTAGCACTCGTTTTTGTGTCGACTATAGGCAGCTTAATGACGTCAGTAAGAAAGATAGTTACCCACTCCCACGCATCGATGACATCATGGACACTTTAGCCGACACAAAATGGTTTTCTACACTCGATCTCAAGAGTGGCTACTGGCAGGTAGAAATCGACAAGAAGGACCGAGAGAAGACCGACTTTTCAGTTGGGACTGGATTGTGGCAATTTGTGGTGATGCCATTTGGGCTTTGCAATGCTCCAGACACTTTCGAACGCCTGATGGAGTACGTGCTCCGTGGCCTCACCTAAAAAACTTGCTTGGTGTACCTAGATGACATCATTGTCATCGGGAGAACGTTCGAACAACATGTGCGGAACTTGGAAGAGGTTATTTTATATATATACATATATATATATATATATATATATATATATATATATATATATATATATATTGTCGTGTGTTTTCTGGTTCGCGGCCTATAATTTTAATGTTCCGGGAAAGTGAAAACGCAATGTCTTTTAATTTAAGTTAAAAGAGTTTATTTAATTAACTAAAATGCACAATAATCCGTTAACACTTTCACTAATTTTAATTTTCACTATTAAAATTAAAATCTAACACTTGTCCATAAATTTTTTATCGCAATTGTCTTCTAAATTACTTCACTATTACGAAACACACTTTGCACTCAAACAATCAATTGTCTTTACTTCGCGTTTCACTATATCGCAGTTTTCTTATCGCGGTCGAATGAATGATGATCCCCCCATTCATTCAGCTCGCCTTTATATAGGGTCTCTACCTATTCACCCATTTCTCGTTTATTGGCGAATGTTCTAGCTGGTAGATTCGAGAAAATTAATGAATGGAGTGACGTCACTTGCAGATGTTGATCATGCTTGTTGGGTTCGCGTGGTTTCGAGTGAATTCGTGTTCTTCATTGTTGTGAAAACAATTGCGACAGTAGCTCGCAGAATTATTTGTACATGTAACACTGCCCCCACCTCAGTTCTTTTCGCCCCGAAAAGATGTGTCGCCAGTTGTAGTCAATTCTCCCTGGGTGTAATATGGGGCAAGACGGTCCAGATGCACGATTTTCATTTTAGCTCTCGGCTTACGATGTTCCTGTATTCGGTATACGACGTCGTTGATTCGCTTTGTAACTCGGTATGGTCCCTCCCAATTATGTTGCAACTTTGGAGACCTACCCTTTCGCCGTTGCGGGTTATAAAGCCACACCAAGGCATCTTGCTGGAAGCCAGTAGAATTAGCCTTTAGATCATACCTGGTCTTCATGCGGTCAGTAGCCGATTCGAGGTGTTTTCGCACTGTCCGATGTATCTGGTTCAACCGTTGTCTTAGATCACTTGCGTACTCCGAGACCGTTTGGGGTTTCTCAGGGGGTGTTCCGAACTTTATATCGGCTGGCAAACGAATAGTCTTTCCAAAAATGACTTTGGCTGGGGCTTGGCCCGTCGACGCATGTTCAGCGGCTCTATACGCCATCAAAAATAGTGGGATATGTCGGTCCCAGTCCTTTTGGTTCTCGTCAACCATTTTGGCAAGGTGTTTATTGAGCGTGCCGTTGAAACGTTCGACCATTCCATCGGATTGGGGATGCAGCGGTGTTGTCCTCGTTTTCCGTATTCCGAGCAGCTCGCACATTTCGCCGAAAACTAGTGACTCAAAGTTTCGGCCTTGATCCGAATGTAATTCGCAAGGTACGCCGTACCTACTGACCCAATTTAACACTAGCTGTTCAGCTACGGTAGTTGCTTCCTGGTTGGGAATGGGGTAGACCTCGGGCCACTTGCTGAAATAATCGGCTACAACCAGCGTATATCGATTTCCCCAATCGGATTCAGGAAAGGGTCCTGCGATGTCAACAGCAATCCTTTCGAATGGCACGCCTACGTTGTAGGTTTGCATTTGTCCTCTCAGTCGTCGCTTTGGGCCTTTGACGGAAGCGCAAATTGTGCATCTGCGACACCAGTTCTCTACGTCTTCTCGAGCGTGGAGCCAGTAGAACCGTTCCCGCAATTTCGCTAAGGTCTTGTTAACACCAAGGTGGCCTCCCGAGGATCATTCATGCATTTCCTTAACCACATCGTGGATTCGGCTTTTGGGAAGTATAGTTTGCATCCTATAGGAGCTACCATCCACCGTTTCCCATTTCCGCTTGAGTACGCCACCCTCCACCTGAAGGGAGCTCCATTGTGCCCAATAGCTTTTCAGGGTTGCGCCATGCATTGAAACGTCTTTCCATTCAGGTCGCCCAGTCGTCTCCTTCCATACGAGCAATGGTCCGATGTCTTCATCGGCTAACTGGGCGTTTCGAATCTCCTCCGATGACCAACCTTCATCGAATTCCGCAGTTATCAATCGCAGATCAACGAGCGGTTCCTTTTCCTCAATCCGTCGGCAATGCTTGCAGTTAGCGGGACATGGACGGCGGGATAGGGTGTCAGCATTTCCATGAACTCCGCCCTTCCGATGAACAATTTCGTAGTCGTATGACTGCAATCTTTCGATCCATCTCGCAACTTGTCCCTCGGGGTTTTTGAAGTTGAGCAACCATCTCAGTGATGCATGGTCCGTGCGAAGAACAAATTTCTGGCCATATAGATACTTGTGGAACTGCTTGGTGGCCTCTATTATAGCCAATAGCTCCTTCCTGGTCACGCAGTAATTCCTCTCACTTTTTGAGAGAACTCGACTGTAATAAGAGAGGACTCTTTCTTCGCCATTGATCTGCTGGGAGAGTACAGCTCCAATACCGCCGTTGCTTGCATCGGTGTCAACTACAAACATTTTTCCGGGTTTCGGATACGCCAGCACGGGTGATTCACACAGCTTTTCCTTCAGGGTCTCAAAGGCTGTCTGGCATTGTTCATTCCAGACATACGGACGATTTTTCTCGGTTAGCTGATGGAGACACTTAGCTATTTTGGCAAAGTCTTTGACGAATCTTCGATAGTAGGTTGCCAGACCCAGAAAACTTCGTAGTTGGCGCTTGTTGTTTGGTGTTGGCCAGCTTTTCACGGCTTCAATTTTCTCAGGGTCTGTTTTGACCCCTTCTGCTGATACGACGTGTCCCAGGTATTTTACTTCATCTGCGAAAAGAGTACACTTCTCGGGACTAAGTTTCAAATTTGCCAGTCGTAATCGGGAGAAAACCTCTTCTAAGTTCCGCACATGCTCTTCGAACGTTCTACCGATGACGATGATGTCATCTAGGTATACCAAGCAGGTTTTCCAGGTTAGACCACGTAGCACATATTCCATCAAGCGTTCGAAAGTGGCTGGAGCATTGCAAAGCCCAAACGGCATCACAACAAATTGCCACAATCCGGTCCCAACTGAAAATGCGGTCTTCTCTCGGTCCTTCTTGTCAATTTCTACCTGCCAGTAGCCACTCTTGAGATCGAGTGTAGAAAACCATTTTGCGTCGGCTAAAGTGTCCATGATGTCATCGATGCGTGGGAGTGGGTAACTATCTTTCTTAGTGACGTCGTTAAGCTGCCTATAGTCGACACAAAAGCGAGTGCTACCATCCTTTTTCTTGACTAGAACTACAGGCGCGGCCCATGGACTGACAGAAGGTTCAATAACGCCTCGTTTTTCCATGTCCGAGATCAGCGCGCTCACTTCTCCTTGTTTGGCTATAGGGAGACGTCTCGGTGCTTGTCGAATCGGCTTGGCTCCCTGTGTATCTATGACGTGAGTGACCATACTCGTTCGGCCTTGGTCATCCGGGCTTGTTGAGAAGATGTCACTGTACTTGGTGACCAGATCAGAGGCTCCCTTGAATAGCTGCACCGGCAATTTGACTTGCTTCAATATTTCAGACGTGGATTCCCGGGCTTTGTCTGTGTCTTGCCTCCTTTTCCAATGATGGTTGTGAGTAGCTTCCAAAGAGGTGATGGTGGAAACAGGCTGGCAGCTGCCGATGACTTCTCCCGCTTTGATGCTCGTGGTTGAGTCTGCGGTGTTAAGGACTCTAACCGGCACATATCCGTTCCTTAAAGATCTTACAAGGCTTCGTCCTACAATCAAACTGCGCAATGCGGATGTCTTCGTTGGCTCTATCAGATAAGATCGGTGGTCTCCAGAATCACCATCAAGCTTGGCCCATACAATGCTTTCGGGAGAATTCGGTACATCAGTGTCAGTACATACCACTACATTCATCTTGGGGATTTGGACGCTAGGATCCTCCATCAGTACTTCGACATTCTGCCATTTCAATACACGTTGGCCCAAGTCCAACGTGATTCCATGTGGTCGCAGAAAATCCATTCCGAGAATGCAGTCATCCATAATGTTTGCGACCAGAAAATTATGTCGGAACACAAGGTCTCCCAACTGTATCTGGAGGTTGACCTCTCCATGAACAGGTGCAGTTTCTCCCGTAGCTGTCCGTAATGAGAAAATTCTGCCCTTGTGAAGTTGTTGCTGTCTGACTAGGTCTTGTCGGATAATCGATCGGGTTGCACCAGTGTCGATTGTTATGGTGCAGTGTTTTCCGTCAATTTGACCCGGAAGGCATAAGTCCGCTTCTCCACGATGTAGTCTTGACACGATGATGGTGGTGCTGGGGACGTCGATCCTCCTAGCCAACCTCTGCCCCACGAAGTTGGCTCTTACATGTTTCCCGACCCCACTGTTTGAAGGGCTTCCATTCTGGGCTCCTGACTCGGTCTGGATCTCCTCCTAGCTGCACACCCTGGACAATAGCTCGGTTTTCTTCG
This sequence comes from Odontomyia ornata, assembly GCA_963969285.1. Taxonomy (NCBI): domain Eukaryota; kingdom Metazoa; phylum Arthropoda; class Insecta; order Diptera; family Stratiomyidae; genus Odontomyia; species Odontomyia ornata. Next base: position 238,177,034 of record OZ017739.1, read on the forward strand.
CTTCTTGCAGTCTCTTTGCAAGTGCCCCTTCTCTCCGCAATTCCAGCATCTAGGCGCACCATTTACATGCGGTTCTCGCTCAATTTCCACGCGTTCACACCTGCACTCGTCTGTCACTACTTCACGAACCCGGGCAGTGGTACAAGTCACATTTTTCGCTGCCTCAAAGCTCAGACTGTAAGCCAATGCGTCCTTAACCGTTTGCTTTTGAGCTAAACGCACGGCTTGTTGCAATTCCGGGTCCTTTAGTGCGGTGATGAATGCCTCTGTCGCTGCATCATCTCGATGTTCTGGGTCGTAGGCTGGGTAAGCCAAAAGTGCTAGTCGCTCAATGTCTTGGGCTAGCTGCTGTAGGGTCTCGAAAGACTTCTGCACCCGATGCCTTAGCTGTGACCGATAAATCTGCTTTAGATGATCGTCTCCATAACGCATGTCGAGCGCATTCATTATAGCATTCGGGTTTGAGTGCAATTCATCGGGGATCGTCTGCAAAAGCTCGGCAGCTGGACCTCTTAGAGCAAGAATCAGTGCAGTTGCTCGTTCCTGCTCATTCCAGTGATTTGCCCTTGCGGCAGCTTCAAACTGAGTCTTGTAAATACTCCAGACCGTTTGCCCATCGAATATTGGTGCTGGCACATTTCTGGATGTGCTTTGCGCTGCGGTTACAAGCGGGGCTGGTGGGGCGGTTACTACTGCCTTTGCTACTTCCAATTCTTTTTTCACTTTTTCCATCTCATGGTTCATTCTCGCTTCGACCTGGCTGATCTCATAGTTAATTTTCTCCTCAACCTGGCTGACCTTCTCCTCGACCTGGTAAACCTTTTCCTCGACGCATTTAATTTGATTGTTCAGGCTACCGAGCTCCACTTTTATTTCGGTTGACTGTTTTTGCACTTCCTTGATTACGATCGCTTGTTGGTCCAGCTTCACTGATTGTTCATTTAACTTCGCTGATTGTTCATCTAGCTTCGTCGTTAAGTTGGTTGACTGTTGTCGCTGCTCTTGCTGCATCAGCATCAACATTTGCATCAGCGCATTTTCTGGTTCCTTTGGTTTTGGTGTGTCTACTTCTCCACCTTCTGCGCCTTTTTCCGCATCTGAGAGCTCACCCGAATCCAGATTCACGCCTTCAGACTCGATCGCGTCACGCAAGCGTGCAATCAGTATGGCCTTTGTACCTTGTGTGGCCAGATTCCGCTGTTCCAACTCCTCCTTGAGCTCCGATATGGTCAATTCATTAATTTTTAAGTTTAAGCTTCGTGGCATTTTTAATGTTTCTTTAAATTTTACTATTGTGCACTATAAAATTGTTCAAATTTTCACTTTCAAAATTTTTCTTTCGCACTTCTTGACACCACTGTCGTGTGTTTTCTGGTTCGCGGCCTATAATTTTAATGTTCCGGGAAAGTGAAAACGCAATGTCTTTTAATTTAAGTTAAAAGAGTTTATTTAATTAACTAAAATGCACAATAATCCGTTAACACTTTCACTAATTTTAATTTTCACTATTAAAATTAAAATCTAACACTTGTCCATAAATTTTTTATCGCAATTGTCTTCTAAATTACTTCACTATTACGAAACACACTTTGCACTCAAACAATCAATTGTCTTTACTTCGCGTTCCACTATATCGCAGTTTTCTTATCGCGGTCGAATGAATGATGATCCCCCCATTCATTCAGCTCGCCTTTATATAGGGTCTCTACCTATTCACCCATTTCTCGTTTATTGGCGAATGTTCTAGCTGGTAGATTCGAGAAAATTAATGAATGGAGTGACGTCACTTGCAGATGTTGATCATGCTTGTTGGGTTCGCGTGGTTTCGAGTGAATTCGTGTTCTTCATTGTTGTGAAAACAATTGCGACAGTAGCTCGCAGAATTATTTGTACATGTAACAATATATATATATACTCGTATATATATATATATATATATATATATATATATATATATATATATATATATATATATATATATATATATATATATATATATGTTGTGATGTGGAAATAACAACGCCAACAGTTAATGGACAAACTTGTTTAATTAACACATAAATACAATATCGTATAATTTCGAATTTATGATGAGCGCGTCTGAGTTTCGTTGTCGATGGCTTGGCGGCTTGTCACAGACAGAGATCGAGAATGACAAGATGCATAAGAAGTCTTCTAAGCGACGGTGGCGCCAGTAGTAACTCGGTGGTGAACTCCGGAGGTCGCTACAATACTCCCTCCTGAATGGGGCTGTCGTCGGGAAACTGTTGATGACGTTCAACCATTATTTATGATTGGTTGACTTAAGCGTTTCGATGAATGCGGCAAATAAGTTTTTCGTATATGCGATGGACGTGGATTGATCGGTGTATTACTTGGGCTCGATGCTGCTTGTCGTTGTACATTTGATAACGATGCTAGAGACGTTTGAGGCGTTGGTACTCGTTCTAATGGCTGTGACCAGGAAACTGATTTCTTTGTCTTATGTTCTTTGTTCTTTGTTATTATGTTCTGGACTTAATTTGTTCGAAACGTTCGGCTGACTGGTAGGCGCGGGTAATGTCGGTTGTGAAACTGGTATTGTCGTCGATCGTGAACTTAATGATGTCGATGTTACTGGGTTCTCTGTGTCAGTCGTGAGATATGCTGGTTTCAGTCTCTCAATGGAAATATTGACTTTCCTGCCATTTAGGTCTATTGAATAAACGGATGCTGATAGTCGTTCGATGATTCGATGCGGTCCTGTGTATGGTTATGTTAGTGATTTCTTTACAGAATCTACCCTAACAAACACATGAGAGCAGGAGTGAAGGTCTTTATGTATAAATGTGGTCCTGTTTGTGCGATGCTCTATAGGCCTTGGTCGTAGCTCCTTCATATGTTGTCGGATTTTTCTAACGAATATGTGCGGCTCACATTCTTCAGTGTTGAAATCGGCAAACCACTCTCCTGGTAATCGTAGGGTCGTACCGTAGACCAATTCGGCTGAGGAAGAATTGAGGTCTTCCTTAAAACTGTTGCGTAATCCAATTAAGACGGTGGGAAGGACGTCGGTCCGCTGAGGATTGTTTTCGTGGCACATAATTGCTGCCTTTAGTGAGCGGTGCCACCGTTCGGTTGCATCGTTTGATGCTGGATGGTACGGAGTAGTGTGAGTTCGCTGGCACCCAAGTAGTTTTCCAAGAGCGTTGAATAAAGATGATTCGAATTGCGTTCCTTGGTCAGTGGTAATTACCAGAGGTGTTCCGTACCGTGAGATCCAATTTGAATAAAATGTGTTTGCGATTGTCTCAGCTGTTTGGTCCGAGATGGGTATCGCTTCCGGCCAGCGCGAGAAGTGATCCAACATGGTCAAACAGTATCTGTAACCTTTTGACAGCGCTAAAGATCCTACGATGTCTAGGTGGACATGTTTGAAGCGTTCGTCCAGTACCCTGAATGGTTGAAATTCGTTTTTCACGTGTCTACCGACTTTTGACCGTTGGCAATTAATGCAGGTGCGTGACCATTGTCGTATGTCTCGGTTCATGTTGGGCCAAATTAGTTTCCTTTTAAAAGCTTTGAGAGTTGCTTGGCTGCTGGCGTGGGCACAGCGATGATAAGTGTCGAAGATCGTCTTTCTCAATGGTTCAGGAATGAATGGTCTGGCTGCTTTCATAGAAGTGTCGCAGTATATCGAATGGTTGTCCAGTAATACTGGAACTAATTGCAATGATGTCTGGTTTGGTGAAATCCATTGTCGTAGCTCGCTATCTTTAGCTTGCTCTTCCGCTAAGAGTCTTATGTCAATCCTTGATGGCATCGAGATCGCCTCCAATCTAGATAGAGCGTCTGCCACTATATTAGCTTCGCCAGTGATATGCTCAATTCTGGTTGTGAACTGTGAGATGAATGATAACTGTCTGCTTTGTGTCGGTGACGCTTTGTCAGTTCTCTGATGAAAGGCATAAACTAATGGTTTATGATCGGTTTTCACCACAAAATCCAAACCTTCAAGGATCTGTCGGAAATGTCGAATACTGGCGTAGACAGCTAACAGTTCCTGGTCGTATGTGCCGTATCGTTTTTCTGCGTTTGAAAGTTTTCACTGAAAGTATACTATGGGTACCCAGTTGTCACCGTGTTTTTGTTCCAGCACTGCACCGACTGCTACGCTGGATGCGTCTGTTACCAGTGCTATGGGTGCGTTTGTTCGAATGTGAACGAGCAATGTTGCGCTCGCGATAGAATCCCTGCATTTGTTAAATGCTTCGTCGGCTTCTTTTGACCAGTTAATGTCTTTGGTTTTTACGTTTGATAGTAAGTCGTTTAACGGCGCTTGTAAGTCCGTTGCTTTTGGGATAAAACGACGGTAATAGTTTAGCGTTCCCAAAAATCTTCGTAGCTCTTTCACGGTGTCGGGTCGTCTATAGTTTTTAATGGCTTCCACCCGTGAAACCGGTGGCGTTATTCCGAATTGATTTATGCTGTAACCCAGATACTTTATTTCGCTGGTTCCAAATACGCATTTGGCCACGTTGCCCACCACGCCGAATTTGTCGAGACGTTCAAATAATAATCGGAGGTGCTGTAAATGTTGCTCCTTATTTTCCGATGCCACCAAAGTGTCGTCAATATAGCAAGTGCAACAGTCCAGTCCTCGAAGTACCTCGTTCATAAACCTTTGAAAGGATTGGGCAGCGTTTCGTAATCCGAATGTCATTACTGTGAATTCAAATAACCTGAGAGGCGTAATCACCGCCGTTTTTGGGATGTCTTGTTCAGCTACCCGGATTTGGTGATACGGTCTTAACAGGTCGATTTTCGAAAAGATTTTTTTTCCTTCCAATCCGGCGATAATATCTTGTATGTGGGGCATCGGATAGCAGTCGGGCTTCGTAATGGCATTCAATTGTCTGTAATCTCCACATGGTCTCCATGAACCATCTTGTTTCGGAACGAGGTTCAAGGGACTTGCCCAAGAGCTTTTTGAAGGGCGACAGAACCCTTTTTCCAATGCAAATTCTGTTTTCGCGATAGCTAATTTTTCTGGCGTGAAGCGTTGAGGTTTTTCCGCTACAGGCGGGCCAGTCGTTTCGATGTAGTGGCGAACTTCGTTTTTTATAGCTGTTTACTGCACTGGATTGAGAATGTTAGGGAATTCTTTTAATAGACTCTCATAACACGATGTGTTTGCAATTAATGCGATTCCCGAGTACTTATATTCACTGATAGTTCCTTTCGACGTTCTTTCAGTCTCGGGGTCTCGTATACAGCGGTTTCTAATATCCACCAATAATGCGTGGCGTCTCAAAAAATCAGCACCAATGATCGGTCGTGTGGTATCAGCAATCCAAAACTTCCAGGTAAACGCTCGTCGCAGGTTCAGGTTTAATGTCAGCGTTTTAAGGCCATATGTATTGATGGTCATTCCATTCGCGGCGTAAAGCTTGAATGGCGTCGGTTTGCACTTGTGTTGGTTGTTTTGTCGAGGGACAACAGAGACATCTGCGCCTGTGTCGATGATGAAATTTAATCCCGTGGCATTGTCGAAAACGTGAAGTTGGCTTAGTGGTGCGCTTCTACTGTCAACCGCCGTATTTTTGCTTGTCGATCTGCGTGCCAAGTGCATGGGTCGCGGCATCGTCGCGCCTTTTCGCCGTAGGTGTTGTGGTAATAAAATCAAGACGGATTCTCCTTTTTCTGCGAAGGGGAACGGGTTCGGAATGGTGCAGAGTTTCGAGTCTGCGATCGACTTCGTTGAATTTTTTCAACGATTTTCTTATAAAAGCTAGCTCCTTTCCCACGCCAATTTGCGTGGATGGCAAAGAAACGGCTGCGATGTTTCGTGGCTCGTGCATCATTAGAATTTTGTCTGCCGTTTCGGAAAGTTTGGTCAGGTCAGACGTTTCAGTTATGCTCACAATCTGTTGCACATTTACGGGAAGTCGTTGGAGCCACATTGTTTTCAGAAAACTGTCAGGAATTCGGTCGGCTGCCCTGACGCACATCACCCGAAGGAGTTGGGACGGCGTCCGGTCACCCAGTTCGAGGCCAGCCAGTAGTTCCCTATTTTGCGCTTCTTCGGACATTGCGAACGTGCTAAGTATTCTTTGTTTAAACGTTTCGTATTTGTTTTACGCCGGGGGTTTCTCAACAATGTCGGCGACTTGCTCTAAAATCTCCGAATCCAGCTCTTCTATGACTTTGTCGAATTTCTGGTCGTCCTTCGTAATGCGGTGATTACGAAATTGGGCCTCGAGTCTGGCAAACCAGACCGCTGGTCGATTCCTCCAAAAAACGGGAATTTTAAACGATAAAACGGAACTTACTTGCGCGTGCGTGCTATCGACGGCGTCGGCAAAGTTTTCTTCTTCCGCCATTTTCCAAGCGTTGATTTTGTTTCTGCGTAATTAACTTGCTGCTTGCTTGTCCGTTTGATTTAGGGGTCACCAGTTGTTGGGATGTGGAAATAACAACGCCAACAGTTAACGGACAAACTTGTTTAATTAACACATAAATACAATATCGTATAGTTTCGAATTTATGATGAGCGCGTCTGAGATTCGCTGCCGATGGCTTGGCGGCTTGTCACAGACAGAGATCGAGAATGACAAGATGCATAAGGTGTCTTCTAAGCGACGGTGGCGCCAGTAGTAACTCGGTGGTGAACTCCGGAGGTTGCTACATATATATGCATATCTATATACATATATATATACATATATATATATACATATATATATATATATATATATATATATATATATATATATATATATATAGATCTATATATATATATATATATATATATATATATATATATATATATATATATATATATATATATATATATATGGGATATAACGAAATTTGTGACCACGCTAGAGGTTGCAATTTTGCTCCGATTTTCACCAAATTTTCAGGAAAGGTGTATTGGTTTAATATCTCGGTTAAGTTTGTGAATCAGCTTTATCGGCCGGGCAAAAACAAAATGGCGGCCGTTTTAGACGAATAATTTCTGTTCTGACCAAAGTATAGCTCCCGATTTTGATGAAGTTTTGTATAAAGGTTCACTGATGTATGTGATGGACCTTGCAATAAAAAATCCAAAGACGGTGCGGCAGAAACGAAATGGCGGCCGCTCAAAGGTCGAAAAACGTGCAAAATTTTGTTGTTGTAATAGTGGTCAAAGATTTCAACAGATGTTCATGAAATTCGGCAGTTAGATAGAAATTATAAGTATCTAAAAAATTACTGAAAAAACTGGAGGTCAGGTCACAAAAACAAAATGGCGGCCAGTTGAAACTCGAAATTTCAAAGGCTTCTAAAAGTCGCAATTTTTGATCCGACATATATTAAACTTGGTTTCAAAGTAGGCATTACATATATTATATATATTATATTTTGGTGATCATGCATGTGCAAATTTCAAAATGGCGGTGGTTTAAATATGCGGTTTTTTCAGCTTTTTGTGGCGCTCTAGCGGTTACATTTCCAATGGATTTTGATGAAACTTGAGATTATGAATCTCTGTACTATGTTCTTGAATTATGCAGAAAATTATTAAAATTTAGTGAAAAATAAAAAAGTCGAAAATTTAAAACCAATATTTTTAGCTGCCATTTTCACTAAAAATTGAATTATTTTGCCCTGTCTAGAGTGAAACGCCGATTTGAACGAGATTTGGCACATTGATTGATGAGGTCCTAGCACACAAGGATTTTAAATAGTCCAAAATCAAATGCATGCATTCAAAATGGCGGCCCCCAAAGGTCAGGAGGCAAGCGCAATTCGTCATATTATTAGCAACTGAAATAATGAATTTTTTCATGGAAACGTTTTAAAATGACTTATCTTGAAAGCATTATAAATCAGAATATTTTTGAAATACTGTAAAGTATTTTTCAACAATATTCTAAAAAATTATAAGATCGCGACTTGTCTGTCTGTCCGTCCGTCCGTTTGTTCGTGCATCACAAGCTTTCTCGCAAACCACATACTAGGAATGAGGAAATTTTCTACGTAGGTCAAAAGTGGTGCCTCTTGAAACTTGCAGTGTAAGAAAATATTTTAAAGTGTTTAAGGGGGTCTCCCCATACAGGGGGGGTGACATAAACATTTTTTTTTGTTTCTGTAGCCCTCTAGCAGCCAAGTTTGAAATTATAAGTTATTAAGGCAAGTTAATTTAATTCAATTATGCAAATCGGATGACAAATAAAAAATTCGAAAACTTACAGCTTTGATGGTTCAGAAAAGAATCGAAAATGTATATATTATTGGCAATGCAAGTGCTGATTAAGCTTTTATGGAAATCTTTTGAAATGAACTATTTGAGCTATTTAAGCCAAAAAGCTATCACCTTTGTGTGGTATCCACTGTGAAATGTATAAACAGCAAATGGAGAAGGGGCAAAACCAGCATAAATATGTTTCTAACAATTTATTACCCGCCGATTTTCAATATGTGATCCATACGTTTGCAACTCAATTTAATTAGGCAAAATATTTTGGCCCTCTATGAAGGGTCTCCAAGTACGAACGGCGGAAGATTCTTTTTGTTAATAAATACCCATGTAGTGCCACAAAAATTGCAGTAAGAAGTCCAGTAGTAGGCAAGCCAAATCTTTTTTTCGAAACCTTACGCTACTTGCGAGAAATTTACCTTTCCGGCTGGTGCTGCCAAAGGGATATTTTTATTTTATGGTAGATTGCGGATTTTTTTTTTTATGTAATCTGAACCGAGTCCTTTATTCTTCTCAACCAACTATCATAAATTGGTTCTCTACCGAAATAACTTAGTATTAATTACGTATCTACTTAAGCAATGGAAGAAAATTAGCAAGAGAAAACGTTACCATGAACGTGCAAGATAAAATAATACTAAAAATCGTAGAGTTATGAGAAATCAACTTCTCCGAACCACGCGATTTCTTGTTCGTTGTACAATAAATAGATTAAATCTGTGTAAATATAATATAAATCATATCTATCTTAAATTCATTTAACACAATTTTTTATTTTAGGGACGAAGAGAAAAGAATTAATCACACAACAAAACGTTTATCAAAAGTTTTCATAAAATTTCGATTCTGTTTTGCCAATTCACTAAAGGCAGATGTAGCCTTACTTCTAACTTGATCTTTCTAAGCGGCACAATTTCGATGCTTCAAAAATAAGAAACACCTTTTTGTTCTGCGTAAAATCCGGTTTTAGGTAAATTTCTCTCGAGAAATTTACCTATTGAGGAGAGTATCATATATATATATATATATATATATATATATATATATATATATATATATATATATATATATATATATATATATATATATATATATATATATATTGTATATATATATCTATATATATATATATATATATATATATATATATATATATATATATATATATATATATATATATATATATATAATATATATATATATATATATATATATATATATATATATATATATATATATGAATATATATAGATAAATATATATATAGATATATATATATATATATATATATATATATATATATATATATATATATATATATATATACGGGATATAACGAAAATTCGTGACCACGCTAGAGGTTGCAATTTGCTCTGATTTTCCCCAAATTTTCAGGAAAGGTGTATTGGGTAAATATCTCGGTTAAGTTTGTGAACCAGCTATACCGGAAGGGCGGAAACAAAATTCCGGCCATTTTGGTACAAAGGTTCACTGATGTATGTGATGAATCTCAGAATAAGAAATTGGCGGCCGCTCTAAGGTCGAAAAAACGTGCAAAATTTTGTTATTGTGTTAGTGGTGAAAGTTTCCAACAGATTTCATTAGCGTTCTCGTCACTTTGGTGCCTAGATACACAAGTTCGCCCATGTTTTCGGTTGTGTATTCGCCAAGTGCGATATTTTGTGTACCTTAGGTATTCCTCGACTGCGTAATGAGCTTTGTTTTATTCGCATTGATTTGTAGCCTTACTAGTTTTGCTTCGCTGTCGAGTTTCAGGAAAAGTTCTTTGGCAGTTGTTAGCGACCGTAACAAATGTTGCTATCATCTGCATAGGCTACCACTTGGCTTAACTTGTATAAAGCGTACCTCTTGTGTGGCTTAACTTGAATAAAAGCGTACCTCTTGTGTGGACAGGTAGCTTTCTTACCCAGAGCAAATTGAATAGCAATGGGTCGAGCCCATCTCCCTGCCTTAGTCCGCGTTTGGTGTCAAAGGCGTCGGTGAGTTGGTTATTAATGCAGACTTGGGAGGTTTTCCATGTCATTTTGATAAGACGGACTAATTTGACAAGGATGCCAAAACAAAGCAATTATTTAGTACAGCACGTTTCGATCAATACTGTTGTATGCTTGCTTTTCAATCTAACTACATACAAAAGACAGCAAGTTTAATAGGAGTTTTTAACATGAAATTATCCAGAACAGAAATACACGCGATATAAGATTTAGCTTTTTATAGATAAAGATAATTATCGCAGACTGGTTTATCCACCTAGAAACTCTTAAGTAACTTCAATAGGTAAATTAAGATAGTTGTCTGGTAACCTACCGAAAACATAAAATCTAAATGACTTCCAATGAGATAATATTTCTTATTTGCTTCCCTCACTAGCTTAGATGCATATCCTATTTCCTCTGAATCCACAGAAATCCTCAATTCCTTCTTAAATTAGTTTGAAATAATATTTAACAGTTCATAATACTTGCTTTATAAATTTTTTAACATTATTACAGCATCCGTGGTAAAAAAAAACAGACGTTTTATAATCAGGATATAAAAATATTCAATGAGATTGATTCATTGTCAGCAGCGCGACACACCAAATCGGGATTTAGCATCCACTAGCCATCTCGAATCATCACGGTTCTACGTCCATACTCATTGTTATTGCATTAACACCTATAAAAAATTTGTAAATTGATGTCATCAGCCTTGATAAACTATAAAATATATTGAAACATACAGTTTAATGATTTTAATTTTAAAATTTAATTTTATTTTCAATGCAGCTATAATGAAAAGCAGATCAAGCAACAAAGGTATTTTTTAAATAACGGCAAGAAAACGTGCACTTTCAGTTCTTGTTGAGCCACGATCGTATTCATTTTCGTTATCCTCATCCGTACTTGGCGTAGTTGAGGCAGATTTTGTCTGTTGTTATTTCAGGAGTTAACGTTTCCTCGGTAGTTTGGCCCGATTCTGACGACTTTTTCGTGGTATCATCTCCCCATTAGATTTCTGAATAAATTGATTGAAAACTTAGAAAATAAGGCAAACTATTTTAATGTCGTAAATGTGGAACTACTAGGCGTTGACGATTGCGCACTGGTTGTGTTGATCTATAAACCGCACTAGCATTACCATTGGTTATTCGATTCTCGAGAATCGAATAACCAATGGCAATGCTAGCGTGGTTCATACATAAACACAACCAATGCGCAATCGTCAACGCCTAGTAGTTCCACATTTACGACATTAAAATAGTTTGCCTTATTTTCTAAGCTTTCAATCAATTTTTTCAGAAATCTAATGGGAAGGTGATACCACAGAAAAAGTCGTCAGAATCGGAAGAAACTGCCAAAGAAACGTTAACTCCTGAAATAACAACAGACGAAATCTGCCTCAACTACGCCAAGTACGGTTGAGGATAACGAAAATGAATACGATCGTGGCTCAACAAGAACTGAAAGTGCACGTTTTCCTTGCCATTATTTTAAAAATACCTTTGTTGCTTGATTTGCTTTTCATTATAGCTGAATTGAAAATAAAATAAATTTTAAATAAAATCATTAAACTGTATGTTTCAATATATTTTATAATTTATCAAGGCTGATGACATCAATTTACAAATTTTTTTATAGATGTTAATGCAATAACAATGAGTATGGACGTAGAACCGTGATGATTTGAGATGGCTAGTGGATGCTAAGTCCCGATTTGGTGTGTCGCGCTGCTGACAATGAATCAATCTCATTGAATATTCTTGTATCCTGATTATAAAACGTCTGTTTTTTTTACCACGGATGCTGTAATAATGTTAAAAAATTTATAAAGCAAGTATTTTGAACTGTTAAATATTATTTCAAACAAATTTAAGAAGGGATTGAGGATTTCTGTGGATTCAGAGGAAAAAGGATATGCACCTAAGCAAGTGAGGGAAGCAGATAAGAAATATTATCTCATCGAAAGCCATTTAGATTTTAAGTTTTCGGTAGGTTACCAGACAACTCTATCTTAATTTAACTATTGAAGTTACTTAAGAGTTTCTAGGTGGATAAACAGTCTGCGATAATTATCTTTATCTATAAAAGCTAAATCTTATATCGCGTGTATTTCTGTTCTGGATAATTTCATGTTAAAAACTCCTATTAAACTTGCTGTCTTTTTGTATGTAGTTAGATTGAAAAGCAAGCATACCACAGTATTGATCGAAACGTGCTGTACTAAATAATGCTTTGTTTTGGCATCCTTGCCAAATTAGTCCATCTTATCAAAATGACATGGAAAACCTCCCATGTCTGCATTAATAACCAACTCACCGACGCCTTTGACACCAAACGCGGACTAAGGCAGGGAGATGGGCTGGACCCATTGCTATTCAATTTGGCTCTAGGTAAGAAAGCTACCTGTCCACACAAGAGGTACGCTTTTATTCAAGTTAAGCCACACAAGAGGTACGCTTTTATACAAGTTAAGCCAAGTTGAAGCCTATGCAGATGATAGCAACATTTTGTTACGGTCGCTAACAACTGCCAAAGAGCTTTTCCTGAAACTCGACAGCGAAGCAAAACTAGTAAGGCTACAAATCAATGCGAATAAAACAAAGCTCATTACGCAGTCGAGGAAAAATGCCTAAGGTACACAAAATATCGCACTTGGCGAATACACAACCGAAAACATGGGCGAACTTGTGTATCTAGGCACCAAAGTGACGAGAACGCTAATGAATTCTGTTGGAAGCTTTGACCACTATTACAACAACAAAATTTTGCACGTTTTTCGACCTTAGAGCGGCCGCCAATTTGTTTCTGCCGTACCGACTATGGATTTCTTATTCTGAGATCCATCACATACATCAGTGAACCTTTGTACGGCCGGTATAGCTGGTTCACAAACTTAACCGAGATATTTACCCAATACACCTTTCCTGCAAATTTGGCGAAAATCAGAGCAAAATTGCAACCTCTAGCGTGGTCACGAATTTTGTAATATCCCATATATATATATATATATGTATATATATATATATATATATATATATATATATATATATATATATATATATATATATATATATATATATATATATATATATATATATATATATATATATACATATATCTATATATATATATATATATATATATATATATATATATATATATATATATATATATATATATATATATATATATATATATATATATATATATATATATATATATATATATATATATATATATATATGATACTCTCCTCAATAGGTAAATTTCTCGAGAGAAATTTACCTAAAAAACGGATTTTACACAGAACAAAAAGGATTTTCCTTATTTTTGAAGCATAGAAATTGTGGCGCTTAGAAAGATCAAGTTAGAAGTAAGGCTACATCTGCTTTTAGTGAATTGGCAAAACAGAATCAAAATTTTATGAAAACTTTTGATAAACGTTTTGTTGTGTGATTAATTCTTTTCTCTTCGTCCCTAAAATACAAAATTATGTTAAATCAATTTAAGGTGAATATGATTTATATTATATTTACACAGATTTAATCCATTTATTGTACAACGAACAAGAAATCGCGTGGTTCGGAGAAATTGATTTCTCATAACTCTACGATTTTTAGTATTATTTTATCTTGCATGTTCATGGTAACGTTTCTCTTGCTAATTTTCTTCCCATTGCTTAATTAGATACGTAATTAATAATAAGTTATTTCGGTAGAGAACCAATTTATGATAGTTGGTTGAGAAGAATAAAGGGACTCGGTTCAGATTACATAAAAAAAAAATCGCAATCTACCATAAAATAAAAAAATCCCCTTTGGCAGCACCAGCTGGAAAGGTAAATTTCTCGCATGTAGCGTAAGGTTTCGAAAAAGAATTTGGCTTGCCTACTACTGGACTTCTTACTGCAATTTTTGTGGCACTACATGGGTATTTATTAACAAAAAGAATCTTCCGCCGTTCGTACTTGGAGACCCTTCATTTGCTGTTTATACATTTCACAGTGGATACCACACAAAGGTGATAGCTTTTTGGCTTAAATAGCTCAAATAGTTCATTTCAAAAGATTTCCATAAAAGCTTAATCAGCACTTGCATTGCCAATAATATATACATTTTCGATTCTTTTCTGAACCATCAGGGGCTGTCATTTTGGATTTTTAATGAAAACAGCTGCTAAAAATATTAAGCTGTAAGTTTTCGAATTTTTTATTTGTCATCCGATTTTCAAAATTGAATTAAATTAACTTGCCTTAATAACTTATAATTTCAAACTTGGCTGCTAGAGGGCTACAGAAACAAAAAAAAATGTTTATGTCACCCCCCCTGTATGGGGAGACCCCCTTAAACACTTTAAAATATTTTCTTACACTGCAAGTTTCAAGAGGCACCACTTTTGACCTACGTAGAAAATTTCCTCATTCTAGTATGTGGTTTGCGAGAAAGCTTGTGATGCACGAACAAACGGACGGACGGACAGACAGACAAGTCGCGATCTTATAATTTTTTAGAATATTGTTGAAAATACTTTACAGTATTTCAAAAATATTCTGATTTATAATGCTTTCAAGTCATTTAAAACGTTTCCATGAAAAAAATTCATTATTTCAGTTGCTAATAATATGACAAATTGCGCTTGCCTCCTGACCTTTGGGGGCCGCCATTTTGAATGCATGCATTTGATTTTGGACTATTTAAAATCTTTGTGTGCTAGGACCTCATCAATCAATGTGCCAAATATCGTTCAAATCGGCGTTTCACTCTAGACAGGGCAAAATAATTCAATTTTTAGTGAAAATGGCAGCTAAAAATATTGGGTTTTAAATTTTCGACTTTTTTATTTTTCACTAAATTTTCATAATTTTCTGCATAATTCAAGAACATAGTACAGAGATTCATAATCTCAAGTTTCATCAAAATCCATTGGAAAATGTAACCGCTAGAGCGCCACAAAAACCTGAAAAAACCGCATATTTAAACCACCGCCATTTTGAAATTTGCACATGCATGATCAACAAAATATAATATATATAATATATGTAATGCCTACTTTGAAACCAAGTTTAATATATGTCGGATCAAAATTGCGACTTTTAGAAGCCTTTGAAATTTCGAGTTTCAACTGGCCGCCATTTTGTTTTTTGTGACCTGACCTCCAGTTTTTTCAGTAATTCTTTAGATACTTATAATTTCTATCTAACTGCTGAATTTCATGAACATCTGTTGAAAGCTTTGACCACTATTACAACAACAAAATTTTGCACGTTTTTCGACCTTTGAGCGGCCGCCATTTCGTTTCTGCCGCACCGTCTTTGGATTTTTTATTGCAAGGTCCATCACATACATCAGTAAACCTTTATACCAAATTTCATTAAAATCGGAGCTATACTTTGGTCAGAACAGAAATTTTTCGTCTAAAACGGCCGCCATTTTGTTTTTGCCCGGCCGATAAAGCTGGTTCACGAACTAAACTGAGATATTGAACTAATACACCTTTCCTGAAAATTTGGTGAAAATCGGAGCAAAATTGCAACCTCTAGCGTGGTCACAAATTTCGGTATATCCCATATATATATATATATATATATATATATATATATATATATATATATATATATATATATATATATATATATATATATATATATATCTATATATATATATATATATATATATATATATATGTATATATATATATATATATATATATATATATATATATATATATATATATATATATATATATATATGTATATATATATATATATATATATATATATATATATACGAGTATATATATATATATATATATATATATATATATATATATATATATATATCTATATATATGTATATGTATAACCTCTTCTAAGTTCCGCACATGCTGTTCGAACGTTCTCCCGATGACAATGATGTCATCTAGGTACACCAAGCAAGTTTTCTAGGTGAGGCCACGTAGCACGTACTCCATCAGGCGTTCGAAAGTGGCTGGAGCATTGCAAAGCCCAAATGGCATCACCACAAATTGCCACAATCCAGTCCCAACTGAAAATGCGGTCTTCTCTCGGTCCTTCTTGTCGATTTCTACCTGCCAGTAGCCACTCTTGAGATCGAGTGTAGAAAACCATTTTGCGTCGGCTAAAGTGTCCATGATATCATCGATGCGTGGGAGCGGGTAACTATCTTTCTTAGTGACGTCATTAAGCTGCCTATAGTCGACACAAAAACGAGTGCTACCATCCTTTTTCTTTACTAGAACTACAGGCGCGGCCCATGGACTGACAGAAGGTTCAATAACGCCTTGTTTTTCCATGTCCCAGATCAGCGCGCTCACTTCTCCTTGTTTGGCTATAGGGAGACGTCTCGGTGCTTGTCGAATCGGCTTGGCTCCCTGTGTATCTATGACATGAGTTACCAGACTCGTTCAGCCTTGGTCATCCGGGCTTGTTGAGAAGATGTCACTGTAGTTGGTGACCAGATCAGAGGCTCGTTTGAATAGCTGCACTGGCAATTTGACCTGCTTCAATATTGCAGACGTGGATTCCCGGGCTTTGTCTATATCTTGCCGCCTTTTCCAATGTTGATCGTGAGTTGCTTCCAAAGAGGTGATGGTGGAAACAGGCTGGCAGCTGCCGATGACTTCTCTCGCTTTGATGCTCGTGATTGAGTCTGCGGTGTTAAGGACTCTAACTGGCAAATATCGATTCCTTAAAGATCTCACAACCCCCGCAGGGGGAATGCCAGTCGACAAGAGCACTCTTGGATGCTAGCATTCTTTGGGGAGTTCCGCCCCCACGTACCCGAGGAAATTCCCGCAGGGAGAAAGCCGGTCAACAAGAACATTCTTGGAGGCTAGCATTCTGCGGGGAGTGCCGCCCCCACGGACCCGAGGATATGGGGAGTGCCATGAGGTTCCCTCCTGGGATTACAGGTAACGACTCTGATTGGATCTGGACTACGCTTTGGACAACGAACTGGAATTGACGCTTTGGGCTGGCGGATGTGATGGTTTGGACCTAGTTGCTTTGCACAGTAGCGCCGAGGTGAAACTCGTGTGTGAACGGCTCCAATTCAGCAATCATACCGTCTCCGTCCCGGTCAAACCTTGGCAGGCCTCGGAGTACGTTCGAAGTTCGCTCCATTGGGTTGGTGGTGTATTTTCGGTTGAGACGGACCCCCGATAAGCGCTGGTCTGGCTCTGAGCAGTTGTCCCCATAAGGGCTTGTGCCAACCCTCGCATGGCCTCTCTGCTTTGCAAAGATAGCCATGGGACCAAAAAGGTGACTACACATACGAACGGAGATAGCGGCTCCGAGGGGGAACCCAACAAAACTGGAGCAATCAAAAGACCAAAAAAATCCAAAAAAGAAAATAAAAAATAATAGCAACGACGACGCAACCAGCGGTTGCAGCCACGATGTCAACAGTACATCGAGAGCTGTACTAACCACGAAAAAAACGAAGACTAACACGACGACAGGGAAGACGGACGAAAAACGGTGAACAGCAGACAGTCTGGTGCAGACTGAGATTCCTGCGGCGTTTGGGTGCAGCAAAAACATTATGCAAACGCCCGAGCGTCCTATTAAGGAGAAGCGGGACACTTGGCAGGATGCTTCAGGTGTTCGAGCAGTGGAAGATAACATAAAGAGCACCGGAAATTCGATTGTCACTGCTGCGATCGTTACTAAAACGACCGATGCAAGGGTCACAAATCCCGACATTGCAACGCAAAATCCAGAAGCAAACGAGGAGATTACGGCACTAAAAGCAAAGAGTGACCAGACACCGCGTGTTTGTACCGCCAATGTTGAAAATGTGGCGGAAGTACTGCACTCAGAAACGGAACGCGATAACCTCTCCCAAGGATGGTTGCAAGGTACAATTGCGGCTCAGCGATACGAAGAAGAAAGACTACTTCGAAAAGCGGAAGATGTTCTGAAAAGAATACAAGCTGCATGCGACTCCCCAAAAATCAGCAAAGCAGCAAAGGAAGGGCTCCTTGAACTAGAGGAGCCCCTAGATTGCATAGGACACTATTGGAGGAGCTGGTCAAGGGCCGAAGATGAAAAGATGGCTAAAGAGGCGCTTGGGGCAAAATCTAACGGCGACATGCAGATAGCTCCACCTTTAAAAGTCAATAAAAGAATGGCGTCTAGCCCAATCGAAGGAGATCGGGATGAAAGAAGGAAGGAAGAGGCTTTTGACAGGCGTGGAGCACCAGGTCGGGGGTTCCAGACAGTGCTTACAAAAGGAGCGAAGAAAGCCGCAAAGAAACTCCTTCAAAAAAATCCAGAAAATAAAATTCGCACGGACGCCCAATTAGAAAAAGGACCTGATGCAAAACAGGAGAGGCAGAAGCCCCGACGAAGACCCCCGCGGAGGTGCTGCGGGACATCAGGGGAAACGTCAGGCACGAAAACACCAATACTACCATTAAAGTAGTACGACCAACGCTGTCAGGCCACATACTGGTCGAACTCGGAGCAGAGGCCGGCAATAAACATGCATTCCGTGACGCAGTAAAGAAAGTCCTCGGCAAAAGCGCAACTATAGCCCCGCTCGAGCCGATGGCAACGATCGAAATACGGGACATTGACTGCGTGACGGATCTGGCCGAGGTAGAAGAGGCCATCAAAAGTGAGTTCCCTAGCGTGCGAAGTATCAAAGCGAGACTGACACCAGAAAACAACAGGGGACATCGCATGGCCATAGTTGACTTGACCGAAAAGGACGCCGAGCAATTCCTGAACAAGGGCAAAGTACGAATTGGATGGGTTGTCTGTGGGACACGGTGAAGAGCAACGCCTCTTCAATGTTTCAAATGCCTTGGTTATGGTCACACCACACAAGTATGCAAAGGACCCGGTAGGAGTTCCCTATGTTACAAATGCGGTGAAATGGGACATAAAAGAAAAGAGTGTACGAAGGAGGCACACTGTATTCTTTGCAAGGATGCTGATCCAAAATCTAATTTTGGACACGTCTTGGGATCAGGAAAATGCCGGGTGTTCCAGGAAGCCCTAGCCAAGGCCAAATCAGAGCTTCGATGACCCGCATCCTGCAGCTAAGCCTACACCGCAGTTCAACCGCCCAAAATCTGCTTGAGCAGTTTGTGAGGGACATGAAAGCCGGCTTCTTGCTGCTGAGTGAGCAACACCATAGTAAAAGTCCTGCATTATGGTATTCTGATGAAACTGATACTGCCGCCATCAGGGTTCGGAAGAGTGACTTTCAAGCGGAGAGTTGTGAACGGGGGGATTGTTTCGTGTGGGTTCGGTGCTCAGGGATCACCTTCTTTAGTGTGTACCTAACGCGTTACGAGTCGATATCATCTTTCTAAGCCAAGCTTAATGCTTTGGAGGGCACTGCCTCGAACGCAGAGGGCAAAGTGCTCGTTGGGGGCGACTTCAACCCTACAGCAATCGAATGGGGCATGCCTCAGATGGATCCGCGGGGAAAACGAATCCTGGAAATGGCGGCCAGGACGGCCCTCGTCGTACTAAACTCCGGAAATACGCCGACTTTCCGCCATATTGGCTGTGAGGGAACCATACCGGACATGACATTTGCCTCGGAGTCCTTAGTACGAAGGATACACAACTGGAAAGTATTAGAGGACTACTCAGCCAGTGATCATCAGTGCATTTTGCTTGAGATAAGTGATGCTGTCTCCCGACGTCCGTGCTCTCGGTCTTCTACAACTGGATGGAACATCGGAAGGATGGATGTCGAGAGGATCGTCAAGGCTCTCACAGCAGGTGAGCCGCTGCAGGGAGCTTCGAAGGGGACGGAAGAACGGGCAGCTGAACTGAACTATGAGCATAATCACAACTGCTTGCTGCGCTTCTATGCCCCGTCAAAGACGCCGGCACAGCAAGCCCCCAGTGTACTGGTGGTCAACTGAAATCACTGAAAAGCGAAGAGAGTGTCACAAGCTTCGGCATGAGGCTCAACGGGTGCGGAACCCTGATGAGGCATGCGAGCAGGTGGCAGCATATAAGTCAGCCAGGAAATGCCTTCGCAAGCTGATCAACAGTAGCAAGGCTCGTTGCTGGCAAGACCTAGTGGACAATGTGAACAAGGATCCGTGGGGCCTTGGCTACAAGCTGGTCATGGGGAAACTTGGTGCCCTACGGAAGCCTTGTATACATGATGCGGAAAAGATGGACGCGATAGTGCGGGGACTCTTCCCCGCCCGTCCCGTCCGTGTTGACGCTGTCCATGGTGAAACAGCAGTAGAGTGCCCACTCTTCACACAGCTGGAGCTGGAGGAAGCAGTTCTCTCATTGAAAAGAGGAAGGCTCCAGGTCCAGATGGTGTTCCAGCTGAGGTGTTGCGGCTCGTCTATCGCCATTGTCCTGACTTGCTGCTCAGCACATTCAACGCTTGCCTACGGGACGGGGTTTTCCCGGTACGATGGAAGGTGGCGAGGCTCGTGCTGATCAGCAAGGGGAAGGAAAATCCCAAATCGCCGTCTGCATACCGCCCGTTATGCATGCTAGACACGGCTGGGAAAGTGCTAGAGAAACTCATCAAGGGAAGACTCACTGACGCGATTCGTGCTGCTGGGGACCTACCTCCTCGGCAGTACGGCTTTAGAGCAGAACGTTCTACCATCGATGCGATTGCAGAGGTGGTGAGCGCGGTCCAAAAGGCAGAGGCATATAGTCGCACCAAGCGACGGATCGTCCTGTTGGTGACACTCGACGTCAGGAATGCCTTCAACTCCGCTAGATTGGTGGATATACTGGATACGCTGGAAAACTCTTTTCAAGTTCTAGAATATCTAATGCGGCTTTTGAGGAACTACCTTAAGGACCGAAGCCTGCTCTACAACACGACACAGGGCCAACGAAGGATGGAAATTACATCGGGTGTTGCCCAGGGATCTATCCTTGGTCCGGACCTGTAGAACGTGTCTTACGACGGGCTACTGAGACTTGAGATGCCAGATGAGTCGCGCTTGGTTGGCTATGCGGATGATGTTGCGGCTCTGGTCACTGGACGCACCGTTGAACAAGCGCAACTAAGGCTATGTATGCTAATGCGCCAAGTGAGGGACTGGATGACTGCTCGCGGGCTGAGTTTAGCACTGGAGAAAACCGAAGTGGTCATCTTGACAAAAAAGAGAAACCCTAGAGTAAGGATGATCAGTATTGGAGACATACAAATCCAATCGAAGCCAGCGGTGAAGTACCTGGAGCTACTGATCGACTCGAAGATGAGTTTCTCTGAGCAAATCAGGGCAACGGCTGAGAAGGCTGCTTCGGGAATATCGGCTCTGAGTCGACTTATGGCCAACGTAGGGGGGCCCAGTCTATCAAGAAGACGCCTCTTGATGAGTGCTGTAGGGTCAGTGCTACTGTACGGAGCAGAAGTATGGGGCGACGCTCTCAGCAAGGAGGTATACCGGAAACGTTTGGCACGGGTGCAGAGAAGAGGAGCACTGAGAATTGCATCTTCGTATCCAACAGTCTCCGACTCGGCAGTGAGAGTGATTGCAGGCGTCATACCTGTCGCCCTCTTTGCTAGAGAGCCCCGCGCTATTTACCTGCGCCAAACCGAGGATGCGAGGGAGATAGTTGTCTTCGAGGAGAGACTGCGCTTACTCAACGATTGGCAGCAGTCTTTGGTGAATTGCACGAAGGGAAGGTGGACTGCGCGCCTCATCCCGGATGTGAGACCGTGGCTAAATCGAAGGCATGGTGAGTCTGACTTCTATCTGACCCAGCTTTTGAGCGGGCACGAGTGTTTCCAGTCTTACTTGCACAAAATCGGTAAGTCACGGTCCCCCGATTGTCGGTTTTGCCCAGGAGAGGAGGACAATGCCTGTCACACATTTTTTGCGTGTACAAAATGGGTCAGGCTGCGACGGGCACTTTACAGGGAGACGGGGGAGCTCACCCCGGATAATATAATTGCGGTGATGCTCGAATCGGTTGACAAATGGAACCAGTTGGCACATTATGCTCGGGCAGTCCTAAAATATAAAAGGGACTCACAGCAGCCCAGGGCGCTGGGGCTGGGGAATCGCTCTTCTGGCAATTCCTCTTCCCTTCTCCCCTCCCGCTAGGAAAGGGATTCCCCAGCCTGAAGGCGCTCCACGGCGTAACAAAACGAGACCTGGCCCGAAGTAATGTGTCAAACTGTTCCAGGCTGGGTTCTCAGGTTGACAGGGGAGGTGTTTAGCGGGTAGTCCAGTCGCCTTCTTGTGAGCATGGGAGTCCCACACTCTGTGCATAAAAAGCATTCACCTCCCTACCACAAAAAAAAAGATCTTACAAGGCTTCGTCCTACAATCAGACCGCGCAATGTGGACGTCTTTGTTGGCTCTATCAGATAAGATCGGTGGTCTCCAGAATCGCCATCAAGCTTGGCCCATACAATGCTTTCGGAAGAATTCAGTACATCAGTGTCAGTACATACCACTACATTCATCTTGGGAATTTGGACGCTGGGATCCTCCAACAGTACTTCGACATTCTGCCATTTCAATACACGTTTGCCCAAATCCAACCTGATTCCTTGTGGTCGCAGAAAATCCATTCCGAGAATGCAGTCATCCATAATGTTTGCGACCAGAAAATTATGTCGGAACACAAGGTCTCCCAACTGTATCAACCTCCAGACCATTCCATGAACAGGTGCAGTTTCTCCCGTAGCTGTCCGTAGTGAGAAAATTCTGCCCTTGTGAAGTTGTTGCTGTCTGACTAGGTCTGGTCAGATAATCGATCGGGTTGCACCAGTGTCGATGGTTATGGTGCAGTGTTCTCCGTCAACTTGACCCGGAAGGCATAAGTCTGCTTCTCCACGATGTTGCCTTGGCACGGTGATGGGGGTGCTGGGGATGTCGATCCTCCTAGCTAACGTTTGCCCCACAAAGTTGGCCTTTGCAGTTTGATGGGCCTCCATTCTAGGCTCCTGACACGGTCTGGATCTCCACCATCCTAGACAATAGCTCCGTTTTCTTCGCTTCTTGCAGTCTCCTTGTAGGTGCCCCTTCTCACCGCTTCTCACCATTTGCCTGCGGCTCTCGCTCATTTTCCACGCGCTCACACCGGCACTCGTCTGCCACTACCTCACGGACCCGGGCGGTGGTACGAGTCACATTTTGTGTTGCCTTGAAGTTAAGACTATAAATCAATGCGTTCTTAACCGTTTGCTTTAGAACTAACCGCACGGCTTGTTGCAATTCCTTGTCCTTTAAGGCGTTGATGAATGCTTCTGTTACTGCGTCATCTCGATGTTCTGGGTCGTACGCTGGGTAAGCCACAAGTGCCAGTCGCTCAATGTCTTGTGCTAGCTGCTGTGGGATTTCACCAGACTTCTGCATCCGACGCCGTAGCTGTGCCCGATAAATCTGCTTCAGATGATCGTCTCCATAACGCATGTCCAGCGCATTCATTAAAGCAGCCGGGTTTGAATGCAGCTCAACGGGAATAGTCTGCAAAAGCTCGGCAGCTGGGCCTCTCAGAGCAAGAATCAATGCAGTTGCTCGTTGCTGCTCATTCCAGTGATTTATGCGAGCGGCTGCTTCAAACTGGATTTTGTAGATACTCCAGACCGTTTGCCCGTCGAATGTTGGTGCTTACACATTTCTAGATGAGCTTTGCGCTGCGGTTATAAGTGGGGCTGGTGAGGCGGTTACTACTGCCTTCACTGCTTCCAAGTCCTTTTTCACTTTTTCCATCTCACGGTTGATTCTCTCTTCGACCTGGCTGATCTCAAGGTTGATTCTCTCCTCGGGCTGGTATACCTCTTCCTCGATGCATTTAATTTGGCTGTTAAGACTACCGAGCTCCGCTTTTATTTCGGTTGACTATTTTTCCAGCTTCTGTGTGATGTCTGCCTTGATTTCGAACGCTTATTGGTCTAGCTTCGCTGATTGTTCATTTAGCTTCACAGCTAAACTGGATGTCTGTTCATTTAGCTGCGCTGATTGTTCATTTAGCTTCACAGCTAAACTGGATGTCTGTTCATTTAGCTGCGCTGATTGTTCATTTAGCTTCAGAGCTAAACTGGATGTCTGTTCATTTAGCTGCGCTGATTGTTCATCTAGCTTCATAAATAAATTGGACGACTCTTCATTGAGCTTCGCAGTTAAATTGGATGACTGTTGTCGCTGCTCTTGCTGCATCAGCATCAACATTTGCATCAGTGCATTTTCTGATTCCTTTGGTTTTGGTGTTTTGGCTTCACCACTTTCTGCTCCTTTTTCTGCAGCTGTAGGCTCACCCGAATCCAGATACGCACCTTTCGATTCAATCGCGTCACGCAAGCGTGCAATCAGTATGGCCTTTGTACCTTGCGTGGCCAGATTTCGCTGTTCCAACTCCTCTTTGAGCTCCGATGTGCTCAATTGATTAATTTTTAGATGTAAATTTCCTGGCATTTTTATTGTTCGGGCTATTTTTCCACGTTAATTTTCACAATTGTGCACTTTAAAATTGTTTAAACGTTTTGACTTCCAAAATTTTTCATCCCACTTCTGACACCATTGTCGCGTGTTGTTGGTTCGCGGCCAATAATTTTAATTTTCTGGGAAAGTGAAAACGCAATGTCTTTTAATTTAAGTTAAAAGAGTTTACTTAATTACAAAAATGCACAATAATCCATTTAACGCTTTCACTAATTTTAATTTTCACTTTTAAAAAGCTCACACTTGTCCATAAATTTCTTATCGCAATTGTCTTCTAAATCACTTCACTATTACGAAAATCACTTTTCTATTACTCGAACAATATCGCTTCCCACACTCTATCGCAGTTCTTATCGCGGTCGAATGAATGAATCCCCCCATTCAATCAGCTCACCTTTATATGGGGTCTCGAATCATTCAACTCAGTTCTCGTTCATTGCTGAATTAGCGGGAACCCTCCAGCAGTGAATGAATGGAGCAGTGACTCACTTTCAGATGTTGTTCATGCTTGGTTTGTTCTCGTGTTTTCGAGTAAATTCGATTTGTTAATGTTCTTAATTGTTGTGAAAACAATTGCGACAGTAGCTCGCAGAATTATTTGTACATGTATTGTTACATATATATATATATATATATATATATATATATATATATATATATATATATATATATATATATATATATATATATATATATATATATATATATATATATATATATATATATATATATATACATATATATATATATATATATATATATATATATATATATATATATATATATATATATATATATATATATATATATATATATATATATATATATATATATATATATATGATACGCTCCGCAATAGGTAAATTTCTCTCGAGAAATTTACCTAAAAGACCAACAATGATTCCAAAATGTTGGCTATGAAATTATTATTCAGACTGATAAATGCCGTCTAATTTTGTTTAGATTCGGTAGCAAAAGATATATTCGACTAGTTCATTTTAGCGACGAATCTTATCATTGACATCTGAATCGAAAAGCAGTATCGAAATTAAACAAACTGATGAGTCTGGAATCTTAGTAGCTTTATTAAGCGAGATACCCACACAGAAGTTCACAAGATGATAACGGTATTACCGATAGTTATTCGTTCTCTCTTCTGACATCAACCCCCACTCCAATGTCCTTATAAGGCGTACGGTACCCTATTCCAATTTTTACCTGCATTTATACCTTAGTTCCCAACTTATCGTAGCATATCATTTGAAATTGCAAAATCAATCGAAGGAATACCTAATGTCACTCATAAAAAATTGAGAATAATTCTTTCATCGACTACCAGTAGATCCATTCGAAGTATACGAGCATTGAAAAAGAATATATCATAAATACAGCCAGCATAAATGGATACGACGGATCCGAAAACAAAAAAGGGACAATTTAACAACATTGAAACCGACAAAAGAAACTCCAAAGCGCATATTAGTGACATATTCCAGGTATTCAGAAGACATGAAGCAAGTGTTCAAACATCACGTCCTCTAGTTGCAGATGCGCAGCACGAAACATATTGGGATCGGGCAAGGATCTAAAAACAATGGAAGAGACGAGTGGCATCTACAAAGTAGCGTGTAGTATTTGTCCTATGATTTATATCGGACAAACGAAAAGATTGATCCCGGTCAGGTTCCACGAACATATCAGGGAAGCACGAATCGCAGCCAAAAACCTGGGATCGCACATGAGGTCCGCCGTAGCTAAACACATCATCGAAGAACAACACATGATGGATATTGCCGATGTAAGTGTAATTAAGAGCAGTAATTGTCCTAGAGAATTAGACGCGATGGAAGCAATAAAGATAATCCAAGTACCTGAGCAACAAAGAATGAATACGGATGAAGGTAATTGCCATTCAGTGTTATTTAGCCTAATTACATCAAAGATATAATTGCCTTTTTGTTTGTTTAAAAGTTATATGTACTTAAGTAAAAATCTTGTAACCCAATAATTGTACTGAAGAAGACTGCAAATAGTAGTCGAAAACAGCTGTTATACAAAATAAATAAAAGATCTAATGTATAATGAAAAATTAGTTTTATTATAACCCTATTCCAATTTTTACCTGCATCCATACCTTAGTTCCCAACTTATCGTAGCATATCATTTGAAATTGCAAAATCAATCGAAGGAATACCTAATGTCACTCATAAAAAATTGAGAATAATTCTTTCATCGACTACCAGTAGATCCATTCGAAGTATACGAGCATTGAAATTTCGCAGGGACCTTTGGTTTATTAATGACGAGAGAGAAATGAAACAATATATTTTTCCAAAAGGAATCAGTTGCCTTCAAATGTGCCTTTTTATTTTTAATTGAAAATTTTCTTCAGTTAGTCTTTTTTAGAGCTGTATACTTACATGCAACTTAGATAGTATTTAGTGTAAAGATTTAAATATAAACCTTTCAAATATTCATGAAACAAACAAAAACTATCAAAAAAACCACGAGTTAAGTGAGTAAACAAAAACAACAACTAGTATGTAATAATGTCCAGAATTTACCAAACTTCTTCATAAAAAAAAACAAAGTGGAATAAAAATTAAAAAATAATGAATTGTCTGATAAGTTTAATTGTACATTTAAAATTAATTAACTTCAACCGGATACCAGCGAAAGGTACAGTAATGATAGTTGAAAAAAAAAACATATAACCATCTATTGTAGTTTATAAATTATCAAATTTGTGTTTAAGTAATATTTAATTATATGTTGGCACAATTTAACTAATTTTCATCTTAAGATTAAAATAATTATTAAATCACATTTTACGATATTGAATAAAAATATGAAGTGCTAGATAACCTACGACTTTCCTTTCCAGCCTGCCCTTCTTTTTTAGAGGCAATGGGAGTGCATGGTAAGTATGCCAGAAAGAGGGTTGGGTTTTGAAAAGTCCGCGGATGGCCGGAATCAGGTCGCGTGCGTTTGTCTTGCCTTTTTCTTAGCGCAGAGTTCTTCGGGATTGAGTTGACGTAGTGTGTTTTTTGGTACCGTGTCGGTGAATTTCGGGAACGCGAAATTGAATTTAGATTTTTGTAAGTGACTGGAGTGATGAATGAATACGGAATAAAGTAAAGTAGATTCCCCTTCCGTATGTCTGTGTTTTCAACGCGTTTGAAACGGGCATTTAATGGTGGCTGAAATACGTAATTGAGCGTAATCCGTTTAAAGACCTGTGACCGAAATCCTCTCCGAACAAGCTGGCCGAAAAGCAGTCACCGCGAAATGGATTACGGGTGCACAAACTGGTTGACCAATTGGTACCGTTCGTTGGCACGACACAGACTTCACGTCTAGAACCGATGAGACGTCGGTTCCAAATTCGTTCGTATGGTTTGAGACGGAATATCATTACAATATGTATCCAGTAGTAAATCAGAAATTAAATCATTAAAACATGAGTCACAAGTTATGTGTTCATCATCACCCTCAACATCATCGCCATCAATCCAAATTCAGCTCTCATACTTACGAGTAATTTCATAGTTGCGAGTAGTTTAATATTCACATACTGAACTTTTTAAACTGAGAATTTTCTCATAAGCAACCAGACGCATCGTCAGCAAAATGCGCCAAGTCAAGTTCATGTTTACTATTACTTGTACTCGTGCACATGTTTTCTCGGATTGCTTTTTGGCTATGCGACACCGAGACTGCCAAATAGTCAAGGTGAATATGCATTTTGCTGACGACGTGGGAATTTTATTTGGTGCTTATGTTTATGCTAGCATGTAAGTAAAATTCTTTCCGTATATAAAGAATTGAAGCGGAAATAAATTAGTTAGTCATTTAACTCTATTTGCCAGTGTTTTAATTAAAGGAAAGCTCTCCAAATTTATCTCGGTAACAAGCGCCGTTGATAATTAAATAAAGTAAGGACCCCAAGATAATATCGCGGTAACAAGTGCCGTTTGATATTTACAAATTCACCTGGTATAAAAACCAAAAGATAACGCGGTTTTCAAGTGCCGTCGTTGTGTGTGTGATTGCACTATTCAACGCAATATCCCGGCTCAAATGCTGTGGATATTGAACAAGACTAACCCGTTCTGGCAAAGGAGCCTGATCGTGAACATTATGTTCTCATTTCTTATGCGTGAGATTATATAACCAGCGATATTGTACAAAATGTTTTTTGTAGTGCAATCCAATTGTATGCTTTCAATTTCTACGTCGTCCGGTGTTTCATAATATATTTCATTATTTGTTTCGTCATCTAAGTACAGTCTTTCATCTTTCTCGTAAGTGGAGCTATTTCTGCAATAATCTAAATATTGGGAAACGCATATCAATTTTAAATTTTGTGTAAACTGAAGTGCCGATGGTTTGGAATTTTCAAGCAAGTACTGCGTAAATCTTGCCGTTAACACAAATTTGGAATTGCACTCTCTTAACAAATATTGACTCAGTTCAATAATAGACGCAGTTGTAATGGCTACCCCTATTTGGACAGGTTTCCAAATTCCCTTAGCTCCTATTTTCAAATCATTTGATAGTTCCTAAAATTCTTTGAGGAATATTATTTTTGCATGATAGCGCTCTACGTTATTAAGGCTAAGTGCCAAAGATTCTCCACGATTGGATGATATTAAGAATCACTTGTGGAGCATTCGTAAAAACCATATTGTGGCTGGCATTTGTTGCCTTGAAGTTGGCCTAAAAAATCAAGAGAAGCACTCACATCCTGGTTAATTACGTAGTAAGAAGTTCCCGCTCGCATTTTTTGGTAGTTATTGGGATTCAGCATATATTTCTCTAAATGCGGAGCCAATTTTAAAGGACTACCTTACTGAGCATTCAAAATAGTTTTGATATGCTCACTTTTAACCTCATTTGTTGGTAGTTCATACATGCATTGAAATGCTTTATATATCGTGAAGGTTTCAGTGTTTGGACGGGATCGGGTGAAATTTTTAAGGAAATGTGGAACATCCGCCATTATCCACAATTTTCGGTTGGGATCTACTGGGTGGACAACCCTATTGGTGATATCACATTTTGAGTGCTTTATCCCGAATCCATTTCACATTTGCTGATTCAACAGACCCATATCAGTTGTTACTGCATGTATCTGCAATCCTGCATCTTCATATTTTATTATTATACCAAGGACGAGATGGTAAAGATCCCTTCCATGGTTTTCTTGGCCCGTTAAATGTGTAATGATTTCCCGTCGACCTCCCATCGGTTCTAGACGTGAAGTCTGAGTCGTGCCAACGAATGGTACCAATTGGTCAACCAGTTCGTGCACCCGTAATCCATTTCGCGGTGGCTGCTTGTCGGCCAGCTAGATCAGAGAGGATTTCGGCCGCAGGTCTTTAAATGGATTACGCTCAATTACGTATTTCAGCCACCTTTAAACACCCGTTTCAAACGTGTCGAAAACACAAACATACGGAAAAGAAACCTACTTTACTTTATTCCGTATTCATTCATCATTTCCGTCAATTACAAAAATATAATTACAATTTCGTGTTCCCGAATTTTACCGACGCGGTACCGAAAAATACACTACGTCAACTCAATCCCGAAGAACTTTACGCTAAGAGAAAAAGACAGACAAACTAAGGTACCGCGTACCGCGCGTGACGTGAAACCGGCCATCCGTGGATTTTTAAAACCCTACCCTCGCGACGGCATACTTACCATGCACTCTCCTTCCCGCTGGAAAAAAAAGAAGGGCAGGCTGGAAAGGAAAGTCTAGTTTAAAATTAGCAATTCATATTATTAATTCACTGATTTAACTTTTAAGTTTTTTTGAACAATTCTATTCAAGTTATAATATTTTCTCTCAGTTCATCATTTTCATAGTAATCACGGATAAAAGCCATGAAATTTTATGCGGTTTAGTAATAAAAATAATTGCTGAATATTATCAAGTAAATCTAAATAAATTCTTGTTCTCTTTTCTTTTGTAATAATTATATTAAAAGCTTCTTATTCTTAAATTGTAGTTTTGACTAACGTGTTTTTCTTTGTTGTGTTTTTGAAGCAAAAGGAAGTTGATTTTTTCACTTTACCAAAATTATCGGTGTCACCCTTACACTTCAAGGGTAGATGCGCTGTCCAGCCTTGCGGGCCCGGTTCGCTCCGTCGGAGATGGCGCAGGCGCCAACTCGCTATCCCTAGGCTGGATGGATTCAACAATAGGAACGTCAGCGAGTAGACGATCCGTCAGCGCACGCACGAGGGTTAACCACTAGCACCAAAAGGGAAGAAAAGATAAACGTTTCACCTCCTCTATCTACACTCGACCCTAACCTGTCCAACTTACCCTGTTTACCCACACCAGGACCTCCTGAAAGAAAATCTGTTAATCCGAACGAGGAAAAGAAAATCTCCCCGCTTGAACGTCGCGCACAATCCAAAAATACCTTTTTTCCAATAACAACAATAAGAATATTCCCGTGTTAAGTAGATCAATATATTCACACAAATGATTTCAATGGAATAAATATAAAAGCAGATATAATATAAAAAAAAGAAAAAAAGAAATAGGTACCTTTTCCTACTCTCCCTAAACTATCCTTAACTTGGGGCCCCAGCAAACGATCGTCTGGTTATTTGCGCCAATCTCGGGAGCCGGATTCTCGTTCTGTTCAGCTCCTCGCTGAACGAAATTGCTCTTCCGTGGTATCGATGAGTGCCGTGATGACGATGATGGAGTTGATCTTAGTCCCAATCACCTTTTCGCGCTGCTAGTCTTGTATCCTTCGATCTCTCTGCCCTGAAGTCAAACCAAAAAAAGAGGGCCTCCGTTATCCCTCAGCCCTTTAAATTTGTTCGCCTTAACGGACGCCCGCTACATTGGAGGTGGTTGGCCTCCCATTCCTACGACGAACTTCTTTTCTCCTTTTGGCGCGGTTCGTAGCGCGGCTACCAACCATCTTCGCTACCTCGGCTCCGCACCCATGGTTGCTGCATGCGAGTTGGTCTGCATTACCCATTATTTTGGGATCAGCTGGGCAGTCCCAATATGTGGGTCACTGGATCATCGCAGAATGACATCGCCGAATGACATTTTGTAGTTGTCAGCAGAAAGTGGAAACAAACGCGATTTCGAACAATTAGCTTACGCCATTGAGTTTATTTCCATCCTGAGAAACGTGTTATTGTCGCTAGAATCGCACGCCCTGCATTCAATCGCTTGTTATGTCAACAGTGTAAGTGGTTGGCTCGCAAGTCAGTGTTCCGATTTGTCTTTAAAGAAAGTGTTAAATGAATTGCGGAATGGCGTCCCCGATAGAAATGTTTGTCCGCTTCATTACTTATATGTTGCAAGTGATTGGTTTGTACGTCGCGATAATGTTGCATGTCAGGAATTAGTGAAATGATTTAGAAATTTCCGAATGTCGACTTGGGCGTAGTACAGGTGATATGTGTACCTGGTCGTGATGCCTGCATTACATCGCGAGTATTGTTCAACTTGGGATTCGCCTCGTCTTGGCGTCGCACCAGAGACGCCGTCAGGAAAGTGTAAATTGGAGCCGGCAAGTCCCCCGAGGTAAGTCTTTGCATTCGTAACGACAATCAATGTATTTTACAGTAGCCTCGCATGTTTATGTTTCCGTTTGCGCGCTGCATCCCTTCACGGTGTTGATGTTGACATTATCTTTGATTACGGTTGATCCATCTAGTGCGGTGACCAGGAGTGGGCCCCTTAAACGCCTTCCGAGTAGGTGATAGCCTTTGTGGAGCGCTTGCGTTAGATGCGTTGCCATAGGTTATCCTTGTTGGGAAGAGTGATGGTCGACCGGCCCCCTTCTGATGTCGTTCGTCATCCGTTGCTACCGTTTGCTCCCTACCTAAGTTAAACGCCCTACTCTAGCTCGACTGATAAATAACATTGCTTGTCATACAAAAATAAAATTTTTCTTCTGAATTATATAACAATAACATTTCCTTCTTTTGTATGAGAGTAGTATTTGTGTCAAAAATACAATGGGTCAACTGCTACCTCGATGCTCAAGCGGGTTTGGGGTGTGTAAATGACATGCATCCCGATCTCCTTAGTGGTCGTGGTGTGGTCTCCGGATGGAAGCTGGTCATCCGTAACATCGGTTAACAATAAAGAAGTATACAATTTTTGAAAAGCACGCCCTTGATTTTATCACTGGTGGGAATATTCATGTTGATTAGAAATATTAAGTTAATTCCGAAATGAGAAAAAAATCATTGAAAGGAGTGCATTCCGCTATTAAATTGATCCAACGTTAACTGATAGAGAGAGAAATAGAAAGATAATAGTTTCCAAAAAATATATTTGTAATGTGACGCCTACGCCCGGGAATAGAAGTGATTCCGATCCCGAACCCTTGCAACCGGCCAGATGGGTATGTCCTCGAAGTGCCAGCGGACTTCGTCTGTCGTGCGGATATCGTTGCGCAGAAAATATTTCTTTTCTGTCCAAATATTTAGATCTGTGGATATTAATATTCGAAATATAAAATTAATTCAAACCCCGACACATTTCGAGACATATCCATCTGGAAATGCCCCTCCACCGTGGCCATCGAGAAAACTATGCCACTGGCGACAAATGGAGAGGCACATTGCCGCCATGTGGCGTGCCATTCCACACACATCTGTTTTGTCCGATGTGACAACCGGAAAAATTTGACAGCCACATGGGGTAAAAAGAAAAAGTGTCTTCGGGATCTTGAGTGACGGTAGTGAAATTTTTCAAATAAGATTCTCATCAACTAATCCCTGTTGTTTAGTATTGGAAATCTTAGAAAAATTTTGAATTGTGATTTTAGTTGTGGTGTAGGTGAAATAAAGCCAGTAAGAAGAAAGGGGGGCGATAGCAGCATGTTGGCGCGGTACTACATGGGAGTAAACTTAATTAAGAGGTAATTTTTTTTCGGTCGGCTTGCATCGACGAATGCATTACCATGTTTGCTTGCAGAGAATCGCTCCATAAATTGGAATGCTGACACAACCTCAAAGTGGGGAATCGCTGGGAAAATCATTACAAATGGAAGCCAATGCACCTAATCTACCGTGGTAGGAGGCTGTGGAAGATCCTAATTGCCCAGCTAAGTATCATTACACCGTAATAATCTTCAAATGAACATTGTGCAATGAATAAAATGACAATCTCCCCGGTGTGGTCAAAGCTGTTTTTAAGAAGTATTCAACCTTCAGGTTAATGTTAATGAAGTTCCCTATGACACATGTGTATATAATAATCACATGCATAATATGTGTGAGGCAATGTTCCATGCTGTGGATTTCTCTATCCTTTTTCCTTTTTAAAAAGGCGTCATTTAATCATAAATTATTTCTGCAAGTAAAATGACCCCACTGCACCAAAGAACGTGATATTATGAAATAAAATGGTACTCGTTTTCTATTAATGAGAAATATTCAGCAACCACTTTCCTTTTCTCATATTTACAATGTCACGTTTCTGTTCTTCATTCTGTCTGTTTAATTTAAACAAGATCTTCCACAGAGAAAAATGCCAGATTTTATGAATATTAGCCTCCAACCCTTCCTATCAAACAGACATTCTACAAATTTATCAGCGATATTCTTAGTTTTAAAAAAAAAAAATCTTTAAAATTGATATTAAATTGTCTAAGGACATAAGTTATAATTGGAAACTCACTTTACTTCCACTTGTTTTGTAAGAAACTTTCATAAAATGTTTACATACAATAACTATTAGTTTTAAGTGCTGCTTTTTTTTGTAAAGGTTATTTTTTTGTCCTTTTATTAAAATTATTTGATTTATTTGATTATTCAATCAAGGCAAGAAAACATTCAGAATAAATCTTCGAAAAGACAATAAAACATTCCTTAAAAAAAAATATATATATATCACATATACATAAAATACCAAGTATATTTTATCTTATAACTACTAGTAAAGGAAACTATTGCAACGAAAGGATATATAGAGTTTAGATTTTGATGGATAAGCTAATAATTTTACGTGAACGGGTACACAATAACAGAGAAGTACCGACAGAACTCAGCGATATATTTTGCATTTGTAAAACTAATACCGAACAAGTATTTTTGCATTTTTAACACTTTAAAGTAGATGATCAGAAAACTTGCACACTCCCACAACAAACTCTTAATGCTAGAGAACACAGACCACATTTACCATTCATATGTTTAAAGAAGCCATCATATATTTCAGGTTATTGATTAAATTTTTTTTTTCTTGCAAAGAATTTTAGAAATATTGTTACTGATCAGTCACAATTTGTTAGAAGACACATTTTGGGTCTAGAAACGATACAATAATGTTTTATTCATTTAAAGTAATATTAGATTGAAAAAAAAAAAATTTCGTATTTAAGGTGATCAACGTCTTACCTCATTTCTACTTTCTTATATAGTTTCCATGAATTTAATGTTTCTTATCAAATACGGTGAATTTTGTATAAATAGGTGTACGTTACATAGTAGTGCTACTCAAAATAAGCAACTCAATAGTTTCCTACAAAGTGCCTTGTATGTTAGTTATAGATATAGTTTTTTTTACAAAAATCAGTTTGTATAAAATTAGGTAAGAATGTATAAGATATGAATTAATCGTCAATGGAAAACTCCTCGAAATATGAAAACGTTTGACATTCAAATCAAATCTATGTTCATATGTTAAAAGTATCATAAATATATTTGATTCAGGGAATTGAAATAAGATAAAGTTGGATATATGACAATCTAGGGATGCTCAGATACACATACCTTTCATAAGTAACGTCCACAAGGGTTTAGGTTCCCAAGAGTTGTGCTCATTGGAAATATTTAGAGAAAATTTAAATTAGCTACGGTGAAATTTTCAGAAACGAAAATCTAAATATTTTATTCGGCAATATTTTTTTTAAAGTTATTGTTTAGACCTTTTCATTTGGACATTTCCTTTCTACCTCACATACAGCAAAAAAATGTTCCTTTCAAGCCGAAGCTATGATTTTAAGCAAATGCATAACTTCCTAGATTAGTTTATCCCTTAAACAATTACTGTGATCAGAATTTAACAGTCAACAATCCAAAATTTTAAAAAAGTTTGGTTATCAATTCCAGTAGATATGATTCACGCCTTGCTAGATCGAGTTATGACAAAAATAAATAAAAAAAAGGTAAAACCCTCAATTCAAATCTAGTGTAATGTAAAGGATTTGAATGTCAATGATTTTCTGTGGAACAAAGTGAAAGTGGCAGAAAATGCGAATAAAGACCATAATATTCCATTACTTGTTAAGAAAGTTTATTAATTGTCTAACATAGCGAGACTATCTCGCTCTAAATTTTTTTTGTCATAAATATAATTCAAAACTAAATAAAAAAACAACATGAATTGCTAAAACTTAACCACGACTTTCCTTTTCAGCGGTTCTTCTTTTTCAGTGGGAAGAGAGAGTGTAGGGTAGGTATGCCGTCGCGAGGGTAGGGTTTCGACAAATCCGCTGAGGTCGGTCTCGCGTCGCGCGCGGTACGCGGTACCTTTGATTGTTTCGTTATTTTATTTAGAGTAGTCTTCGTCGGGTTGAGTTCGAGTAGCATATTTTTCGGTACCGCGTCGGAACTTCGGAAACGTGAAATGAAAATTAGATTTTGTATTCTTAACTGGATGAATGAAAAAAAATACGGAGTAACGTAGAGTAGGTTTCTTCTCCGTATGGTTTGGTTTTGATAACGCGTTTTGAAAACGGGCATGTTCAGGTGGCTGAAAACATTGTAATTGAGCGTAACCCATTCGGAGACCCGCGACCGAAATCCTCTCCGAACTAGCTGGCCGACAAGCAGCCACCGCGTGAATGGGTTACGGTGCACGGATTGGTTGACCTGTTGGTACCATCCGTTGGCACTACTCAGACTTAACGTCTAGAACCGATGAGAGGTCGGTCCCGCGTTCGGACTTAAAATGTAGAAAAATCATTACAAATGGCGCCCAACGTGGGGCCCGAAATATCCTAAGGGGGAAAGAACTTCGCGTCTTCTGACGAGTTGGTCCTTTACGGAGGATGTAAGGTACTCTGGTACTCGAGTCCCACTATCAGGAGCAGTGGAGTTGTGTGATACACACTAGAAGTCGCTTCACGTGAGTTGTAGCTTCCACTCTCCTTTGTTTGATTTTTTTTTTTCGCGACAGAATGCTTCCGATGTGTTGTCCCAGGTTAAACCCTGTAAGGACCTTCTATTTTCTTGATGGAACTGCCAGCCTGATGGGTTTACCTATCAGCATGGACTCTCAAGAAAATAGAAGGCTACCTTGCCTTTATGTCGCGGAAGGATTCTAATTATTTCGTATGCGTGATAGACGAGTGGTATCGGTTCAACGTTTGGTGGCGTATGCTGGAGTTGCGAAGCCCGGAATGCTTCCACGCGTCGGGAAATTTTGACCGCGTACAAAATCGTTACGGTAGCTCTACCACTTGTCTCGTCGAGTCCTTTAACGTAGATTAGAAACGGTTTGTAATGTATGTGGGTTATGGGGTAAATTTCGTAAATCGACCAAAAGCACCCTTTCTTCGGCAGATTACCACGCACTCTCATTTCCCGTTGGAGGAGTCGACCACTGGAAAGGAAAGTATGTATCAAATCAATTTTTTTTTCCTTTCTCTATATTTTATAAATAGCTCGCCACTATCGGCCCCTACGTTAGCAATAAGTATATTTTATATTTTATATTTTCTTTTTTCATACTAGTTTAGCGATAAGTATATTTTATATTTTTTTTTCATACTAGCAACCACACAAAAGACCAGCAAGAACAAACATGGCAACGAAGCGGACCCCAGATAAGCGTTGGACCCGATCTAAAACGGTCCAACCAGCTAACTGCGGGATCTGCTTCGAAGACGTAGTGGAGGGCGTACACAGCGTGCGATTGGATTATGGACATCTATTCCATTGTGCCTGTGTACAACAGCTCCTCCTCACGTCAGAGCTGTTTCCCTTATGCCGGCAACCCATAGATCGGTCTGCCGTAGACGTCCCCATCGGAACGCCCCTACCAACGCGCGGAGCAGTGGCGAAAGGAGTTCCAGAGGCCGAACAGTCCCAACCACTTTTAGACCTGCAAGGAGCCGTAGGCGGTGAAGTTCCGGCCGCAAGTGTCGTGTCCGAGGTGACACCCATGCCGTCCGCCCACTCCACTGACACCCTCGTGGCGTTGATGAGGGATATGTCGGAGAGGGTTGGCAACCTGGAGGGAAAGCTCCAGAATCTCCCTATGAGCCAACCACCCAGTCGCGTGAGAACTCCGCTTGGCTGGGAGCCCAATCCCAGTGTGGCGATGCCCCCCTCCCGACAATCCGAGCAATGGGTCCCACCTCCAAGGAACTCGGGAATGGATCCCAGAGCTCCCGAATACAGACCACGACACAGCACCGCACCTCCGTTGGTACCTCCAGCCCCCGAGGCAGTTCAGTTCAACAGGTCAATCGAGGATGTGATTCCCCCCGGGAACGCATTGACACCTTTTCGAGACCCGACGCCTCGTATCATGGAGAGTTGGCGCCTGAACTTTACAGGGTTCAACGATATGATATCGGCGGACCGGTTCCTTTTCCGGATTCAGGCGTTGGTATCCAGCACCCTGGGAGGTGATTCCTCGGCCTTCCTCCGGCATGCACATCTTTTGTTCAGCGGCGACGCTGCCGACTGGTACTGGAGCTTTAAAGAATCAACGCCACGTCCCACTTGGCACTCTTTCAGTGCAGCCTTCCGCAATCGATTTTAGGATGGCTTCACTGAGAGAGAGCTAAGGGAGCAAATAAAGAAACGGAAACAAGGCGCTCACGAACCGTTCGAGCAGTACTACACAAGTATAGTGAGATTGAGCACTCGCTTGCGAAATACCATGCCCGAGGACGAACTGGTAGAAATTATCAGAGAGAATATGCGCTGGGATCTCCAGAACAGCCTTCTGCATTTTCCCATCAACACCATACAGGGATTGCGCCTCCATGCCCGTAGACAAGAACACTTGGATGAGCGGCGAGGTACCTTCCGTCCACAACCTCGCATAACGGGACCAAATCCCCGAAATCATCACACCGCGGAGTTGATGGCAGCGGACCACCTGCTTGCTGATCCAGTACCAATACCGAGGAGCGGAGCACCACAGGAGCTTGAGGACCCAGCATTGATTGATCGACCCTCCCTTGAAGCGATTACCAGCCCGACGGTCTGTTGGAACTGCCGACAACCGGGACATCGGTTCTATGCATGTCCAGCGGAGCCGACGCTTTTCTGCTATCGCTGCGGGAAGGCCGACACATACGCACCTGACTGTGCAAATTGCAAAGGGCGAAAAAACTTGCCACCGAGTGCCGCGACCACCCGTCGGCACTCCTAAACCCCGGACGAACCAATCCAGACCCCATCACTAGCTATGACCCAGCTCCCGACATGACTCCAACTCTGCTGACTCGCACCGCTAACCACAATTCTCCCGAAGTTCCACAACCGACGCCGTCCTTCGCCGAGGCCAACGCGCAAAGGAATGATAGCGAGGCGAAAGTTCCTTGGCATGTAAAACCTTTTCATGTCAGGCTGCGGAATTACTTGGCTACTCGACAGCACATCTTCCATGAGGAGTTGGCCACAAATGTCCCACCGCGAAGAAAGCGAGCCACGCGTCGGATGCGGAGCTTCTGGAGAAAAGTCAGGCAGTCGAGGAAAGTGTTGAAGGACATATACTTAGACGAATTATTGAGGGATGATGTTCGGCCATATGCGTCAGTACACCTCCTGCAAAAACGAGTGTCAGGCTTAGTCGATACGGGAGCCAGTGTGAATTGCATATCTGCCGAGTTTGCAGGGGAGGTACTGGCAAAGCACGCGGACCAAATCCGTCATTTCACCTCCTGGTTAAGCACGGCGGACGGAACTCGTCACTCTGTAGTGGGAAAAATTATGACGGATGTAACCTTTAAAGGAGTAACAAAACCCATGGAATTTTTCATCATACCTCAGTTAACCCAGAATCTTTACCTAGGAGTGGATTTCGTTCGAAAATTTAACTTGGCCCCGGCACTATTTTCCGGTACGACCCTGGAGTCCGTCACCACAGCGCCGGACCAATCTCAACCCACTAACTTATTACGACATACACTGGATGTAAATCAGCAACTGCGTCTTGACTCGGCTATATCGGCTTTTCCATCGCATGAGAAGGAAGGTCTCGGGCGGACTGCCCTGGTGTTCCACACTATAGATGTGGGGGATGCTAAACCCATAAAACAGAGACATTTCCCCATATCTCCGGCGAAGGAAAAATCGTTATATGCCGAAGTGGATCGAATGCTAGCATTAGGCGTAATCGAAGAATCACAGAGCGCGTGGGCTTCCCCAGTCACCTTAGTTGTCAAGCCGAACAAGGTCCGGTTATGCTTAGATGCCAGACGCTTGAACGCCGTCACAGTCAAGGACGCATACCCTCTACCGTTGATTGAAGGCATTTTGAGTCGGTTGCCTAAAGCCCATTTCATCACGAGCTTAGACCTCAAGGACGCCTTCTGGCAAATTCCTTTAGACCCCGGTTCAAAGGAGAAAACAGCCTTCACAGTCCCAGGTCGGCCCCTATACCAATTCGTGACC
Source organism: Odontomyia ornata (assembly GCA_963969285.1). Classification (NCBI taxonomy): domain Eukaryota; kingdom Metazoa; phylum Arthropoda; class Insecta; order Diptera; family Stratiomyidae; genus Odontomyia; species Odontomyia ornata. Next base: position 238,217,315 of record OZ017739.1, read on the forward strand.
ATGCCATTCGGATTGTGCAATGCCCCCCAAACAATGACGCGCCTTATGGATAAGGTGATACCACCTCATTTGCGGCACCAAGTTTTCGTTTACTTGGACGATCTGTTGCTTATAACCGAGACCTTTGACGAACACATCGACCTGCTTCAGGAGGTGGCTCTACACATCCGGAGGGCAAGATTAACCATCAACATACGGAAGAGCCAGTTCGTGATGACGGAGGTGAAGTATTTAGGTCACATCATTGGGCATGGCCATATCAAGATCGATCCGGACAAGACTCAAGCGATTGACGTTTTTCCATTACCCAAGACCACCAAGCAATTACGCCGATTCTTAGGCTTATGCGGATGGTACCAGCGTTTTGTACGTGACTATGCCACCATTACCACTCCTTTGACCGACATGCTGCGTAAAGGTTGTAAATTCGTCTGGGAAGAGCCCAGCTTGCGAGCCTTTGAAGAGCTAAAGAAGAGTCTGACTACAGCCCCCGTACTGCACAGCCCGGACTTTGACAAACCGTTCTCAATCCATTGTGACGCGAGTCAACATGGGGTGGGAGCAGTCTTAGTCCAGGTTGCACAAGACGGCGAGGAGAGACCTATAGTCTTCATGTCTCACAAGCTGAACCCAGCCCAGCGAAATTACACGGTCTCCGAGCAGGAATGTTTAGCTGCGGTGTTGGCAGTGAAACGCTTCCGAGCCTATGTGGAGGGACACACCTTTGAAATCGTTACGGATCACGCTTCTCTGAAATGGCTAATGAGCCAGACTGATCTCAACGGCAGATTGGCCAGGTGGGCACTGAAATTACAGGCATTTGACTTCACAATCCGCCACCGAAAAGGAAGCCAGCATGTAGTCCCCGACACCTTATCCAGAATGTTCGCCCCTGAAGGAGCCGAGTTGGTCCAGGAGGACGACAGCCCCCAATTGATCGATCTGGACCATCCTGCCTTCAAGTCAGCCAGCTATACCCAACTGGTTCACACTATCCAGAATCAACTGTCCCAACTTCCTGAACTGCGGTTGACGGATGGATTTATTTATAAGCGGATGGGACACGCATCCGGAGACCCCATACAAGAAGAAGAACAGTGGAAGTTGTGGGTGCCCGAAGAATTAACCACTGATCTTATCAGACGGGCTCATGACCACCCATCAAGTGCGCACGGCGGATACGGTCGTACACTTAGGCGGTTGAAAACCTGTTTCTTTTGGCCTAAGATGGCACAACAGATAAAAGCGTACGTAGCCTCTTGTGAGCTATGCAAGTGCACTAAAGCGCCCAACACCATTCTTCGGCCACCCATGGGTAAGGTTGGGGTCCCCGAACGCGTGTTCCAGCGCTTGTACATTGATCTTATCGGTCCTTACCCTCGATCTGCTTCTGGTCACACGGGAGCTGTCGTGGTCCTGGACCAGCTCTCTAAATTCCCTATCATAGAACCACTACGTAACATGCACACTGGACCTATAATCAGCTTCTTGGAGAACCGAGTCTTTCACATGTTTGGAGTTCCGGAGAAACTTGTCTCAGACAATGGGGTCCAGTTCACCTCCAGCAAGTTCCGAGACCTAATGTCCAAATACGGCATCATCCACCAACGAACTGCCGTCTATTCACCACAAGCCAACGCATCCGAACGACTGAACCGTACGCTCATAGCGGCCATCCGCGCCTATGTCCACCCGAATCAGAAGGACTGGGATCGCAAATTGTCCGCCATCACTAGTGCTCTGCGCTCGTCGTACCACGCCACTACCGGCATTTCGCCGTATTTCGCATTGTTCGGCCAGTACATGATCTGTCATGGGAGCGCTTACCGGCTATTGTGGCAACTGAAATCGCTAGAGGACCCAATCGTGGTTCTGGAACCGCACGAAAAGCTCCAACTTCTGCGAGAGCAACTGCGGGAGAAGATTGAAGAAAGTCGACGGATGGGAGAGGAGCGGTACAACTTGCGATCTCATCCTTCTGGCTTTAAGGCAGGCGACGAGATATATGGTCGAAACTTCCGACAGAGCGATGCCACCCGACATTACAATGCCAAACTAGACAAGAAATTCGTGAAGTGTCGAGTCCTACAAGTAATAAGCCCCACCCGATACCTCATCGCGGACATGACTGGTAAAACCCTGGGAATTTACCACGCAAAAGACCTTAGACGATGAAGTACAACTATTTCACACGAAAAACCTTGGCTTACCTAAATCTCTGCCTAGACGAAGACCTCCGAATAACACCTGACTCCCTACTTTATAGTCACTGTCGAGTCTTCACTGAAATTGTTGTAGCCTATTCTTCGAAATCGACCTTCGACTCGCCACGGCCCTAACCAAGACCTTTTACATAGGAGGCGGGATCGTAATTACTTCGATTTTGGGGGGGGGGAATGTGTAATGTGACGCCTACGCCCGGGAATCGAAGTGATTCCGATCCCGAACCCTTGCAACCGGCCAGATGGGTATGTCCTCGAAGTGCCAGCGGACTTCGTCTGTCGTGCGGATATCGTTGCGCAGAAAATATTTCTTTTCTGTCCAAATATTTAGATCTGTGGATATTAATATTCGAAATATAAAATTAATCCAAACCCCGACACATTTCGAGACATATCCATCTGGAAATGCCCCTCCACGGTGGCCATCGAGAAAACTATGCCACTGGCGACAAATGGAGAGGCACATTGCCACCATGTGGCGTGCCATTCCACACACATCTGTTTTGTCCGATGTGACAACCGGAAAAATTTGACAGCCACATGGGGTAAAAAGAAAAAGTGTCTTCGGGATCTTGAGTGACGGTAGTGAAATTTTTCAAATAAGATTCTCATCAACTAATCCCTGTTGTTTAGTATTGGAAATCTTAGAAAAATTTTGAATTGTGATTTTAGTTGTGGTGTAGTTGAAATAAAGCCAGTAAGAAGAAAGGGGGGCGATAGCAGCATGTTGGCGCGGTACTACATGGGAGTAAACTTAATTAAGAGGTAATTTTTTTTCGGTCGGCTTGCATCGACGAATGCATTACCATGTTTGCTTGCAGAGAATTGCTCCATAAATTGGAATGCTGACACAACCTCAAAGTGGGGAATCGCTGGGAAAATCATTACAAATGGAAGCCAATGCACCTAATCTACCGTGGTAGGAGGCTGTGGAAGATCCTAATTGCCCAGCTAAGTATCATTACACCGTAATAATCTTCAAATGAACATTGTGCAATGAATAAAATGACAATCCCCCCGGTGTGGTCAAAGCTGTTTTTAAGAAGTATTCAACCTTCAGGTTAATGTTAATGAAGTTCCCTATGACACATGTGTATATAATAATCACATGCATAATATATGTGAGGCAATGTTCCATGCTGTGGATTTCTCTATCCTATTTCCTTTTTAAAAAGGCGTCATTTAATCATAAATTATTTCTGCAAGTAAAATGACCCCACTGCACCAAAGAACGTGATATTATGAAATAAAATGGTACTCGTTTTCTATTAATGAGAAATATTCAGCAACCACTTTCCTTTTCTCATGTTTACAATGTCACGTTTCTGTTCTTCATTCTGTCTGTTTAATTTAAACAAGATCTTCCACAGAGAAAAATGCCAGATTTTATGAATATTAGCCTCCAACCCTTCCTATCAAACAGACATTCTACAAATTTATCAGCGATATTCTTAGTTTTAAAAAAAAAAAAATCTTTAAAATTGATATTAAATTGTCTAAGGACATAAGTTATAATTGGAAACTCACTTTACTTCCACTTGTTTTGTAAGAAACTTTCATAAAATGTTTACATACAATAACTATTAGTTTTAAGTGCTGCTTTTTTTTGTAAAGGTTATTTTTTTGTCCTTTTATTAAAATTATTTGATTTATTTGATTATTCAATCAAGGCAAGAAAACATTCAGAATACATCTTCGAAAAGACAATAAAACATTCCTTAAAAAAAAAAATATATATCTCATATACATAAAATACCAAGTATATTTTATCTTATAACTACTAGTAAAGGAAACTATTGCAACGAAAGGATATATAGAGTTTAGATTTTGATGGATAAGCTAATAATTTTACGTGAACGGGTACACAATAACAGAGAAGTACCGACAGAACTCAGCGATATATTTTGCATTTGTAAAACTAATACCGAACAAGTATTTTTGCATTTTTAACACTTTAAAGTAGATGATCAGAAAACTTGCACACTCCCACAACAAACTCTTAATGCTAGAGAACACAGACCACATTTACCATTCATATGTTTAAAGAAGCCATCATATATTTCAGGTTATTGATTAAATTTTTTTTTTCTTGCAAAGGATTTTAGAAATATTGTTACTGATCAGTCACAATTTGTTAGAAGACACATTTTGGGTCTAGAAACGATACAATAATGTTTTATTCATTTAAAGTAATATTAGATTGAAAAAAAAAAAATTTCGTATTTAAGGTGATCAACGTCTTACCTCATTTCTACTTTCTTATATAGTTTCCATGAATTTAATGTTTCGTATCAAATACGGTGAATTTTGTATAAATAGGTGTACGTTACATAGTAGTGCTACTCAAAATAAGCAACTCAATAGTTTCCTACAAAGTGCCTTGTATGTTAGTTATAGATATAGTTTTTTTTACAAAAATCAGTTTGTATAAAATTAGGTAAGAATGTATAAGATATGAATTAATCGTCAATGGAAAACTCCTCGAAATATGAAAACGTTTGACATTCAAATCAAATCTATGTTCATATGTTAAAAGTATCATAAATATATTTGATTCAGGGAATTGAAATAAGATAAAGTTGGATATATGACAATCTAGGGATGCTCAGATACACATACCTTTCATAAGTAACGTCCACAAGGGTTTAGGTTCCCAAGAGTTGTGCTCATTGGAAATATTTAGAGAAAATTTAAATTAGCTACGGTGAAATTTTCAGAAACGAAAATCTAAATATTTTATTCGGCAATATTTTTTTTAAAGTTATTGTTTAGACCTTTTCATTTGGACATTTCCTTTCTACCTCACATACAGCAAAAAAATGTTCCTTTCAAGCCGAAGCTATGATTTTAAGCAAATGCATAACTTCCTAGATTAGTTTATCCCTTAAACAATTACTGTGATCAGAATTTAACAGTCAACAATCCAAAATTTTAAAAAAGTTTGATTATCAATTCCAGTAGATATGATTCACGCCTTGCTGGATCGAGTTATGACAAAAATAAATAAAAAAATAAAGGTAAAACCCTCAATTCAAATCTAGTGTAATGTAAAGGATTTGAATGTCAATGATTTTCTGTGGAACAAAGTGAAAGTGGCAGAAAATGCGAATAAAGACCATAATATTCCATTACTTGTTAAGAAAGTTTATTAATTGTCTAACATAGCGAGACTATCTCGCTCTAAATTTTTTTTGTCATAAATATAATTCAAAACTAAATAAAAAAACAACATGAATTGCTAAAACTTAACCACGACTTTCCTTTTCAGCGGTTCTTCTTTTTCAGTGGGAAGAGAGAGTGTAGGGTAGGTATGCCGTCGCGAGGGTAGGGTTTCGACAAATCCGCTGAGGTCGGTCTCGCGTCGCGCGCGGTACGCGGTACCTTTGATTGTTTCGTTATTTTATTTAGAGTAGTCTTCGTCGGGTTGAGTTCGAGTAGCATATTTTTCGGTACCGCGTCGGAACTTTGGAAACGTGAAATGAAAATTAGATTTTGTATTCTTAACTGGATGAATGAAAAAAAATACGGAGTAACGTAGAGTAGGTTTCTTCTCCGTATGGTTTGGTTTTGATAACGCGTTTTGAAAACGGGCATGTTCAGGTGGCTGAAAACATTGTAATTGAGCGTAACCCATTCGGAGACCCGCGACCGAAATCCTCTCCGAACTAGCTGGCCGACAAGCAGCCTCCGCGTGAATGGGTTACGGTGCACGGATTGGTTGACCTGTTGGTACCATCCGTTGGCACTACTCAGACTTAACGTCTAGAACCGATGAGAGGTCGGTTCCGCGTTCGGACTTAAAATGTAGAAAAATCATTACATATTTATACAGCAGGAATGTTAGAGTTTTTTTTTTTGAATAAAATGAAAGCCTCAATTAGCTCACTGAAGTTTTGCAGTTGATTCGGTAGAAAATTTTCTATGGTATTAAAATTTTATCGAAAGAGATCTTTTCAAGATTAATTCCTCGCATTCAAACATGATGATATTCCACTTGTGCAGGGCTAATACAGTTCTCATTCTCAGACGTGCAGTTCATAGTTTTTTAATCTACTTTATGAATGGGCAATACAAAATAATATTTACAAATTACCTAAGCAAATACATGAACAGAATTTTGTGAAATATTCAAAGGTGCCGATTGGTAGAATACAATGCAGGTTGTATTCTAAAACATTTACGATTATTCAAAATAGTGCATTTCTTATATTAAATAGTTTTTCACTACGTATTCACATTACAATAAATTCTCTAGAATTTCCCTTTTGAAAACTTCAACTGGCACAAAAAAAAACTGTGACTAATTATAACACAATCAAATCTAAATTTTCTCGCCATTTGCAATTATATTAATAGAATATGCGGTCTACATTCGGAGTTGCATTATTTTTTTTCATTTTGGGGGTGTGTAGTATTAGGGAGGCTAATTTTTCCTTTCAAAATTTGCGTAATAGTTCTGATTCACCACCATTTTCTTTGTCCTAAGATTTCGTTATATTTATATTGACAGTACAGTTGAATAGAAATTAACTATTTGTTTCATTGTTTATGTAGTATTCAAAATTTTATTGTTCTTTAGTACAACTAAAACCCTATTGTCCTCAATTTTTCTAGTTTTAATTTTTTTTTTGTTTTAACTTATCATTTATCTATCTATTAACCACATTGTATTCTCAAGGTATATTGCTTTCATTTGCTTTCTAAATAATGAATAGACTATTATTTCAACTCTTGATAATTAAGTTCCAGCACCAAAACATACAGAGGGATTAAATTAGGTATGTTCAAAAGTTATTAAAAAAAAGGTATTCTGATTTATGTATGCTGACAATGTCATAGTTGATTTCCATCAGGAACCAACCGAATTCGGAGCGAGTCAATGAGCTAGTCAAGTTCAGTTTAAAGATCGTTGATTTTTACGATTTAAGAATACGAACAGTTTGCAGTACCAAGTTGAACCGTAGAAATCCACAAACTGCAAAATCTATAATTCATCGCGATTCTGTTTTGATTTCCTACAACGTTACCTTCGATAATAATCCGTAGGATTTGGCTAGTTTCAAAGGTTGTTCCAGGCAGCAGAATAGCTGGAGTTGTAACATGTCCAGATTCAACGCCTAACATATTTGGATATTAATCGTCTCCAAAATCTGCTATCTCTTGGGCTTGGTCTATCCAAGGATTCCAAATGATTGTGTCGAGGAAATTGTATTTTTGCAGCCTCCTCTTTTGTTCGGAGACAGCATTTGCAATAGTATGTACTTGTGGTGTATGTTGATATATTCTATCGGTCCATTCGCCTATTGTAACAACTTCTAGTTTTATCAATAAATGTACAACCGTGTAAACCTGTTATTTAGCATCGGCGCACATCGGGAACCTTCAGGTAGGTATGTAGGAGTAAATTGAATGAAAAGTTTAAGTCCTTACTAGGGTTGTAAACATTGATATGAAAGTGCAGTTGTTTTTCATTATTAATACTATTAATCGGTACGTTATTCGAAATCGATAATTCTACATTGATCTAGTAAATTCATAATCCATTAAAGAAAATTATGCTTCGACATCGCAATTGTGTAATCGTTCCGGAGGTCGTTCTAATGTCGATCTGGTAATCCTTACAAATCAATGTTGCGCCCTGCGCTCCTCTATAATATATAAGCGCTTAACTGTGATACCTGTCCGGCCGTATCCAATACTTCCAATTTAACTGCCGTATCATCTATGCAAAGCGTTTGCGTAAAACACTACACGTATCATACTCTCTTGGTACTCGTGGAGTTGTCCTCTGACAAAACGTAAAACTATGTTACGGATAAAACAGAAGAGCATCATCATTACCTCATCCCGAACACTATCGTAGCATTCGTGTGTCTCAGTAAATTCAGAAAGCTAAGTCGCACTCGACTAGGGTTTGTTTGCCACTCCAAATTGTACTCATAACAGTAGGTTAAGTACAAATATTTGTAATTTTAAACAACCGGAATTGTCATCAGGCGAAGGCAGACTATCGGTAATTCGAACCTGCAAAAGCAGGATCTATCACAACTGGATATCACCAAGTCGACGTCACTTTTGCCGAGGTATTTTCTCGCCAGGCAACCATCAATATTGGCACTATCGGGCGCATGGCAAATCAATTGTGGTCAAAGCCACTTCGGACATAGCGACTGTTCATTTCAAGAACAAACTCAGAAGGAATAACACTATCAAATCAGAACGTTTAACTGATAGTGAATTGACCGAATTGACAAATTCGCCGAGTAAGCTTCATAAATTTATATCAAAATCAGTACGAAGTACGTCACCACAACAAGAAAATCAAAGCCCGAAACGGAATCAACAATTTCTTGAACAAACAAGCGAAAATCTGCCAATTTAATATTATCATCAGAAGTCAATAAAATGTTCTCTGGCTTCAACTCACGATGGATAACATTGTTCATGTGACAATAGTTCAAAGCATCTGCCACTTGATATGTGTTCGATGTTCACCGAAACGATGCAAGGGAGATGTTTATACAATTCACCCTGAGTAGCTAGTTCAAGAGCTAGATAGATTCTCATTTTATCATGGAACCATGTATGCAAGCGCAGAATATTTGAATGCTTTAATCGGGATTGAATTCCAATTTCACGGAGAAGATGCCGCTCTACTCGTCCTTTGCTGAGTTTCGACTTGAACATAATTTTCATTGCAACCATGAACCGAGTGTTAACTTCACGCGCAATGTAAACACGTCCAAATCTTTCCACGTCCTAATGGTGCTCCGAGTTCAGTCTGCTGTCGACCTTTCATACAGTTTCCCATACGTGGGATGAGCCATCATATTCGTTGCCATAATCGAGACTGTTTCTTTATACATAGGCGAAACATGTTTAATTAGTCCAGGCAAATCATCAATTGTGGGAGCGACATTAATCATTTTCAATCCTGTTTATCTAATTTACGTAGATAAACTCGCAAAATCTACCTGAATGAATTCCCAAATCGTCGAGCACCGACGTTGCAAAAAGGAAATAAAAAGGAGGTGGAACATTTGGCGCCCAACGTGGGGCACAAGTCCGTCGGAATCCTCGGAAGGATTCATCGTCCGAGTTGAAGTTACGTTGAAGTAAAGTTTACGCTGAATAGTGAGTAAATTGTGAGTGAAAAGTGAAGTGGATAATATTGCGGGTGTGGAAAAGTGCGAAAGTGAGACTCGGTGGAAGTGCATTGTGGTGGAGGGTAGCTTTTAAGTATAGTGATAAGGTGATAGTAGAAACCGTTTATATTTTATCCATCGGTAATGTATATGAAATAAAGTAAAGAAGGGGCTTGTTTCTATAGCGACAAAAGGCTTTTCTTCTGCCGCTTCGATGGTTAAAATTTAAGACTTCGGTCCAAATACCAAGGGCTTCCAAAACCAAACGAAGTACTTGATAAGTCAGTTGATCAGTTCAATACTGAGACAACTGTTATCAATTATTCCCAAAAGTCGGTCAGTGCAATACTGAGACGACTCAACCAAACTCAATTCAAAAGACGTTTATGGCGTTTTGAATCAGAATGATAGCTTTATTAACAAAACATCTTAATTTATATCTTAAAATCTAATTTGCACCCTTTCCCACGTTCATGCTAATTTTACCTGGGAATTTCTAGACTTTCCCACGTTTATAATAATTTTAGTGTAAAAAGTGCTGACTGCACCCAAGTACACGTCGCGAATTCTTCAGACAGTCTTGAATGTGATACGCGGTGAAATATGACATTCCTTCTGAAAATTTTCCAGACGAGATTTAGGTAATCGTAAGCTGACCTTGTCTGAGGAACTCACGACGTGTGAAAAACAGGTGAGTATCTCCAATTCGGTTTGAGATATTATACATATAGTTGAATAGATTTAAGATTTGAATTATTAACCGAAACATGAAGAACATGAAGAATGCGCATAAATTGCAAATGAACTTAGTCCATGTACATTGAAGATGTACATGGACTAATTACATTGACGATGTACATGTGACCATGAACATGGAAAGTAAATTGAAGATGTACATGCTCCCCGCGTTAAACGATAGTTTAAGATTGAAGTCGTAAACTGAATGCTTCGTCTGATCTTGTCCTGGGTGCGGGAATCGGCGTTGTCTGGTTGGAGATTCTTTTGCGGCGCTTGGTTAGCTGATTCCAAACGATGAAAGCTACAGCGATCCCGCCAATGATTAGCCCACTATAGCCTATTGCAAATTGATGTACTTCTCGCTTGTGAAGAATAGACGGATGGAATTCATTACCAAGTAAGGTGTTTATCACTTCTTGTAGATGCTGGAAATTGTTCTCTATGGAGACGTTGGTCCGCGTCATGGGTTTTAATTCAAAGGGCTCTTTAAATGATTGCTGGGACATATTCCTTGTGGGAAGAAAGTGGGTTTTGATTGATGACGGGAAAATCTTATGCGCTTGAATGGCGAGGGTTTCTTCCTTTATTGAGCAATCTTCTGGTAATTCTAGGATTCCGGAGCCATTAAAAGATATTGTAGATATCACTTTCCCACAATCAATGTTCACTACTGAAGCTTCAGTCATGACATAAATCCAGTGATTGTGGTTTACTAGGGGAGCCCATCTTCGATGTTTAGCAGTCCTTCTAAGCTGGCACTTATTATCTTTGATTAGATGATTCACGAAACTCAATTCACATGCTGCTACTTCCGATCCCCGGCGGTATAATGGTCTGATTTGGTTGCATAAATAGCTTAACTCGGCAGCTGATCTACAAGATCTTAATTCATCTCCCGATATTGGATAATAGGTGTCTCTTTGACGATTAATAATCAAAAATTCTGTTTGAAGCTCTATTTCCATCAGGCTTCCGTTGACTGTCATTGGGATAGGACTGAAGTGTGTAGCAACCACGGAAGTCACCGCAGTTGCAGACATTAAGAATTAGCAGAGGGATGTGTAGCCCGGGGTGGCATACTGAGGCCGGCTAGCGCTCAGTCGTGTCGTGGGTCTTTTGGGACACCCTCTGCTCGTGCTGAGCCACCTAACATATGAATACTAGCACATAGGGAAAAGGACGGGAAAGGAGAGGTCATTTTGAGAAATGAAAATAAGGTTTTTTAATATGACATGCCCGTTTATTTAATTCAAACAAAAACAAAAGAAAAAAATTCTAAAAGTGAAATTTACAAATTTTTAACTCCCCATTTTAAAATTTATGCAAGCATAATACAATTTATATACAATTTATTAACAAGAAAAAAAAGAAAATTATTAATTTGAGACAAAAACTAACAGTATATTTATACAAAAAAAAATTCAAACAGTTACTTACACTTTCCTTGTTGAACTCCGAGCGCTCGGCGAAGAACAAAAGAAAGAAATTCGGGGCACCTGAAACTCAAACTTCAATTTACGAATTAATGTGAACAAAGTCCAGAAATTAAAGCACTGAACGGCCACTTTTCGCAAGACGCTGATTCCACTTTCTTCACCAATTCACTACCCTTCATCCAATAGGATACTTTTGAATCCAACAAATTGTATGTTTTTTACAAAGTGCTTCACGGAAACTTTACTCTTTGTTTTTTTTTTCGTTTTTCTTCTCGTTTTTTCATTAAATCAAATTAGGACACTTTTATACTTTACTTTTAAATGTCCAAACACTCTTTTTTTTTTTCTTTGATATTATTTTCTACAGAATTTCGGATTTGAGTCGTTTTGGACCATTTTATTCCCGATTCACTCCACAACTTAAGTTATTATTTCCTCTGAAATTCACATTTAGCTCCACTCGCATACGCCACAAGCAAAATTTATTAATTTTTATCTGGAAATGCTCACGTTTATAATTGAATTCAAATTCAAAATCACACGTCGCCAAACACAAATCCTTTTATCTACTAGTCAGAGACTAACTCCTTTTTTCCACACTCCTAACACCTCCAAAAATCAACTTCACCGCGCACCGGAAACACCTTTCCTTCTCTAAATCAAAAATCTGACTCCCCAATTCCAACCACTTAATTTTCACCTTCCACCTTCATGCCATTCGATCCCGCAATCCCTTTCATTTTAAATTACCGCTGCCGCCTCTGGGTAACGTAATCGAAGTTCATTACACTTCGATTCCGCTACCCACACATTTTTGTTCCCATATCGACAATCACAATAGTTTCCATTGACTTGCATATATGGCAATTTACATCCCCAAGAATCGCTTGATTGAATGTAAAGTGTCACACATACGAGTACATTACGAAAACTATTGATTTTGCCGATACCCCACAAAAGAGTGCTTCCGTGCGCCCGGGGGAACTTGAACTCAGGGTTCCAGCAGTCCCACGGTCGAGAACTCGCGACGTTACCAATGAAGCTATGCCTTATCGATCTTCCATTCATCAGATTAGCAACTTCAACGATGTATCTGGGCATGAGATTGAATTTTGTTAGTAGGGAAACGTGAATTAATTTTCGTTAGTAAGAAAAATAAAATTTGTTAATGGGAACTAGTGAAAAGAATTTGTTAGTATGAAGGAAGGAATTAGGTTTTGTTAGGAAGAAGGAATAGAATGAAATCTTTTTAGTGGGAATTAAGGTAGGGAGTGTTGTTAGTGGGAAAATTGAAATTATTAGTATATGTTATATGATTTTAGTTGGAAATAAGAGAAGGATTGTGATGATGAAGAAATAAAAATTGAAGGGAAATTGGAAAAATGTTAATAAAATTAAATGAATACACAGAGGAAAAGGTAGGAGTGCCCAAAGGAAAGTGACAATGTTAGGGCGGCAATATGAAGTTGCGAATGGAAGGAAGTTTGTACGCCGGAATTTGCAACAATCGTCGGGACGACCCAGACCCTGAGTGTCTCATTCAGCCGGGCAAACAAAGAAAGTCGGCAGGGGTAATTATGAATCGGATCGGATGTCTTTGGCGTGAAAGGTCCCAAGCAGCTTACCGGATTCATCCTCAAGCTCGTATGCCACTTGCCCAATCCGACGCCGGACCACTGCAAGAGTGAATCGTGGAGCGAATTTGGCAGCGAAGCGATCTGCGGCGTTGCTCACAGAGAAATTACGCACGAAAACCTTCTGACCCTGGAGTGGCTCACGAGGACGAACACGAAGGTTGTAGCGTTGAGCTCCCTTTTGGTAGGCTTCTTGCAGTTTGTATCTGACTTGGTCCTGTACAGCTCGCAGTCGATCACTGTTAGCACTTAGCTGTACCTCACCATCCTCAAAAGCATTAAGGCATCTGAGGAGGGCGTACTCAGAACCATGTTGGATAGGGTGGTACCCGAACATGAGAAAGTAGGGCGAATATCCCGTGGACTCATGAATCACCTTGCGGAAGGCAAAACATGAGGCTGGAAGATTCTCGTCCCACTTGCCATAATCAGACCCTATGTAGGCTCTAATGGAGTTCAGTGTCGACTGGTTTGACCTCTCTGAGGCATTCGCTTGCGGTGAATGATATGGGGTGAAGCAATGCTGCACTCCATAGTCATTCATAAGCTTGCTGAATACCTTGGAGGTGAACTGTACCCCATTGTCAGAGTGAAGCCATTCAGGCACTCCGAAAGTCAGAAAGATTTCGCGCTCCAAATATCGCACGACTGACTCTGCGGTGGCTTTTGTCATGGGCTTGAGCCATACGAACTTGGTGTAATGATCCAGGACCACGAACAATTGGGTATTCCCTGATTTTTAACGAGGGTATGGGGCCCATGAAGTCCACAAACAGGCGCTGCATAGGTCGTTCGGAGTCTCGTGATGCGCCCATAGGGGGTCTCATTGTGGAATTTGACGGTTTGACCTGTTTGCATATCAAGCAATTCTTGATGTGCTGAATCACATCTTGACGCAAACGAGGCCAATAATAATACCTTTGCAAAACTTCAGTTGTTTTGCGAATTCCACAATGAGAGCCCCGGGGATCATCATGAGCTCGTACTATGAGAGCTCGTTGGTGACCCTCAGGAACCCATAGTTTTGTTCTGGGAATATCAGTAGTCGACGTTACAGGAGAACCAGTACTAATATAGATTTGACCATCTGCAAGGTGCAAATTCTGCAACTGATCGGGTTGTTTCAAGATTTGCTCCTTGAGATGCTCATACTCGGACTCCTGAAACGCAGACTCCGGGATTGAACCACCAATGTGTCCGTGCTCCGGGAGACAGGGAATGATCGAGTTCACCCGCTCGTCCCTCGAGCATGTTCTTGACAACGCATCTGGAACAACGTTAAGGGCACCTTTCCGGTGTTCAATTTGGAAATTGAACCCTTGTAATTTCAGACTCCAGCGAGCCAATCGACCAGAAAGGTCCGACTGCTGCATCAGCCATTTAAGACTGGCATGGTCGGTTATGATGGTGAAGCGCAACCCTTCGATATATGCCCTGAACCTCTTTACGCTCTGCACCGCAGCTAAGCATTCCAATTCTGTAATGCTATAGTTACGTTGCGCAGCGTTGAGCTTAATAGACATATATGCGATTGGATGCTCTCCACCCTCATCGTTCTTCTGGAACAAAACACTTCCAATACCCACTGTACTTGCGTCACACTGGATATAGAAGTGCTTCGTAAAGTCAGGGTTGGCCAGCACTGGAGCAGAAATCAGCAATTGCTTCACTTTATTGAAGGCACTATTGGCGGAAGCAGACCACTTGAAGGTACGTTTACCCTTTAGCAAATCCGTTAGAGGGGCCGTAACCGAGGCGAAGTTTGGAATGAAACGCCTGTACCATCCTGCCATGCCCATAAACCGTCTCACGTCTTTGGCCGTTCGGGGTTCAGGATAGGAGACTATACCTGAAACCTTCTCCGGGTCGGTGCGCAGGATACCATCACTCACTACGAAGCCAAGATATTTGATCTCCTTCTTGACGAACTTGCTTTTTTCAACATTGATGGTCAAGTTGGCGTCCCTGAGCAGTTTTGCAACAGTACTCATGAGCTCCAAGTGCTCATCAAATGTTGAACTTGTAGCAAGCAGGTCATCTAGGTAAACAAATACCTTGTCCTGCAGCTCATGCGGTATTACTTTATGCATCAATCGACACATCGTTTGGGGAGCATTACACAAACCGAACGGCATGACCTTGAAATGGTACAAGGGCCTGCCAGGGACAGTAAAGGCCGTTTTCTCCTTACTTGCCTCATCCAATGGTATTTGCCAAAAGGCATCCTTCAGGTCCAAGCTGGTAATGAACCTGGTACTCTGCAACCGTGCCAAAAGACCTTCAATCAGTGGCAACGGATAGGCGTCCTTAACAGTCACCTCGTTGAGGCATCGAGCATCAAGACACAAACGCACCTTGCCGGGTTTTCTGACAAGGGTCACAGGCGAACTCCACGAACTCTGACTTTCCTCTATTACCCCCAAAGATAACATACGATCGAGTTCGTCATACAACAGTTTCTGTATAACAGGCGAGACAGCATAATGCCGCTGCTTGATGGGTCGAGCGGAACCAGTGTCGATGTGATGAGACACGAGACTGGTCCTACCCAAGCATTTCTCATTATACGACGGAAACTGTTGTTTGACGAAGTCCAGTCGTTGCTGATCTTTTGGGGACAGCAGATGAAATTCAGGGCTCTGAGGTTCCGAGGCTGCTTTGATAGCGTTGACCTGGATTGGTGCTATTTTGAAGAGATCCCAGAAGTCAATTCCAAGATACACTGCGTGCGTCAAGGAAGGAACAACTAGGAATCTCATCAATTTGGTGGTTTTATTAAATTGCACCAATGTGGTGACGTATCCCAGAACTGGATCCTTGTGCCCTGATGCAGTCTGAACATGAGCATGCATGGTATGCATATGCAAGCCCAAATCCGACAGCAGGTCCAAGGCTCCGGCTCCGAGAATACTAACACTGGCTCCGCTATCAAGCAGGCCCGTCAATTTGCGACCCTTGACGGAAATCTCTGCGTAGGGCCTATTGTCGCCAGGAGTTGCAACAATGGACTCCACGCAGGCACGCTTCAAGAGACGCCTGGCGAAGAAATATCTCCAGGATCTCCGGAAGCGATCCCGAAAAGGTCGTGCTCTAAAACTAGCGGGTGATTCACGATCATCGCCCGCTTTGTCATTATTTCGGATGAAGTTGAGATCAGCCCTAGAGGTGCTCAGACCGTCAGAGAAAAAGGGATCACGAGCATCTATAGACGGCGTCTCAACTCGGGGTCTGTATTGGTGGCGCTGGTCTCGTAGGTTATTGGGGCGACAGGCGTCGGAGGGTGTGGTTGGTTCCCCTGATTCGGCACACCCCGTCTGATGTTTCCCGACATTCGGCAATGAGGGCAGTTAGGACGAAAGACGTCTTGAGCTCCGCATCCAAAACAGAATCTGCGCTGGACTACTTGAGGGCAATACCGATAAGTATGTCCAAGATCTAGACAATTCCAGCAGACGTTAAATTCGTATCCGGTCCGCGTAGGAGCTAAAGAACGGGCTTGAGCGGTGCCTGGGGGTGATTTTACGTTTGTCCTGCTCGCCCAGGTGACCTTTGGGGTCAACGGAGTCCCTACTGCTGCTAATTTGGGCTGCGTCGGAATCGGAACTGAGGCATACAGATCAGCGTTATGGAAGGGTGATGACGCTTGATTACAGCAAGTGGCATGAGATATCTTTGAAATACCGTGTGTATTTGCTACCCATGCACTCCTTGCAGATAATTGCGAGTCTACCGCGGATAATTCGGGATATTGTCCACGGGGTGTGAACTCAGCCTGTTCAGTATACTGCCGAGTTTGTCGTATATCAGGGGAATACGGTTGCGCTGGTCTTGATCTTCCCGTCATATTTTCTGAAGGCCAACTATCTTCCTCCCAAGAGACTTCATGAAGTTTATGGATCCCACGCACTGTGCTTTGTGGCTCTGGGATTCCATCAGGGTACCAGACAGCTTCTATGGGCCGAAAACGCCGGGAAAGCTCCCTTACTGAAGAGAAATCAATTCCCGCCAAGTGATCTCGCAGACGCTGGCTCATGTTCAGACTGAGTATGCGCTGAAGGTCACAGTCGGAGAGGAAATTTTTCAGACGTACCGCTTTGGCCGTAATATCGTCGAAAAAGGTTTGGAAAGACTCTCCAGGTTTTTGTTTTCGGGCATCTATTTCGCGACGAATATCTATGTCCATGTAGTGGCCCGCGAAACGTTCTTTAAATGCGTCCACCAAAGAGGACCATAGCATTATGGAGCAGCTTTGGTAGTAAGTCCAATACCAATCCTCGGCGGGTCCCTTGAGGAGAAGATGGAAATCCATGGCCAAAATTTCGGAGGATATCCCGTAATGATGGGCGAGAGTCTCCACTCGAAACAAAAACCGCTCGGCGTCCAACCCTCGTGAGGTACCGTCAAAACTCACCGTCCATTTATTCACCGGCAAGTATCTTGAAGGCTGCCTCTGAGGCTCGACTGATGGTCTATGGGTACTCGATAACCTGGGGGTTTCCACACTATGCGGTGATGTTCTAGGAACCGCGTTAGTAGCTGGGTGCAATTCTAATGGTGAAGGAGGTACGAAATTGTCCCCTAAATTTGTAATATGTCCTGCAGGATGTGGTGGTGACAGAGTCAAGCGATCTAGACCTCGCGTAAGACGCGCCAGCCCAGAATCATCTGAGCGCCTGACTGTGTTCGGCATTTTGATACGTGATTGGCCGGTGACTAGTGTGTATATAAAGTTATTTATTTAGATTTTTTTTTTTTTTTAAAGGAATCGCTAAACGTAATAAAATATCAAATGCAAGATATTGTAGCAAATACGGCGTACAGCAAATCTCATACAATTAAGTCAGCAAAAGCAATAACCAGCGTGTAATTAAAATAGAAAAAATCAATGATATAATTATCAGCAAAAATGAATACAATGGACATTTTTCATTTCTCAAAAATGATTCTCCCCATTAATGGAAAGGGAAAAGAAAGGGAATTGAATAGGATAGTGATTGAAATTTAGACAAAACACGAAGCAGACAAACCACAACAGTGCTTGGTATAACAATGGAATTCGTAATCGGACTCCGCTCCAAATGTCACCTCAAAGGGCTGACTACGAGACCATTATGAAATACTACGGACTTCATAATGGCTCGGACAAGAGCCGCACATATCCCAAAGCTACCACCAGATAAATGATGGAAGGACCGAAAGCGTTGGCTAATTCCAAGAGTTGGATCTAAGTCCAACCATCCCATGCAGGGAGATATAACCAACGACTTGAAATTCGGTTGATCCTAACCAACATCCACACTGTCACAGCCTGACCACTGTCATAGCCGGTGTGAACTATCAAACATAAATTCAGCACGGTAGGCGCCACTGCAACTGCGGCGAACCCCGTGATAAAAATCTAAAAATTAATATCAAAACTTAAAAAAAAAACCTCAAACTCAAAACAGTCCATGAAATCAACATTAAAATATAAAGCATCTGGAACATAACTGAACATTAAATCGAAGATAATAACTAAAATCGTTGTAAAGAAAAGAGAGAGCGAAAAAAAAAAAATTTCCCTGGAATGCACAAACCACTATTCAAGTTAGGCACTCCAGGTACGCAACCCAACAAATCGTACATTGAAAAATTTAAATTATAACTGAAAATTAATAAAACCATGAGAAAACACCAATATAGTTTGGGCGCCATGTGTAGCAACCACGGAAGTCACCGCAGTTGCAGACATTAAGAATTAGCAGAGGGGTGTGTAGCCCGGGGTGGCATACTGAGGCCGGCTAGCGCTCAGTCGTGTCGTGGGTCTTTCGGGACACCCTCTGCTCGTGCTGAGCCACCTTGCATATGAATACTAGCACATAGGGAAAAGGACGGGAAAGGGGAGGTCATTTTGAGACATGAAAATAAGGTTTTTTAATATGACATGGCCGTTTATTTAATTCAAACAAAATGTAGTAATCGAGGAGTAGGGCGCTAAAAGCCAGCGCTGCCACAGGCACACAGCACAAACTCAATTTAACAATGGGTAACCATTCAGTCACCTTCCCCATCGCAACACTCGCTCTTTTTTTTTGTCGCATGAAAAATAAATTAAGGAAATTTCTTTTGTACTGAACTCCCGGGAAACAAAATTCTAAACTTGTTTAAAATTTTAACGTGTAGTGATTTTATTACAATATCTTTTGAATATAATTTAACGAATTGCGGCCTAACGCGGTATACAAATGCTTTGAACGAAACGGTTAACCCCTTTAATTATATGAACGATAAAATCATTGTATCATTTAAACCCCTCAAAAATTGTCAAATTGTACCCATTCCAAACATAATCTTAATAAAAAAAAAAAAAATTTTTTGTTTGTCGGTAGTTAAAGCGTGCCTGTCTAATTCTTCCGATTTTTCTTTTTCCCTAATTACGCCTAATCATTACAAACGAAAATTGCATTCATTTGATAACTTAAGCGAATCTACAAAAGACGACGTAAATTTTAAAAACAACCGAAACGAGTGTGCATTATCACCATCGCGGATCCCCCCATAGATGTCACTATTGAACGAAACTTTTCGCGATTTTACACTATTGTTTCGTTGCTCGATGGTTCGCCCCGCCATGTTTGCAACTTGGGGAAAGTGATAAATCAAGTGAAAGAAAATTTATAGTTACAAAAGAAAATAAGCAAAAATTCAAGGTGATACGAGCGGTGGATTGCATTGTGTTTTATTTAATTCGGCCGAAGGAATACGTAGCGCAAAAATTAAATTATTATGCGAAATTCATATAGTTGTTAAGTTTCAGCGAAAATTCGTAAAAGAAGAAAATTGAGGTTAAGAAGAGAAGAGCCAGGAAACTACTTGCCAGGTATAATCAAAGTAACATGTGTGCGTTACTGTTCACCTATAATATTTTTTCTTAGAAGATTTGCTTCATAAGCCAAGACTTCCTACTGATGTTTATGCATATATGTTCTATTGTGACTTCATAATTTTCCTGGTCCTGGTGATAAGACGGTGCGAATTGGAACGCGTGAGGCTATGGTCCATTATTTCGACGCTTACGAACGTGCAACACTTGATTCTTATTTGCTCGAAAGCAAGAAGTATTTATTTTTTACGAATATCAATCATTCCGTGCTTCCTTCACGCGTGTGGATGATTTAAATTATTGTTTGTATTGCATTGTTTGCGCAGTGTCGTCTATGCACCGCATCTCTACTGTTTGAGGAATTGTTTCGCAATTCAACGTCTCATTTGGAGGAATGTTAAGGTATTGCTAAAGCTGGGGTGGTGGGAAAAACTAATTTGGCTGAACCAAAACAAAAACTTCTGATTACAATATCGGGTCGTAAGACAGAGTATAAAAATCCTCCGTCACCGAAGGCTGCTGACGTTGGCACTCACGAAGGACTTGTCAGACTCAATATTACTCGCAGTGGAAAACGTACGCCACCTACAGAACGAGCTCCTGATTTTTCATATCAAGAATCCTCATCAGACTTGGCCTACAC
Source organism: Odontomyia ornata (assembly GCA_963969285.1). Taxonomy (NCBI): domain Eukaryota; kingdom Metazoa; phylum Arthropoda; class Insecta; order Diptera; family Stratiomyidae; genus Odontomyia; species Odontomyia ornata. Next base: position 238,237,995 of record OZ017739.1, read on the forward strand.
AGTGGCTTCCAAAGACTATTTGCAGTCGGAGTTTGCTGCCCAAGGGAAGGGGTTAGTGCAAAAGAGCTCTTCATCAGCACGGCTGGAGAGGCAGTCATCTCGAGAAGAGTTCCTCGAAGAAGATAAAGTGCAATTTCGACATCATGACCTTTTCCTGGAGCGTGGAAGCCGTTTTCCTCGCCCCGCAAGCCATGCACCCCTGAAAGCGCCAACAATCGATGAGAGGCTGAGTCGGGTTCTAGATTATGTGAACGAAACCTATTCCCAGAATAACCTTAACACACCTAACGCTATTGAATATGAGGCTTCTACTGAAACACCTGCTCAAACCATAAGCAAAGTATTCGATACTCGACCACTCTGTGATATTCAAAAGGACAAAAACTCATCCATTTTCCATTCAGCAACTAGTAATGACTCAGACGATAGTCCTTTAAGTGATGCTAGACGTAAAAGAATCAAATATGTAGGACAGCCGACGCTATACACAGTTGAAGAAAAAGAGATCCTTGAGGGAAGACGTGAAGGATTCCGGAACCTTGCGGGAGTAAGTGAATATTCCTTTGAATCAGATTCCCTGAACGAAAGTCAAATGCCAGCCTTTAGTGATTCAGTGGTGAATCCTGAGGAGGCGGTAAGCATTCTATACAAGTTATACAATGCCGTATCTGTTTATTTTGCGGGACATAACAAGTTCATTGAGTTCTTGACCATTTATTAATATATTAAATTTTTAATGGCTCAAACGCAACACTACCCAAAATTAAACTAAAATTATCATTCGAAATTAAAATATTGCACGCTAGTATTTAAAACAAGGCATGTGTATTAAATCAATTTTAGTCGTATAAAAGCTAGTGAAACATGACTCCATATTCCATTTTCGTATGTTTTACAACTAAGACCAAGAAAACGTTTTGACCCGAGTCGTTTCCTCGGTACACTGTTAAGTTTTGTTCTTTGTATGCTGCTGGAGAAATATCGAAAGTGAGCGAAGGTATACAAGAAGCACGAATGGGTGATTGTTGACAATGGAGTCGGAACTGTTGGGATCTCACAATACGCACAAGAATCTCTAGAAGACGTAGTATTCGGACAGCTGCGGATATTGGTACTGCTATCAAACAAAACGATGAATGCGGAGTCTTAGAGGGCGTCAAGGCAGCTGGGAGCGGACCACTCGTAGTGTGACGCATTTTGATATCCGAATTGGGAAATGTGCTCGTGGAACGTGGAAAACAACAAGAGAGATGGGGAAAGAGCTGCGGAAGACGGAGTTGGTGTAATTATGCGCTTGGTTGTGTCGAGCGGACGATAACCTATAATTTAGTGGTTCGGATTCAGTGCATTCCAGCCTCGTAGCTGCAAACGATATAAGTGAGCTGTGATTTCTTTTTACAAAACACCCCACCCCAAAGACCGACCTCTGAAAAGCAACGGAGACGGCAAACGCAGAGTCTCGGGCTTTGCTGACAAAAGCAAGTTGGCGACCATGTCACGATTGGATTAGCCGAGTGAACGCCAAAACAAACAAAATGTTTTCTTACATAAACCTATTCATAGTGTGAACTGATCTCATTCGTGCAAATCATTTTCATAACGTGCAAACACTTCACTTTAACATAAACTTAATCTAAAACTATTTGGTATTATAAAATAAAAATATCCGTGATGTGCGAAGAACAAATTATCTGTTTATCTGCGCGCGTGATAGATTTTAAAATAAGAGAGTGTGTTTACGAACTTATTGGTGAGTCGAAACAGCCAACAATTAAAATTTGCGGGGAATACCTGTTGATGTGAACTTTTTTTTTAATTAATTATTACCAGTCGCCGTGCACCTAGAGCTGACCAAAATTTCTCAATGCAATCACGGTGTTGATAGTGCAAGGATAAATACGGGTACCCAACGCCATTTGAATTGAGGACAAGCCGCAATTACTCCATGGCCTGCCGTGATTACAGTGATTGATAACTACTCGTACACATACAATACCCAAGCCCCATTTTGATAACGATTTCAATCCATCCGAAGAACCAGCACTGGAGCAGTACTAATTAGCCGATGCCGCGTTTGGTTCGTTTTCAAGGTTTCGGCAACCCCCGCTCTACTGATCATTGTCTGGGACGAGCTGGTTAACGGAAACACGTTCGCCATTCCTGGCATTCAAAGCGCATCGGATCGACAGTTCCTCGTGTTGCAGCGTATTCAACTGGCCCCACAATCATCGAAATGGATTTTGTGTTCTGCATCCACCGCTAGCAAGTGAATTATATTCTCCTGTGTCAGGAACTGTGGTAGAGAAGAACACATCAGTTGAGCAATACATCGTGTTATGGAAAAGGCTGGTTATTCAAAGTGAAGCTCAGTGAAACTTCAGAAATTGATAAACTTATGGATGAGAAGAGTTACGAACAATTCTTGAAAACGGATTCACACTAGCGCCCGTTTCAAGTGATTTTTTTTACTAAATTTTGTATGGCATTCGCCCAAAGAACCTTTATAGTGATAGGTGAATTATTCGGCCTTAGATCATTGTCGAATTACATTGTTGCTTTTAAGTTAACAAAAGTGAAAGTTTACAGGACGTATCCAGCACCCATCGAGCGCTCGACGGAACATGCGGTGAGTCCTTTTTATTTAATAAAATTTAATTCTAATATTTGTATGATATAATTATTCACATTATATTAATTATTTTATTTAAATTTCCTTATATATATTTAAATCGGGAAGATAAGTACATGATTTATTTAGTATATATATATAAAGTGAGAGATAATGATAATAAAGAATCGCGGGGACCTCATTTAAGTTTCGAAGTCTGTTGAACCTTTGAAGAATATCGAAAAGATAAGAGGAAGATACGAAGGAAATGATAAGATTGTTATCTACATCGCAAATTGTAGGAAAATTAAATTATGTCAAATGTTTTATTTATTATTGTAGAAGCTTTACACATTATTTTTATCGAGACTCTTTTTTTTACAAGATATGAAAAAAATGGAAATTATAAGCATATGCATATTGTAACAAGTTGGGCAGACATACCTATGTTCATGTCAGAAGGGTTTTGTACTCAACTTACAAAATGCAGTAACCAGCAACGAATAAAATCAAGCAACATGTCAAAGACGATTTAATTGGAGAAAATGTGAAATTCGAGGATCATACTATTATTAACAAAGTTAAACGAATTTTGACTTCTGAGGTATTTGTTATAGTTATACCCATAAATATCTCCTTTGATATTTTTTTCAGATTTTTTAGATCACTGGTGTCCATTCGCGAGGGAGGAAACACATTTTTCATGTATTTCCCCCCCTGTGCTCCCACTGAAGCAAAAACTGTCAGTTTAAGAACTGTTTTGAAAAGCTCTCATAGAGAACTTTCAGTTGATACTCATATCGGCTACCTTTCATGAAATTTTTTTTCAGGGGCCACTCCTCTGTACTGTAATCATCGATTCATGGCCTATTTTTTCGAATCCTAGAATGGTTACAAAGCCCTTTTGCTAGGAGCTCTCTCCTGCCTCTTCGACTTGTTTCAATTGTATGTACTCATCTTCATGATACCTATCACTCCTGAAATTTTCATGCAAATTCTAGCAAAGCTGTAGTGTCTAAGTCGGTAAAAAGCGCATATGGCTCCATAGCAATATGTTTCCAGAGTAATACAGGGCATATTGCTCCATAGTAATACACGAAAATTCAAACCGCTATAACTTCGGTAAATACTATTCGATCTTTATGAAACTTCCCGAAAAGATCAATCTTATAAATAGTCATCTCTTTGCTAAATTTTATTGAGTTTAAGGGTACCGTTTAGATTTTATTCAAGAAAACACAAAATCGATAAATCATACTATTACTCACAAAGTTGAGTGAATTTCGAATTCTCATGTATTTGTTGTTGTTGTACTCATTAAGGCCTACGTTCATGATTTTTTTCAGATTTTTCGGATGGAAGGTGTCCAATCGCGAGGGGGGGGTACGCGAAAAGTTCGTACATTTCCCCTTCCCCTGCCCCCCTCGGTACTTATAAGACAATTTTAAGACTTGTTTTGAAAAGATCTCATTGAGACCTTTCCAATGACATCCTACTCAATGGTGAAAATTTTTTTTGAGGGGTCACCCCCTTATATGGGGAGACCCCCCTTAAACGCCTTTGAAAAATTTTTCCACCCTTGAACTTTCAAGAGGTCACCACTTTTGACCTTTCTACAAAGTTTCATGGCTGTAGCCTCTATAGTTTCGGAGAAAAAGTGCTGTGACATACAGACGGACGGACGGACGGACGGACGGACGGACAGACGGACAGACGGACACAGGTCGTGATTGCAATAGGGTTTTGCATTTTAGTACAAAACCCTAAAAAGGAAGAATAATTGCTGACAGTTCAAATGATTGAATACTGAACGAATTCTCTAAGAATATATACATTATAAAAAAAAATAGCATATGTCATATCTCCCTATATCGCACAGCAATATTCAATATCAAACGCATAACCTAATACTCTGATGTATTAAGCACCTCCAGTAATATCATTATTCTACTCTCGTTTTGGATAAATAATAAAAGAAAAAGAAACGATCGATTTTTGGCGGTCCTTTGCCTTAATGTATTTCCTATCGCAAATTGTAAATAAAATGATGAAGTAAACAAAAAATCGGTCTTTTCCCTTCCGGTTTTTCTAACCGAGTATAGGACCCGGTACGGTGGCAGGCTTTAACCCCAAAACATGAGCCAGCCACCGGGTAATTAATAATCCTTTTTGTTTCAGGTGACGTCATGGGTTGAGTGGCCCAAACAGAGTGCCTTTTTATGGCATAGATTTATGCAATTCAATTGTATAATTCTATGACATAAATTGGTCACCGGGGTACTCCCCTTCTGATGGGAAAGTTCATATAATTCAAGTTGTATGAGTTTTCCACTCAGAAGAGGAATACTTGGCCACTTCAACAAGCTATCTATGGATTTATTCCGGCTGGGTGGGTATGAAAGGGCTCCACCACCACCCGGTTGCCCCTCTTTCATTTGTGGGCCATGAACTTCGTCGGGTAAAGACGAGGTTACCCCAAGTCCGCCTTTCTTCTCAGGTTTCACTTGTTCTAGTAACAAGTACGTCTCCTTCGGTGAGGTTATCTACAACTTTGCGACTTTGGTCGCCTTTTCTTTTTTGACCTGAAAGGAATCCGTGAATGCGAAATGTTTTGTAGTGGGTCCTCGTGCCGGGGAAACGAACCCGCCCCACGACACCGCAATGCTAGCCTGCCAGCGCATTCACGCGTCTCCGGACGAGGGCATTCTCGGCAGAAACCGACACCTTCCACTGCCGAGGCAGCAGACCATCGCTGCAGTCCTTTACGGACTTTATTGAAAACTCTTATTCACTACAAATGGCGCCCAACGTGGGGCCCGAAAAGCCCGGCTGTATCATCAGTCGTGAGCACGAGACAGTCCATCGTCTCTAGGTGTCCCCACTAGGTGTTAGAATTATTGGCGGGTAGATAACTCCCGAGGGTTTTTGCACTAACCGTGCCCCAGCAACTTAATAACTTTCGAACGTGTGTTGTCTTTGGACATCAATATCGTTTGGTCCTGCTTTTGATTTATACTTTGGTGGTTTACCACCATTGTATAACTAGTAAGGCCAAATGATATTAGAGTCCCTTTGTGTTCGGAAGTTATTATCCCAACAACTTTTTGCGGAGGATTCTGATTCGCTCCCCAAACCAGCGGTGCCTAGGTGTCTTAAATTACATGGATTTTGATTTCAGGTGATTGGCTGATTAGCTAATCCATGACTATTCATGACAAGACACGCGCTGCTTGTGGATTAGAATCCCACCCTGGGCTAACAAGTTGTAACTTGAGAAATTTGCGAATGAGGGATCACTTCTGAACCCTGATTTTCATGGTGCCACAAGAAAGTGTCCCTGAAACGCCATAGAAGGATTGTGCCATGGTGTCCATACTTGGGAGGAAGGACGGAAAGGAAAGACCGATTATTTTTTTTGCTAACTTAAAACTTTTTGGAACTTTTACCATACATTTTTTTTCGGCCACTTTTTGTATCATGTCGTGTCAATTCAATTTGAATTTTATTTATAGCCTCATTTTAGCATTTATTTATCCCATTTTTGGTCCAATTAGATTCAATTATTTTAGGATAGCACAATGGACTGCACAAATGCATGCCGACTTTGCCTGCGGATTGGCGAAGACATGTATCCACTCTGTGATAGTGCCGTCGATGAAGTGGGGAGGATTTTTGTTGTCAACTTCCTGAAGGAGTCCCTCAACATGAACATCACTTTTGAAGATGATTCACCAGACCAAATCTGTGGTAGTTGTTACACGGAAGTGGAACGAATATACTCCTTCATACTTCGCTGCAAAGAAACAGAGACGACGCTACAACGGTTCAGATCGGCACGACGTCTTCAGGAACCAGCCATAAACCAGCCATCCAATTACCATTCGTCTGAGGATCTGGATCCACCATCTTGATACCAGCCTTGGAACGCCTGGGATCTTCCGCCACGACTCAACCAAGTACCACCACCGACTCTAGGTTCAGTGGCTCCGCAGGAACAACCCTATATGCTGAAACCGAAGCATATCCCCAGCATTTTACAGGGTTGGAATCTTCATTTTAGCGGGGAGCCAAACGACCTGAACGTGGAAGTCTTCATTGGTCGCGTGGAGTCCTTAGTCGGAGAGATGTTGGCCGGCGACTACACGGTGCTGGCAGGTTATTTACCAATGCTGTTCCGGGGAGCAGCACTCGAGACGTACTGGCGGATTCATTCGGCCCCACCATCAATACGCTGGACACGGCTGAAGGAGGTGCTCCGCATGGAATACTCGACGGTCAACATGGATGAGAGTGTCCTGGACAAGATCCATGCCAGATGACAACGTCCGGACGAGCCCTTTCATCAATATCGAGCCGATATCCTTAGGTTGAATGACCAGTTGTCAGAGCCTATGTCTCCCACTCAACTGCTGCGGGTGTTGAAACGGAATCTAAAGCCGGAACTTCGTTGCCATGTTGTAAACTCGGACCCGCAGAACATGGAAGCACTACTGAGGGTCGTGAGTCGATTGGAGAGGCTTGAAGAAGACCTCCAAGAACGGCCCTACCTACATGCAAGGACGGGTCCGCGACGTGAAATTGCCGAAGTGGCACTAAATTGCAACAACCCAGATCGGGAAGAAGGCACGGAGTCAGACACCTGTGTTCCGGACTACCCAGATGATGGCACATCAAAAAACGGACGAACGAGTACCCTACCACCTCAGCGGTACTCGAAACCCCAGCAGTAGCTCCTCAGCCAGCTGCTCACCCCTACAAACCTGACGTAAATCCACCAGCCATGACCACGACGACTGCGGATGTTCACTCTCTTCCGGAGACCTCGCCAACGACAATATTGAAGCGACCATCGCAGTCACTGCCAGAAGAACCGCGGCAGCCTCAAGTACGCACTCTAAAACCTTACCATATTCGACTGCAGGAATACCGGGTGGCTCGAGAGCGAATATTTGCTTCCGAAGCAGTCACTTCCCGCCCGCGCACGACAAAATGGTCAACCCGGCGTTGGCGGAATTTCCGCAAGAGAGTGCGCAACTGCCGTCAAACCTTAAACTCGTGTAACATCTCAGAGGTTGCTGAGAATGAGATCAGACCTTATCATCCTATTAAAGTGTTGGGCGAGACCGTGTTTGCATTGATCGACACGGGTGCCAGTATCAGTTGTCTTGCCTCGAGCTTTGGCTCGAAGGTGCTCCAAGACTATCCGAACTTGATTAAATCCTGGCGCACTGAAATCAGTACAGCTGATGGCACCAAACACCCTATACGAGGTAAACTAACCACACCCGTGACGTTCAGGGGTCAGACGAAGGATATTACGTTCTACATTATCCCGTCTTTGACTCAGAATGTATACCTTGGTGTCGATTTCGTCCTTCGCTTTGGACTGGCCTCAGATTTATTCACAGATTTGTCTTTAAAAACCAGAAATGTCAACGAATTCACTTCTAGTCCCGATAGGCATGACCTGACGCCTAACCAACGGCAACGCTTGGAAGCATCCATCGCTGCTTTCCCATCTCACGCTACCCAAGGTCTCGGCCGCACCACTCTAGTCTCACACACCATCGACGTTGGCGATAGTAAACCGATTAAACAGAGACACTACGCCATCTCGCCGGCCATGGAGAAATTGGTGTATGCGGAGCTAGATAGGATGCTCGAGTTGGGGGTCATAGAAGAGTCCCAAAGTGCTTGGTCATCACCGGTAACCTTGGTTGTGAAGCCAGGTAAAGTCCGCCTCTGTGTTGATTCCCGTAAGGTAAACGCGGTTACCATCAAGGACGCGTACCCTCTTCCACCCATCGATGGAATACTAGGGAGACTGCCGAAAGCCAATTATATCACCAGTCTCGACCTAAAAGACGCCTTCTGGCAAATTCCACTCGATGAGGGCTCGAGGGACAAGACTGCCTTCACAGTGCCTGGACGACCATTATATCAGTTCGTCACAATGCCTTTTGGCCTGTGTAACGCGCCGCAAACGATGACTCGGTTGATGTACAAGGTCATCCCACCTCACCTAAAACACCAAGTGTTCGTGTACCTTGATGATCTGTTACTCATCACGGAAACGTTCGATCAACACCTCCTACTTCTACAAGAAGTAGCCCTGCACATCAGTAAGGCGGGACTCACCATCAACGTACAGAAAAGTAAGTTTGTCATGAAAGAAGTCCGATACCTAGGACAAGTCATAGGACATGGTACTATCAATACGGATCCAGACAAAACTCGTGCGATTGATGAGTTCCCCTTACCAAAAACTGTGAAGCAGCTACGAAGTTTCCTTGGTGTGTGCGGTTGGTACCGAAGGTTTGTTCGGAATTATGCAACCGTTTCAGCGCCCCTGTCAGACATGTTGCGGAAAGGGAAGTTCGTTTGGACCGAACTCAGCCGAAAGGCATTTGAAGAGCTAAAACAAGCCCTCACATCAGCTCCTGTCTTGCACAGCCCCGACTTCACGAAGCCCTTCTCCATTCATTGTGACGCAAGTCAACATGGAGTAGGAGCCGTGCTGGTGCAATTGACCGACGAAGGAGAGGAAGCTCCCATCGCCTTCATGTCCAATAAGCTGAATTCGGCCCAAAGAAACTACACTGTTTCCGAGCAAGAGTGTTTGGCAGCGGTAATGGCTGTGAAGGAATTCCGAGCTTACATCGAGGGCCACCAATTCGAGATCATCACGGACCACGCGTCACTACAATGATTGATGAACCAAGCAGATCTAAATGGACGCCTAGCCAGATGGGCTCTTAAACTGCAAGGGTTCAAGTTCTCCATCAAACATCGGAAAGGAACCCAGAACATCGTACCCGACACTCTCTCACGGATGTTTTCCCCAGAGGGAGCCGAAATGACAATAAATGACGAGGACCCCATCGAAATAGATTTGGACAGCCCACATTTCGAATCAGACAGCTACAAAGAGTCGAGGCAAACCATAGCGACCCAACAAACACAGCTGCCCGATTTGAAGGTAATAGACGGCTACGTGTATAGACGAAATGAATACGCCACTGGTGATCCATGGCAGGAAGAAGAGTCTTGGAAACTCTGGGTACCGGAGGAAATGACCCAACATCTGATCCTCCGCGCGCATGACCATCCTTTAAGTGCCCACGGAGGTTACGGTCGAACATTACGGTGACTCAAGAAATACTTCTTTTGGCCTAAAATGGCATCTCAGGTCAAAGACTACGTGAGCGCCTGTGAGACCTGTAAAGGCACCAAAGCGCCCAACCAGCCTCTTCGACCTCCTATGGGTCAACTCAACGTCCCAGAAGGCGTATTCCAGCGCCTATACATCGATCTACTCGGTCCATATCCTCGGTCTTCCATGGGACACATCGGAGCTATAGTCGTTCTAGACCAGCTTTCAAAGTTCCCAATGGTGGAACCTATCCGTAAATTCACAACTCCATCGATCGTGAAATTTTTAGAGAACCGGGTATCCCATGTGTTTGGTGTTCGAGAGAGTGTGTACTCAGATAATGGAGTGCAGTTCCGGTCTCGGCAGTTTAAGAGCCTACTTGAGCAGTATGGCGTTGAACACCAACTGACGCCCATATACTCTCCTCAGTCCAACGCATCAGAACGGTTGAACCGCACCCTACTGGCCGTGATCCGTTCTTACGTCCACCCATCTCAAAAGGATTGGGATCGGCGATTGTCTGCCATCACATGCGCCCTGCGATCCTCGTATCATTCCGTCACCGGTGTCGCCCCTTACTTTGCCGCCTTTGGACAGCACATGATTTGCCACGGTAAATCATACCGGCTGTTACGGCAATTAAAGTGTTTAGGAGACCCCGTCGTTGCGCTGGAGCCCCACGAACGTTTAGGAGACCCCCGCCAACAAATCGGACGGAAGATTAAGGCCGCAGGAAGTGCAAATGAAGCGCAGTACAATCTCCGGTCACGCTCTGCTAGTTTCAAAGAAGGAGATGAAGTTTTCCGGCGAAATTTCCGCCAAAGTGACGCCGTGGGGCATTACAACGTCAAGCTGGACAGGCGATTCTTGAAAAGCTGCATAAAGAAGGTAATGGGACCTAACCGTTACCTGATAACGGATCCAACGGGAAAAGAAGTGGGGGTATACCACGCGAAAGACCTGCACCGATAGATAATTGGGCACGTCTGTTTGTCCGTCCGCATATATTCTCATAAAACGCGCAAGGTTGTAGACTTCCGGCAAACAAAACATAAGTCGGTCTGTCCGTCTGTCAACTGTGTTTTTCTTTTAGTGTCCGTCATCTCTAGTCCCGACGCGAAGCCAACCCATGATACACAGAAAGATCCTTCACCTCCTTTTCCGCAATCCTCATTGCCTTGGGATCGCGAGAAAATTAGCTGCCCTGTAGTAATCGAGGAGTATGGCGCTAAAAGCCAGCGCTGCCACAGGCACACAGCACAAACTCAATTTAACAATGGGTAACCATTCAGTCACCTTCCCCATCGCAACACTCGCTCTTTTTTTTTGTCGCATGAAAAATAAATTAAGGAAATTTCTTTTGTACTGAACTCCCGGGAAACAAAATTCTAAACTTGTTTAAAATTTTAATGTGTAGTGATTTTATTACAATATCTTTTGAATATAATTTAACGAATTGCGGTGTAACGCGGTATACAAATGCTTTGAACGAAACGGTTAACCCCTTTAATTATATGAACGATAAAATCATTGTATCATTTAAACCCCTCAAAAATTGTCAAATTGTACCCATTCCAAACATAATCTTAATAAAAAAAAAAAAAATGTTTTTGTTTGTCGGTAGTTAAAGCGTGCCTGTCTAATTCTTCCGATTTTTCTTTTTCCCTAATTACGCCTAATCATTACAAACGAAAATTGCATTCATTTGATAACTTAAGCGAATCTACAAAAGACGACGTAAATTTTAAAAACAACCGAAACGAGTGTGCATTATCACCATCGCGGATCCCCCCATAGATGTCACTATTGAACGAAACTTTTCGCGATTTTACACTATTGTTTCGTTGCTCGATGGTTCGCCCCGCCATGTTTGCAACTTGGAGAAAGTGATAAATCAAGTGAAAGAAAATTTATAGTTACAAAAGAAAATAAGCAAAAATTCAAGGTGATACGAGCGGTGGATTGCATTGTGTTTTATTTAATTCGGCCGAAGGAATACGTAGCGCAAAAATTAAATTATTATGCGAAATTCATATAGTTGTTAAGTTTCGGCGAAAATTCGTAAAAGAAGAAAATTGAGGTTAAGAAGAGAAGAGCCAGGAAACTACTTGCCAGGTATAATCAAAGTAACATGTGTGCGGCACTGTTCACCTATAATGTTTTTTCTTAGAAGATTTGCTTCATAAGCCAAGACTTCCTACTGATGTTTATGCCTATATGTTCTATTGTGACTTCATAATTTTCCTGGTCCTGGTGATAAGACGGTGCGAATTGGAACGCGTGAGGCTATGGTCCATTATTTCGACGCTTGCGAACGTGCAACGCTTGATTCTTATTTGCTCGAAAGCAAGAAGTATTTATTTTTTACGAATATCAATCATTCCGTGCTTCCTTCACGCGTGTGGATGATTTAAATTATTGTTTGTATTGCATTGTTTGCGCGGTGTCGTCTATGCACCGCATCTCTACTGTTTGAGGAATTGTTTCGCAATTCAACGTCTCATTTGGAGGAATGTTAAGGTATTGCTAAAGCTGGGGTGGCGGGAAAAACTAATTTGGCTGAACCAAAACAAAAACTTCTGATTACAATATCGGGTCGTAAGACAGAGTATAAAAACCCTCCGTCTCCGAAAGCTGCTGACGTTGGCACTCACGAAGGACTTGTCAGACTCAATATTACTCGCAGTGGAAAACGTACGCCACCTACAGAACGAGCTCCTGATTTTTCATATCAAGAATCCTCATCAGACTTGGCCTACACAGTGGCTTCCAAAGACTATTTGCAGTCGGAGTTTGCTGCCCAAGGGAAGGGGTTAGTGCAAAAGAGCTCTTCATCAGCACGGCTGGAGAGGCAGTCATCTCGAGAAGAGTTCCTCGAAGAAGATAAAATGCAGTTTCGACATCATGATCTTTTCTTGGAGCGTGGAAGCCGTTTTCCTCGCCCCGCAAGCCATGCACCCCTGAAAGCGCCAACAATCGATGAGAGGCTGAGTCCGGTTCTAGATTATGTGAACGAAACCTATTCCCAGAATAACCTTAACACACCTAACGCTATTGAATATGAGGCTTCTACTGAAACACCTGCTCAAACCATAAGCAAAGTATTCGATACTCCACCACTCCGTGATATTCAAAAGGACAAAAACTCATCCATTTTCCATTCAGCAACTAGTAATGACTCAGACGATAGTCCTTTAAGTGATGCTAGACGTAAAAGAATTAAATATGTAGGACAGCCGACGCTATACACAGTTGAAGAAAAAGAGATCCTTGAGGGAAGACGTGAAGGATTCCGGAACCTTGCGGGAGTAAGTGAATATTCCTTTGAATCAGATTCCCTGAACGAAAGTCAAATGCCAGCCTTTAGTGATTCAGTGGTGAATCCTGAGGAGGCGGTAAGCATTCTATACAAGTTATACAATGCCGTATCTGTTTATTTTGCGGGACATAACAAGTTCATTGAGTTCTTGACCATTTATTAATATATTAAATTTTTAATGGCTCAAACGCAACACTACCTAAAATTAAACTAAAATTATCATTCGAAATTAAAATATTGCACGCTAGTATTTAAAACAAGGCATGTGTATTAAATCAATTTTAGTCGTATAAAAGCTAGTGAAACATGACTCCATATTCCATTTTCGTATGTTTTACAACTAAGACCAAGAAAACGTTTTGACCCGAGTCGTTTCCTCGGTACACTGTTAAGTTTTGTTCTTTGTATGCTGCTGGAGAAATATCGAAAGTGAGCGAAGGTATACAAGAAGCACGAATGGGTGATTGTTGACAATGGAGTCGGAACTGTTGGGATCTCACAATACGCACAAGAATATCTAGAAGACGTAGTATTCGCACAGCTGCGGATATTGGTACTGCTATCAAACAAAACGATGAATGCGGAGTCTTAGAGGGCGTCAAGGCAGCTGGGAGCGGACCACTCGTAGTGTGACGCATTTTGATATCCAAATTGGGAAATGTGCTCGTGGAACGTGGAAAACAACAAGAGAGATGGGGAAAGAGCTGCGGAAGACGGAGTTGGTGTAATTATGCGCTTGGTTGTGTCGAGCGGACGATAACCTATAATTTAGTGGTTCGGATTCAGTGCATTCCAGCCTCGTAGCTGCAAACGATATTAGTGAGCTGTGATTTCTTTTTACAAAACACCCCACCCCAAAGACCGACCTCTGAAAAGCAACGGAGACGGCAAACGCAGAGTCTCGGGCTTTGCTGACAAAAGCAAGTTGGCGACCATGTCACGATTGGATTAGCCGAGTGAACGCCAAAACAAACAAAATGTTTTCTTACATAAACCTATTCATAGTGTGAACTGATCTCATTCTTGCAAATCATTTTCATAACGTGCAAACACTTCACTTTAACATAAACTTAATCTAAAACTATTTGGAATTATAAAATAAAAATATCCGTGATGTGCGAAGAACAAATTATCTGTTTATCTGCGCGCGTGATAGATTTTAAAATAAGAGAGTGTGTTTACGAACTTATTGGTGAGTCGAAACAGCCAACAATTAAAATTTGCGGGGAATACCTGTTGATGTGAACTTTTTTTTAATTAATTATTACCAGTCGCCGTGCGCCTAGAGCTGACCAAAATTTCTCAATGCAATCACGGTGTTGATAGTGCAAGGATAAATACGGGTACCCAACGCCATTTGAATTGAGGACAAGCCGCAATTACTCCACGGCCTGCCGTGATTACAGTGATTGATAACTACTCGTACACATACAATACCCAAGCCCCATTTCGATAACGATTTCAATCCGTCCGAAGAACCAGCACTGGAGCAGTACTAATTAGCTGATGCCGCGTTTGGTTCGTTTTCAAGGTTTCGGCAACCCCCGCTCTACTGATCATTGTCTGGGACGAGCTGGTTAACGGAAACACGTTCGCCATTCCTGGCATTCAAAGCGCATCGGATCGACAGTTCCTCGTGTTGCAGCGTATTCAACTGGCCCCACAATCATCGAAATGGATTTTGTGTCCTGCATCCACCGCTAGCAAGTGAATTATATTCTCCTGTGTCAGGAACTGTGGTAGAGAAGAACACATCAGTTGAGCAATACATCGTGTTATGGAAAAGGCTGGTTATTCAAAGTGAAGCTCAGTGAAACTTCAGAAATTGATAAACTTATGGATGAGAAGAGTTACGAACAATTCTTGAAAACGGATTCACACTAGCGCCCGTTTCAAGTGATTTTTTTTACTAAATTTTGTATGGCATTCGCCCAAAGAACCTTTATAGTGATAGGTGAATTATTCGGCCTTAGATCATTGTCGAATTACATTGTTGCTTTTAAGTTAACAAAAGTGAAAGTTTACAGGACGTATCCAGCACCCATCGAGCGCTCGACGGAACATGCGGTGAGTCCTTTTTATTTAATAAAATTTAATTCTAATATTTGTATGATATAATTATTCACATTATATTAATTATTTTATTTAAATTTCCTTATATATATTTAAATCGGAAAGATAAGTACATGATTTATTTAGTATATATATATAAAGTGAGAGATAATGATAATAAAGAATCGCGGGGACCTCATTTAAGTTTCGAAGTCTGTTGAACCTTTGAAGAATATCGAAAAGATAAGAGGAAGATACGGAGGAAATGATAAGATTGTTATCTACATCGCAAATTGTAGGAAAATTAAATTATGTCAAATGTTTTATTTATTATTGTAGAAGCTTTACACATTATTTTTATCGAGACTCTTTTTTTTACAAGATATGAAAAAAATTGAAGTTATAAGCATATGCATATTGTAAAAAGGAAGAATAATTGCTGACAGTTCAAATGATTGAATACTGAACGAATTCTCTAAGAATATATACATTATAAAAAAAATAGCATATGTCATATTTCCCTATATCGCACAGCAATATTCAATATCAAACGCATAACCTAATACTCTGATGTATTAAGCACCTCCAGTAATATCATTATTCTACTCTCGTTTTGAATAAATAATAAAAGAAAAAGAAACGATCGATTTTTGGCGGTCCTTTGCCTTAACGTATTTCCTATCACAAATTGTAAATAAAATGATGAAGTAAACAAAAAATCGGTCTTTTCCCTTCCGGTTTTTCTAACCGAGTATAGGACCCGGTACGGTGGCAGGCTTCAACCCCAAAACATGAGCCAGCCGCCGGGTAATTAATAATCCTTTTTGTTTCAGGTGACGTCATGGGTTGAGTGGCCCAAACAGAGTGCCTTTTTATGGCATAGATTTATGCAATTCAATTGTATAATTCTATGACATAAATTGGTCACCGGGGTACTCCCCTTCTGATGGGAAAGTCCATATAATTCAAGTTGTATGAGTTTTCCACTCAGAAGAGGAATACTTGGCCACTTCAACAAGCTATCTATGGATTTATTCCGGTTGGGTGGGTATGAAGGGGCTCCACCACCACCCGGTTGCCCCTCTTTCATTTGTGGGCCATGAACTTCGTCGGGTAAAGACGAGGTTACCCCAAGTCCGCCTTTCTTCTCAGGTTTCACTTGTTCTAGTAACAAGTACGTCTCCTTCGGTGAGGTTATCTACAACTTTGCGACTTTGGTCGCCTTTTCTTTTTTGACCTGAAAGCAATCCGTGAATGCGAAATGTTTTGTAGTGGGTCCTCGTGCCGGGGAAACGAACCCGCCCCACGACACCGCAATGCTAGCCTGCCAGCGCATTCACGCGTCTCCGGACGAGGGCATTCTCGGCAGAAACCGACACCTTCCTCTGCCGAGGCAGCAGACCATCGCTGCAGTCCTTTACGGACTTTATTGAAAACTCTTATTCACTACAAAAAACAAAAGAAAAAAATTCTAAAAGTGAAATTTACAAATTTTTAACTCCCCATTTTAAAATTTATGCAAGCATAATACAATTTATATACAATTTATTAACAAGAAAAAAAAGAAAATTATTAATTTGAGACAAAAACTAACAGTATATTTATACAAAAAAAAAATTCAAATAGTTACTTACACTTTCCTTGTTGAACTCCGAGCGCTCGGCGAAGAACAAAAGAAATAAATTCGGGGCACCTGAAACTCAAACTTCAATTTACGAATTAATGTGAACAAAGTCCAGAAATTAAAGCACTGAACGGCCACTTTTCGCAAGACGCTGATTCCACTTTCTTCACCAATTCACTACCCTTCATCCAATAGGATACTTTTGAATCCAACAAATTGTATGTTTTTTACAAAGTGCTTCACGGAAACTTTACTCTTTGTTTTTTTTTCGTTTTTCTTCTCGTTTTTTCATTAAATCAAATTAGGACACTTTTATACTTTACTTTTAAATGTCCAAACACTCTTTTTTTTTTTTCTTTGATATTATTTTCTACAGAATTTCGGATTTGAGTCGTTTTGGACCATTTTATTCCCGATTCACTCCACAACTTAAGTTATTATTTCCTCTGAAATTCACATTTAGCTCCACTCGCATACGCCACAAGCAAAATTTATTAATTTTTATCTGGAAATGCTCACGTTTATAATTGAATTCAAATTCAAAATCACACGTCGCCAAACACAAATCCTTTTATCTACTAGTCAGAGACTAACTCCTTTTTTCCACACTCCTAACACCTCCAAAAATCAA
Source organism: Odontomyia ornata (assembly GCA_963969285.1). NCBI lineage: Eukaryota > Metazoa > Arthropoda > Insecta > Diptera > Stratiomyidae > Odontomyia > Odontomyia ornata. Next base: position 238,255,382 of record OZ017739.1, read on the forward strand.
CTTCACCGCGCACCGGAAACACCTTTCCTTCTCTAAATCAAAAATCTGACTCCCCAATTCCAACCACTTAATTTTCACCTTCCACCTTCATGCCATTCGATCCCGCAATCCCTTTCATTTTAAATTACCGCTGCCGCCTCTGGGTAACGTAATCGAAGTTCATTACACTTCGATTCCGCTACCCACACATTTTTGTTCCCATATCGACAATCACAATAGTTTCCATTGACTTGCATATATGGCAATTTACATCCCCAAGAATCGCTTGATTGAATGTAAAGTGTCACACATACGAGTACATTACGAAAACTATTGATTTTGCCGATACCCCACAAAAGAGTGCTTCCGTGCGCCCGGGGGAACTTGAACTCAGGGTTCCAGCAGTCCCACGGTCGAGAACTCGCGACGTTACCAATGAAGCTATGCCTTATCGATCTTCCATTCATCAGATTAGCAACTTCAACGATGTATCTGGGCATGAGATTGAATTTTGTTAGTAGGGAAACGTGAATTAATTTTCGTTAGTAAGAAAAATAAAATTTGTTAATGGGAACTAGTGAATAGAATTTGTTAGTATGAAGGAAGGAATTAGGTTTTGTTAGGAAGAAGGAATAGAATGAAGTTTTGTAAGTGGGAATTAAGGTAGGGAGTGTTGTTAGTGGGAAAATTGAAATTATTAGTATATGTTATATGATTTTAGTTGGAAATAAGAGTAGGATTATGATGATGAAGAAATAAAAATTGAAGGGAAATTGGAAAAATGTTAATAAAATTAAATGAATACACAGAGGAAAAGGTAGGAGTGCCCAAAGGAAAGTGACAATGTTAGGGCGGCAATTTGAAGTTGCGAATGGAAGGAAGTTTGTACGCCGGAATTCGCAACAAGTGAATGGCTTCGAATTGCTCATACGACACTAATGGTATTTTCAGTAGAAACATCATCACCTTTTTCTTTAGTGAGCAGCCATGAATAGTAATTATTCTGTAGAGACTTGACAATTCTCCTGCTAATATCGGTAGCCGAACATTGCTCGGTAAATTTTCCTTTATCGAAGCTATAGCTAATTGCAGTTGATCTGGAGTGAGTAGCAAAGAATTTAACTTCCCATGATTAGAGTCAATAAACGAGTTCCAAAGTGCCGATTGCGTGCGTTGATATTTATTTAATGTTAATCCTAATTGGGTGGTGGCCAACGTAAAGGCCTGGAGAACGCTTTGGTTTTGCATGTCGTGTGTCATGTTGTTCGCTAATTGGATGTTCCTATTCATAGCCGATTCTAGTTCATTTAGCCGATTTTCATTCTGGTGTTGAGCTTCCGCCATGATGTTAACGGTAGAGTTTATTACCAAGGTTTGGTTCCTAATTAGTCCCCGCAGATGTTGATCGCTGTCTTCTAGTCTTTCGATGGTGTCGGCCATATGTTCGGCATAGTCCGAATCAAGAACCCCAAAGAGTGAGCTAGCTATATTTTCCACAATATTCAAAGCACCACGCCTTTTCAAGCGGTTTCCATCATGGGGGTTTCGCTGCATCAGTCGATTAACTCTTTCTGTCTCCCTTAGCCAAGATTGCAGCTGTTGTATGATGTCCTCACATACCGAGTCGTGCTTTAGTAATTGCTTCCAGAACAGCAATTGATTAATTCCGGTCTGGATTGTGGCTAGCTCTCTCCAGTATGACGTCAGATAATAATAAACGATCAGTTTCCACTCATTAAGAACCAAATGGGCTGGTCCTAAACTTCCATGAAAAGACCGGGTGATGATTGGAAAGGTTAGATTTTAACGTGATTGGCATGAGCGAGAAAGACGAGTGCCACCAAAAGCAATGTTTGTAGAACCAAATTTCCTAAGCGGCGTTGCTTAGTTTTCGATGATTTAGTTCCATCAGAGGTTTCATGTACTCGCTTGCTGGATGATTTTTCTGCTGGACTAGCGAGTTCGGCTGGGCTTTCCTCAATAGTCGCATCCGTATCATTCACTGGTAAGGGTGCTAAATCGTGGATGGATCGTCTGAACGTACCGGAATATGTTTTCACATCTACAACTCTCACGAGTCCGTCGTTTCCCTTGATAGTATTGACAATCCTTGCCAATGGCCACTACAATACTGGTGTCTTATCATCCTTTACAACAACCATCAGGCCGGGAGATGCATTCTGGCATCGTTGTTTCCATTTGTACCTGTGTTGTAGCTATTGTAGGTACTCATTTGACCATCTTTGCCAAAACTGGTGCTTCAGGTCCTTGACCAACTTCCACCGATGCCCTAGTGGTAAGCGAGAAGTGTCTGCATTTACGTCAACAGTGCTTGTAAGCGGTTCACCTATCAAAAAGTGCCCAGGTGTCAACGCCTGCAGGTCATTTGGGTCTGAAGACAACGGGGTCAGTGGTCGCGAATTGAGGATGGCTTCCACTTCAACGATAATTGTTTCTAGTTCCTCGTAAGTCAGCTTCACGTTTGCCAAGCTTTTCAGGATCAGGGATTCGGCCGGCTTCACTGCCGCTTCCCATAATCCTCCAAAATGTGGCGATCTAGGAGGGATGAAATGAAAGTCCATACCTCTGGTGGTGCAGAAACGCGGTATGGTTTCTTGTGACTTCTCATCGTGTAGTTGTTGCTTGAGCTTCAGGAACTGGTAATTGGCTCCCACAAAATTAGTTGCATTGTCGCAGTAGATATTTCGACAATTTCCTCTTCGAGATACGAACCGTTTAAGTGCTCCAATGAATGCTTCTGTTGTTAGTTCCGTAGCGAGCTCCAAGTGTATAGCCTTGGTAGAAAAGCAACAGAATACGGCCAAGTAAGTTTTTTGTGGTTGCTTTCCTCGCAACTTAAAATGTGTGTAGAAAGGTCCAGCAAAATCCACGCCGGTGTTCAAAAATGGTCTTGCTTGCAGAACTCGATTTGCTGGTAGATTTCCCATTAGCTGTGACATTAGTCGGGGCTTTGCTCTAGCACAAACAACACAATTTTGAACTACTGACCTTGCTACGGTTTTACCATTGATAGGCCAATAGCGCTGTCGAGCTATCGCCAATAGAGCTTGTGGGCCTGGGTGCTTATGGTCCTGATGAAGCTGGGTAAGGATGAGTTTTGTGATCGGATGAGCGTAAGGAAGCAATATAGGATGCTTTTGATAATACTCAAGATCGGCGTTTTCGAGTCTTCCACTAACCCTGAGTAATCCATCTTTGTCAAATGCAGGAGCCAGCTTACAAAGTCGATTAGTATTACTGAGTTGCCCTGTTGTTTTGAGTTCCTGAGTTTCTTCGTAAAATGCTTCATTTTGTACTTCTTTGATAATGATATTGGTGGCTTCTTCCAGCTCTGATACTGTTGATGGGGCACTCTTTCCTCTGGACGTTATTCTCCTTCGTGCCATGCGTGTAAACCGAATGACTAAGGCCACGATGCACTTGAGTTTACGAAAAGAATTTCCATGATTCACTTGATATATGAAGTGCGGTTCCGTTTGGGTGGCGATATAAACACTTTTACATCTCCTTTTTTCCAAATCGAACTTTTCCTCCACCAATTCAGCCTCCTTTTTAATAGAAGTAGCTGGCCACGTGTCAGGATTACCATGAAGAAACAAAGGTCCGTAGAACCATAATGTCGCTTCTTTTAACTTGGACGGGCTTACGCCTCGAGACGCGAGGTCGGCTGGATTTAATTTTGAGCGTACGTGACGCCATTGAGCTGGCGTTGAATATTGCTGGATGGCAACGATTCGATTCGCCACGAAGGTTTGGTATAAAGCAGCGTCATTGTTGATCCAGTGTAACACTATTTCTGAATCCGTCCAGAAGTAACATGACTGCTCGGAAATATTTAGATCAGCTTGAAGACGATGAACAAGTTCGGTCGCTAGTTTTGCCGCACATGGTTCTAAGCGGGGTATGGTCGGTTCGTTGATCAGTGTTACGCGTGTTTTGGCACATAGTAGTCGAACAGTGATGGTTCCACCGCAGTGATTTGCTCTTAGGTAAATTGCTGTACCAAAGGCCTAATCTCACTTCGTCTTTCTTGGTTTCTAAACAAAAATAATTTCCTTTCCAATAATCAAGTAGCATTTAAAAGAGGAAAAAGTACATTAGATATCCTACTTCACTTAGATTAGTTTATTGCTAACACCCTCTCAACTCGTAACCACACATCAATCATTAATATCGACTTTGAAAAAGCTTTCGATAGAATTGGTGGACATATGATTTTGGAAAAATTCATGCTATGGAAAGTGGGGTTAAAAACATACAACTACGTTAAAAACTTCCTCACCAATAGAAAAATCCAAGTAAGGGTAAACAGCTATCTAACAGAAACATTTCCCCTTAAAAATGGCATCCCCCAAGGTTCTCCGCTTTCCGTTTTTCTGTTTCTGATAGCCTTTGAAGACTTGAACATTTTAATAAAACTGGAAAAAATCTTCAAACACTGCATCTACGCAGACGACTTATTCATTTACGCAAAGCCAACTTATTCAATACTTTCCAACACAAATTTAACTCCATAATATCAAAGATTTCAGAATGGTGTCGTAAATCAGGTGCGAAAATGTCACCAACTAAATCCAAACCCATACACATCTGCAACAAATACAATTGTTCGTTTTTACATCTCACTCATGAGAACTTTGTGATCACTAATACAAATAATCTTAAGATACTAGGCTTAACGTTTACTAATAAGTACTCTTGGTCTCAGCACATAGCCATCTTGCGAAAATCCCTAGATAAAAAATTAAATTTAATAAAATGTTTGAGTAGTTTTAAGTCAGAAGCTCACCCACACTGCATAATCCAAATAATAAAGTCAATAATGCTATCAAGAATTGATTCTGCACTTTCAATTTATGGACACACCTGCAAAACACAGCTTCAAAAAATTAAAACAGTATATCACTCAGCAGCAAGGATAGCGATTGGAGCATTTCGGACGACACCTATTCGATTTATATTAGCGGAAACTGGTCTACCATCAATTAAAAACAGGCGAAATCAACTTACAGGAAGACTTATCTCAAAACTCCTCGAATCAAAAAACTCTATTCTTCAAAATGACGTCAGCTCAGCTCTTTCAAGGAAATCAGAACCAAGGCGCCAATCATCAATTTAACGTTCCTTAAACATGATAAAGCAGTTAGGAGTTTCAATTATTTTCCCAGCGCAAGCCAAACCCAACCCTCCACCATGGACGTTTCCAACACATTGCATTATAAACAACCTAAGCGTTTACAATAAAAAAACAACGAAACATTTAATATACCAACAATCGTTCAATGAAATTGTACAGCCATTTAAAACCAAAGGTTGGAAACTCATTTTCACAGATGGTTCTAAAACTGAGTTTAACACAACTTTCGCAGTTACAACGGAAGACGGGAAGATAATTAAATTAACACTCCTGGAAACTTACAACTCCATCTTCACTGCTGAGCTAGAGGCAATATGCACTGCAACACTGTTCGCTGCAAAATCACCTGGTAAATACATAATCTGCACAGACAGCCATTCCTGCATAGATGCTCTTCTGAACCCGAGCAACTTAAACCCAACAATCAGCATAATAAAAAACACCATCTCTTACAAAAAAATAAATTGAAAATTATGTGGATACCAAGCCGTTCGAAGATAGGGGGAACGAATATGCTGATAGCACAGCAAAATACGCACAAAACGCTCCTATCCTCACCACGATAGCTTACAACAAAAGAGATTTATATAAATTGATAGATGACCATCTAAACGAACTCACATCCGTGGAATGGAGCAATATTATCCACCACTACAAAACAGTCAACCCCCTGCGGCAACCCGCGTCCTATCCAAACAACATTCCATCGCATCAACTTCGTAACTTCATCAGACTAAGGCTAGGACACACAAAACTAACTCATGAACACATCCTGCAGGAAAAGCAACCAGAACCATGTCCACTGTGCAATCATCATCTCATCTCTGTCCAGCATCTGCTAGCTGAATGCGAAATTGTAAGATCATCCAAAACTCGCTGTAACGTAGAAAATGATTTGATGACATACATATCAACAACATCTGAAGCCAACATAAAGAACATAAATACATTACTCAATCTATTAAAAATTACATTATAACTTAATCTACTACCAATTATAAATAATATCTCCCATTAAATTCAATAAAAAAAAAAACTATATCTATGTAAGCCTAAGGCCTTTGTTGCTAGCGCTTAAGACGTTTGTTATATTGTAATTTTAATTACTTTGTAACTTTTATTAATAATAATAATTTATCTATAATGTAAAAACTGAGGACATTTATGATGATATAAAAAATAATATAAATTTATTTAATACCAGCAAATACCCTAAAAATAGTGTACATAATATTCCTCAAATGAATAAAAAAGTATTGGGTAAATTTAAAGATGAAAGCCCCATAGATCCCATAGCAGAGTTTATTGGAACAAAACCGAAGTCATGTTGCATTATTACAGAAAAGTCATGTATAAAAAAATTAAAGGCGTCAAAAAATCGGTTGTAAATAATGAAATTGAGCCATCAGACTTTATAAAATGTGTAGAGGATACGAAATTAAAATTATTTAGTAAAATGTATACATTTAGATGTGATAAGCACCTTATTTATACTAGGTTAGTTAATAAAATAAGTCTTTCAGGATATGATGATCAGCGTTTCCTGATTCCAAATTCTTATAATAGTTTAGCTTGGGGCAATCATATGATAAATTCATAGTTTTAGTTCATTAGAAAACTCACAATATGTTATCAAGTAAGTCATTTTATTATATTTTTGTTACAATAAATCATTTTTATTAATCCATGAATTATGGTCTTTTGAAAATCGAAGCCATTTCACAAAGATTTTGTCTCGTTTTGTCTTTAATACCTTTTCCACTAAGAAATCATTTGGGTATTTGATCCTACTTAGTTCCTTCTCATAAAAACCGCCTTCAACAGGGTTGCCTTGATAATCAGCAAATAAATATGTAACAGGGTTTGTAAGCTGAATCCTATGTATTTTGAATATTTCAGTTGTCCAGTTTGGAGTGTAACACTTTTCAAATAGATGCTTGTATTTACTGATGCGAACATAGTCTCCTACTTTGCCATAAGCCTTAGTATGATTGTATGCAGAGATGAGTAATTGGGATTCATTCGATTTGTCGACATCAATTGGCCTTATTTTGATTGTACGATGGATGGTCCTATTGTATTGGTTGGTGAGATTCTTGATAGTATTAATCCATTTGTATGAGCCATTTATGTTGAACTGACGCCACATAATGTTTTTGAGAGTTCTGTTAAATCGTTCGACTATAGATGCTTTCTTAATGCTGTACGTTGAGTAATGATTTATGTTATATGTTTCCATAAGATTTTGGAAATTTCGGTTGAAAAACTCTTTGCCGTCATCAGTTTGCAGGTTGTTAGGTACTCTACCACTTTTGAAAATGGATTGCATTGCAGCCTGTACTTCCTTGCCGGTTTTGTTTTTGATTGCTACAGTCCAAGCATATTTTGAGAAAGTATCTATTACGGTAAGAAGAAATGCATAGCCTTTGTTTTCAGATCGATATGCTCCCATTTCAACCAGATCCGCTTGCCATAAATCATCGAGCCCTTTTATGATCACTCGTCGTTGTGGGAAATTTTTTCTAGCAGGCCTGTGTAGCTCATTGACAACATTTATTTTACTCATGTTTCTTCTTAATAAGTTTCATACAGTTCTGGTCATAATTAGTCTTTATACACTATTTATATAATGTAGAGGGCGCTCAGTTTTCGTTTATTTGCTTGTAAAGTTTTGTCATTTCCGCCATAATATTAACATAAAACTGTTACATTCTTCCCTTGCTGGCAGCATACATTTCTTCTAATCTTTTCTCTAATAGAGCATTTTGTTCTTTAATAAGTTCATATTGATCATGCAAGAATTTTTGTGTTTCTGTTTCATGTGTTAGATCAGCCTGTGTAATTTTAACACCAATATTTTCAATCATATTCCTGGTATTTATACTCTGGTCAGTAGCAACGTCTTGGATTTTAGTCAGTTGTATTGAAATGGATTGATCCAGTTTTGTACAAATATTTGTTACATCACTCTCATCAGTTGGGTCAGCAAGTCTTTTCATTCGTTTTCATTTCAGATCGTAATCGCCGTCTGCTGTTAGATGAAATCCTTCACTACGTAGTCCTCGGGGTCCTGTTCTCCCTGGTGGTCCAGGCCTTCCTTCTACTGCATGACCTAGAGCAATACGTCCAAATTTATCAACACTCATAATGAAAGTGTTTGAGATACCTACCTCTACAATACTTAAATAATGATATCAGCTTCTCGGAACTCTTCGATAATAGCGAAGATTTCATTGTTGTGACTATTGTTTCCAGCTTGTGTAGAGCATATCAGTAATATTAACCTTTCAACTAACTCATTCGGATCACCCCAATAGATATAATCCACTCGTTCTTTTGGCAGTTGCATCAGTCCCTCTCCAGTATGTATGCTATTGTTTCCAGTGAGACCTTTAATAATCTTCCTGTATTTGTATGATTTATTTCCCGATGCTTGTTCATTCTCATCATAGTTCCGATAAAATGCATTGGTCTTATGCAATATATCTTTATACGCATCCAAATCAAGTTGGATATAGTTCCGAGGGAATTTTTTGAACAATAACTCTAGAAGCCAATTGGATCCATCATAATTTCCATTGGCAACTTCAATCGTACTGTCGGGAGCAAAGTCTATGAATGAATTCCCAATCTTCAACCTTTGACTCTTATAATATTTGTATACTCCATATTTGGTATCTGAACATTTGTCACCAATTGATTGTATATACTTGTACAAGTTGGGTGAATATGAATCAGATCTTAATTCTTGCTTAGTAGGTGTTGACGTAGAAACAGTGTTGTAAAATTCATCACTTGTTTGCAGAGTTCTATCTAGTAAATCATCTTTGATAAAAGTCTGTTCATCACTAGGCTCTTCTTTTTTAAGTACAGGGATATCCTTCAAAATCTCTGCTTTCTTAATGAGCTCTTTCAACGGATCTGTGATCGGTTTTAGGTCTTCCTCAATTTTTATCCCACTCATTTGCTTACCAGTCTTGAGCAAATTGAATTTCTTTCGTATGATCTTGGAAGTTTTAATTATGTTTTTGATTATTCGTTCATCATTTTCAATCTTCGTATTAGGTCTACTTTTTAGAGGTCTTTTCTTACAATAAATCTGTTGATTCTGCATTTCTAGATTTTTTCAGTCAATTCCCGTTTAGCTGTCTGTTTAGCAGATGCCCTGTCCGTTTAGCTATCCGTTTAGCTGATAAACCCGTCTGTTAAAGTTCAATGTTGGAGATTGACTTGTGAGAAATATTTAATGCTCCTTTAATTTATAGCTTAATGAACGTATCAAATCCTTTACGGTATCTCCCTCGATCTATTCTACAATTTTTATCAATTACTAGGAAACCATAATCATTCTGCCAACATTCTTTGCATATATCGCGGAACTGATTGAACAACATGTCACTGCTCACGTGGTCGCTATGTATATGTCTCAAATTCATTTCATCTTGCTGAAAGATTATAATAAAGTTGGCATTGTCTCGAATCAAACGTTTTGGAATCCGGGTATAAGTTTGACAGAAATAAAAGCAATCAACATTATGATGCCTACCCATACTAAAATATTCTCGTACATTGTTTTGTTGCTCGCAAGCTATGTCATCAAATATAAACACGTTTAGAACGAGGTGATCCTGGAATAAACCCATTGGATAAGGCTTGCAAAGACCACGATATAGCCTATTCTAAACACAAAGATACAGAAAATCGGAATATGGCTGACCGCATCTTAGCCGCAAAGGCCTGGGGGCGAGTTAAATCTAGGGATGCAAGTTTAGGTGAGCATGCAAGTGCATGGCTCGTTACTAGTTTAATGAATGCGAAGGCCAAATTAGGGATGGGACTTGAACGACGGAAGAAAAACAACAAAAAACAGGGAATGAAAAAGAGAAAAGTCATAAAAAATAATAAAGCTCCATCTTTCAAGCATGCTGTGAGACGAACAAATCATGTATTGAAGCAATCTAACCCTCAAAGTACTGCAGATGCAATTAGAATCGCTACCAATGCAGCAAAAGATGTTTTGAAAAATCGTAAGAAGCCCATCAAGATTCCCCGGGTCATACCTATCCCGAAAACTGGAGGAGTGCTACCCATAATTCCAATACTCGCTGCTATTGGATCACTTATTGGTGGTGGGTTAGCTGTTGCAAATGCTATTAATACAGCACGAAATGCTAAGAAAAAATTGGAAGAAGCTATTCGACACAATAAAAAAATGGAAGAAATAGCAATCGGCCATAGTTTTTATTTGAAACCATACAAAAAAGAACTTGGACTTTTCCTGAAACCTGCAAAAAACTTATAGAGACGCTACCCAACAGACCATTAAATGAACTGGACCTGAATAAATTCTGTGTAAAAGACATTAAACATTTTAGAGGAGTGTTTATGCGTGACACTTTACCGAGAAAACCAAGAAAATATGAATGTGGAATAGTGAATCTAGATGACTCTTCAGGACCAGGAACACATTGGGAAGCATACAAAATGAACAAAAATATTGAATACTTTGACAGCTTTGGAAATCTTCAGCCTTCAATGGAGATCATAAAGTATCTTGGACGAAATATTAGTTATAACTATATGAAGTATCAGCGTTTTGAAACAGTAGTTTGTGGTCATATGTGCTTAATGTTTTTATTGCGTCAGCATGGGAGAGATAAATCATATAAATAAAGGTAATTTACAGGTAAATTGCTATTTTGTTTCAAGTAATCATGTCCTATGCATTAACTTTCACAGGCAATGCATCAGTGCTAATAGCTGACTACTTCCCTATGCTGGAACTTCAATCTGATTACGTGTGTGGGCTGGTTGATTTTCAGACTCATAACTCGATTCCCAACGTTGACTCAACAAATAACTTATTTCACATGATATTCCCAAGTATATTACCGATGCATTGGACAGGTCCGGAGAAAATTTTCATGTATTTATGATTGCAAATAACAACACGCTACAAGTTGAAATCACGAGCAATTCACCAATATATTTCAACAAGGAAAATTCTATTGGGCCACTACTTCGGTTCAGTAAGCAAGTACTCACCCCAAATCTTACACATAAATCAGACTTGCCTGTCAATATAATCAAAGTCAATACAATTCGCGTGGAATGTAATATTATAAGTGGATCATTTTCAAATAGCTCAAAGGTACATACAGTTCACGAGTTCTCACCAACAGTTGCGCCAGGGTACAAATATATTTACCAGTCAACTCTAGGAGAATAAGCACAATCGTCTTACGACTTGTGGACCAGGACGGTGATTTAGTGAATTTTAGAGGCGAGAGTATTACAATAAGACTTCACTTGAAACTTATAGAATATGCAAATTTATAACGTGAAAATAAATAAAAACCTTAACGGGAGTTACATCAACAACATTCAGTCCATAGATTTGAAACATGCTCAGCGAAAAACATTATCAGCTAAGAACAAAAGATTCCTAATATCACAGGGTTTTATTCTGAAAGAAAATTGAATCAAGTGAAAATGGTCGACATGCTAGATGTAATGGAAACTGTTTATAACGAAAATAGGATATCGAAAATTGAATATCAAAGCTACTCACCATCCGTTAGCTCGTTTAACAATAATGATGAAATACAAATTGCTATCCAAAATCAAGGTCTCTATTTACACCCAAGCGAGAGCTACATTTACATTGAGGGACAAATATTCAAAGGAGACAAGACTGCAAAGCCGAATGAAGTTAAACTAAAAAATAATGCTATCGCTTTTCTATTTGAAAAGGTTCGATATGAATTGAATGGCATTGAAATTGATCGCATAAAGAATCCAGGGGTGACATCAAAAATTTAAAATACCATATCTCTGTCAGAAAATGAAAGCAAAATGCTTGTCAACGCTTGCTGGTCAACTGAGAATTTGAGTGTAAACGTGGATGAAACTTTTAATTTCTGCATTCCACTGAAAATGCTCTTAGGATTCGCAGAGGACTTTAAAAAAATTATAATGAATGCACGACATGAGCTAGTTCTAATTCGATCAAGAACTGATGTGAATTCACAACTTTACATGACCGTATCATCATGTTCAATGAAAATTTATAAGCTGTAGTGGTATATGCCTCATGTTACTGTAGCTGATCAAGACAAACTAAGCCTATTGAAAATAACAGGGACAGGCAGTTTTTCGAACATATCGTTTAGATCCTGGGATTTGTATGAACTGCCATCAGTTCCACAAACAACTCATCATACATGGTCGGTTAAATCATCAAACCAATTAGAAAAACCACGCTATGTAATATTCACTTTTCAAACTGCACGAAAAAACGATGGATCAAAGGATGCGTCAAAGTTTGATACATGTAGCTTGACAGATTTTAAAGTTCATCTCAACTCAGAAATCTACCCATATCATGATTTAACATCAATTTCGATAAAGATCAGTTTGCACTACTTTACGATATGTACTGTAAATTTCAATCATCCTATTACAATAAGATACCACAGCCACTCATAAGCAGGGAGCAGTTTAAATCAATAGTACCCCTAGTCGTAATAGACTGTTCACGACAAAATGAGTCAATCAAAACAGGCCCAGTGGGTGTTCGAGTGGAGTTCCGTACATCGAAGAATGTTCCGGAGAATACTTCCGCGTATTGCCTGCTCTTACATGATAAGCTATTTTCACGCAACCCTCTTACAACTTCAAACATTGAAGCTATAAGTAGGAAAAAAGAAACAAAAATTAACCGTATAAATACTAGATGGACAATGCTAAACAATTTTTAAAAACAACAAAAATATACCATAGATGTTTATCGAATCTGACTCTTATCAAAAACAAAACGTGTATAAACATGAAACGCATAGATGGAATACTACATTAAGAGATCTTAACAAAAGAACGTGTCAAAGTGTTTTGGGTGGATGCGATTCGAAGCCATATCCCATACTGTATTTGTCAACATACATGGATTTATTTTCGAATGATAGACATAGTTATTAATGATAAATATTTCCAGTTGTTTTTAACGGAACAAGGAGGTCATTGCTGTTGCGTTTAAGAAATGGAGAAACTATCCCTGTAAGTTTCAACATAGATTACAAATTCAAGCCATCGCAACATATTAAGTTTGAGGTATTTGGTAAGTATACTTTGTTCAAGTTTCATGTGTTACTGTTCTGAATGGTGTATTTTTTCTAGGAGGAGATGTTGTTATAATGGGTGCAATATGTGAAACAAGCAATAAGCTACCAGTTATTGGCCCTTTCAAGCTAGGCCGTGAACAAGACATATTCCCTGTGCAGAAGGAAGTCAAATTGGAGGACAGATACAGCACATCAATAAAAAGACCTCATTTTGCTACTTCCCCTTTATAGAAACTAAACTAGAAGCATTGTATATTAGAACTTGAACAAGAATCAAGCAGTTAAGACCTTCAAAATGATTCTCGAATATTTCTTGAGTGAATATCCTAACATCTTTCCTGAGCATCGAGCATTCATAGAGAATGATATACTTGAATACAAAAATATGGGAGAGAAAGTAGCCAATCAATACGGCAAGCATTACGAATCCTGCGAATGGTCTGACTCTGATGCCACATCAGGCGCCGATACATGTATATGTCAGTCATATGAGCGAGAAACGAAATATATCTTTAAACTTATAAAACAATACATTATACTCGTATCTCGCATTTCTACTGCAAAGCATTAATCAAAGTCAAACCGGATTGATATATAAATAACGGAAAAGATACTAATTCTTACTAGTTGTTAACTTCCCCGCCATGGACACGTTTATCTTCAACATACAATTTATTTCCGGAAACAACCATCAATATTTCATCAAAGAGCTCGTCATTCTTCCGCTTGGAACCATATCTCCTATACTTTATCACTTCAAGCCTCCGTATCCACATCAGGAGCTATCTTCAAAGGCATGTCGTCAAAACGATTATGAAATCGAAAACATCAATGGATTACACTGGAGTGACGGAGATATTTGCTATAATGAACTACCAAACATAATGGGCACCTTTACAAACAGTACAATATACATCAAACGAGATATAAAAGAACAGATTCTCAAGCGATATTTACCAACTGCTGATATCATGCAATTAAATATACCTAAGTTAAGTGAACTTAAAAATTATTCAACATATTGTCGAATTCATAATGATAAAAAACGGTACATCCGATGTGCAGTACAAAATTGTATCAATATTTATTTATATTTGCTAGTCAATGGTATTCTACAATAAACAAGTTTATTTAAAAAGAAGAAAGAAATCTTTTATTTTACTCTAAAATTCAAAATTCTCATACTCAAATTTCCACATATATCAAGTGACATGCATACACTACCCAATGTTCCCATCATAGGGATTACCACAAGCGACACCTCATAAATCATGCGCCCATAATCACCATGCGCTTATCTCACTTGGCTAGCTTCTATTCTCATCAATAAGATGCCCAATTATCACCTAATACAATTTCACCATAAGTACTAATAGCCTTTCCCTAACATGGAAAAGATCAACTCACTCCATATCACGTGTGAAAAAACATCCTCAAGAATATATGTCACATATGGATGCATGCAAGTGCATGCGATAAGAAAAAACGCTGCGAAAGGTACTTGAGATTATAGAGGATCGTCTGTAGAATATAGACAGCCATGTAAATGATTTATGGGTTCAAATATCTTGACCTTTTTACCACATGGACTTGGGAAACTGATAAAAAAATATCATGGGAATATTTAGGAATTGAAATCCATATTCTTTTTGTAATGAGAAAATTCAAATAATTAAATGAATGAATGAATAAATAAAATTTATATGTAAGCTCTATAGATTATTATCGTACAACTAAGACAAGACTAGAAGCAATGAATATATGGGAAATCCTTCCACTATCGATTAATAAAAAACATGGATAGTATAATTATCTATCGCTAAAAGCGTCAAAGGCCCTTAATTTTAAACATTTATATTGATCGTATATAAACACGCTGAGAAGTCTAGGTCTTTAATCTACACGTATTAATTGAAATACTTAGGACTATCGTAGACAGGAATCAATTTTCTAGTTTCACTGTTTACCATTAGAGGCTGAGGATGTAATATAAAGACATATGTCTATTCTAGATTGCAACCAACAAGACTAGTTCCACTATTAACCGCTGGAGACGACTAACACTCGGAACACTTACCTACTTGACCAAGACACAGATGTATATTTACCTAAGACCCATACCTTCTCATCCCAGGCACCCACCTATACCAATCTTGTACACATACCTAAGGCCCACACCTACACAAATCTGATACACATATCCACATACCCTGGACACACACCCTCGCCGCAACCATCGATAACATCCACACTTATTCCAGACTCATACCTTCTTATCTCAGACACCTACCTGTACCACCCTAATACATGCACCTACACACCCGAGACAGACACCCACATACCCAAGACACAAACCACTAGTTCCATTGCCGGCCGCTTCGAACGCCATTAGTTCCAATTTCCGCCACTAGGTGGCGCGCAAAATCAATCTTAATTCGTATGGAAAAAGTGCGTTAGCACCGGCAAACTACCCCTACTTATTTTGCTGCACGAGGTGAATTTCATGCTCCAACTTCCGCTGCTCGGCAATTCGCATAAACTCCAATTGGGGTTATGTCCACTGGCCGGTCGAGGGATGTCCAAGTTGGTTTTCTGTTTTCCAGTGCTGAAAAAAGATTTGCCTGATGACATTTTCCTCTTAGCGAATTATGTTGGTGCTGTAGAAGGATTCCTTACCTTGTTGCGAGTCGCGCACTAAACTTGCAATGACCTTTTTCCCTTTTTGGTTGGCTTCGGCTACCACGAGGTGACACTGCCTTGGCCCGTCTGTCAGTTACCGACTCCAACTGACATCAGCTTTGGGTGACATTCCTCGACTCAAACTGACGTAGGATGGGAATGTCATCCAAAGCTGACGTTCGCTTAAAAGCCACATGGCAATGATGGGCATGTGTGCGAGCTGGCAGTGGCGTAGAGTCGACTCATTAGAAATGGTAAGTAACTACCTGCTTCCATCTACTGCTTAACCTACCAATAATAACAACTAAGGCGTTGCATGTGAGCGTGCTACTATCAGGAAGTGTTGCTTTGCCTGAGAATCGTCCTGAGTTGGCGTTGTACTCAGTTCCTTTTTCGATTTTCATTTCGTCCAAATACACACCACTGTGCATCTCCTCAGGGCGTAACCCTTGAATTTTGAGCTGTAGGAAAGAAAATATATCCAGTAGAATACCCGGTGAAAAATTTAGAGTTTCCAACTTCCTCCGCAAAGTTCGGTCAGCTGGAAGCGGAAACTTTTTCTTCCTTAAGAAATGGTACTCTTTTCTCTCGCAGGCAAATTTCATTTGAAGGAAAGATCTTACTGTGGAGTTTTGCCACCTTACTTATTTGACACCATTGAGACGTTCAATTTGGTATGCGTTGAAAACCGAACTGAAAACATTGCTTTTCTGACGCATCAATGTCGCTCGTACGTTTTCATGATTGTAACTCGTCGCTAAAATTTCACATTAAGCAACTTGTAGCATTCATTTTGAAAGGCCAGTTGTTCTTTTAATTTGACGATTTCGTTATTCTCGCTACTATCTTCGTCAACGAATTCATCAAATTGGAGATCGATATGATTGTCATCTTCCCCGATTTATTGATTCCCATTGAGTTACCGTCAAAATGATGGGAATATAAGTACAAATTTTGCATACTCTTCCATTCAGGCCTCTTCACAAATGCTTCCCACATCCGACAAATGATGGGCTCTGACGGGAAATTAAACATCCAAAATCACTTACTACGAGAGTTCGTACAACTGACTGCACTGCAAGACATTTTGATTTAGAAAAAATTTGAATTTATCCACTCACCTATGAAATTCACACCATTCGCCAGCAACAATCATGCAGTGCATATGTCAAAATTGACATCTAAAATGTCAATACCGTTAGAACAGCTAGGGTTCATACATTTTCACGCACACAATTCTAAGTATAAATTCGAAGTTAAATTATTACATATTCCAGAGCCAAATTGAATAGCAATTGGGTCAGTCCATCTCTTGGCTTTTGCCCGATATTTATGTCTTGAGAGGTTGTCGACCTTATTGCCATTGCAGTAAAATGAATAAATTTGGCCGAGATACTTAAGTAAAGCACTATTTGGTGCAGCATGTTGCGATAAGTACTGTGTGCTTGTTTAAAGTCATCGAAAATCGGGTGTGCCTACGTTTTCTTGAACTCGCAGCATTTCTCAAGTACCTGTTTGACTGTGAAAAATTGATCTATCGTCAATCAACCTCCTCTAAAGCCACCTAGATATTCCCCAATAAAACTATTGGCGTATGATCTGATTTTATTTTCTTAGAATTTTGATAAGATTTTGTACGCCGTACAAGGAAAAGATATGCCTCTATAGACTTTGCATTGTTGCTTGTCATTTTTTGGGGACAAGGAATATATTTTAATGGATTGGCTCTACTCATTTGGCATTCATTCTTGATGCCAAATGTGCTAGATGATCTTGTGAATAGCTTTTTGAACACCGTTGCCACCATATTTAATAAGCTCCACTGGGAATCCCACCCATGCCCGGCGCTTTATTA
This sequence comes from Odontomyia ornata, assembly GCA_963969285.1. Lineage (NCBI taxonomy): Eukaryota > Metazoa > Arthropoda > Insecta > Diptera > Stratiomyidae > Odontomyia > Odontomyia ornata. The sequence continues at coordinate 238,273,173 of OZ017739.1, forward strand.
TTTTTAAGACTTTGATGGCGGAACAAACTTCATCCAGGGTTGGTGGAGCTAATTGAAGCAGTAAACTTCATGAGACCATGCACTACTATTCGGTTGTAGGATTTAGGGTGAGGAAACGTGGAAGCCGTGGCTTGGGGAACCAAGGCGATCCCTCTTCCTTCCCCAAAAGAGCTTGGGGACCATCTATGGTCGAGTTTGAATTTAATTCTCATTCTTATTGTTACTAAACCTTGCTGGTGAGTATTTCCTATCCAACGTCCAACAGTGACCATGGTTCGAAACGATTGCTCGATTTCACTTCAATTAGTGTACGTGGAAGTCACTTGTATCAGTTCTTATCGGCCATCCAACTGACTTTTGATAACCTCACATTCATACACGATAGACGATATCCTCTTGATAATGCTTAACAATATTTTAGTCAACCAAACTTTCCTTGATTCCCTTTTTCCAGCAGCTGGCAAATTAAAAAAAGGAATTAAAAACAACAATTTTTCACTCCAACGCTAATTTTTTATTTTACTCAAATCTGCACACATCGGCGTTTCGGAGGCAATCCGCTCATTTTCTCTCTTTCACGATGAACGGCTTAAATAACTATTCTGCATAACAGTCTAAACTATTCTTAATTACTTTCTTATTACCTTAGAACTTCTTAACTACTTTTTTCCCACTAATTGTTTCCATTTACATACAATAACCTTTTTCATATGACCTCGGCTGTGCTTCCTAAATTCTGCCTGCCAGTCGTACTAGCCGGCTTATCCTAGGTTGGTATCCTGCCTACTACTTTCTGCGGTTGTTGCGATCGAAAGGCTTTCTAGTGAGTCCAACTTTTTCCGCGCGTGCATATCCTCCAAAACCTCGACGCTATCCCATGGTAGCAGATACGCGCTTTCCACAATGTGTCACACTACCATTGATTTTGTGTCTCGTTTCTCTTGTTCTCTGTTAACTCCGCTTCCCTAATATGTCTTTATAACCTTGTTTTAACCAACCGTTTTGTCTGTCCAATATACGTTCTATGGCTTTCAGGGCATGTTATCTTGTAGATTCCGCTTTTTCCTCATTAAATCCTTCGTTGACCCAGGTTTTTGACAGAACTTTTATTCCCAGGATGGTGGTACCATTGTGATTCTTGCTCTTTTCAATTGCCGCTGTAGCTTCTTACAGTGTGGAGAATAGCTGAGTTTCATTCTGATTGCTTCTGGTTCACGATTCCCATAAAACGTTGTTCTCGTTTAATGGTTTCGTCGTTGATTTTCATGCAATCGATGCATTCTCCTCTCCATTAACTCCCGTGTGTATCCATTTTCGATAGCAGCCTCGATAATGTACTCCATTTACAACGGTCAGTAGCCTATTGTTCATCAAGTTGAAGGGCGCCATTTTGTGATCGTATGAATGATTCGACGTGCTGAGTATTGTCCGTTGCGTTTGTGCAGTTTTTCGGTGGAAGTCAAACGCAAGTGCACCATAAGCTCTGACGACATTTATATTCAAGAATGGCAAAACCCCGTTCGTTTTCTTCTCCATCGTAAACTCAAGATTGCCGTAGATCTTGTTATTTTTTTTAAATAGGTCATCCGCCTCGTTTTTCATAACCACGGTCAACACATCGACTACATACTTAAACCATACTTGTGACAAGATACCTTTTGCTTTCAATCTCGTCAATGAATAAGTCACTTAATAGGGGAACAAGGGATTTCCATTGCTACGCCAATTGGAGTCTTGTAAAATGAGCCCCAAAACATGAGGTAGTTCTCCTTCACGCAGATATTCGCCAATTTAACGTATGCTTTTGTAGTTCACATCCATTCCGTCGAAGAGCTGTGTCCCCTTAATCAATCTTCAAACAATCCCAAAAGTGATTTCACATCGAACAAAACTATGATGTCGTCCTCTTGCAGTCTCGCTATATCTTGAACTTTTCTGCTGAATGTGTCCCTATTCTTTACCGTTCTTACGCCAATTTTTTGAGGTATTTCACTGGAATTATGAAGTCCGAAATTAATGATGTTTTGATGAATTAAGAGGTAATCACATACCTTTTCAAGATTCCCTAATTATTCAAAATCAATAGGGAACGCCGGAAAGGAGTATGACTAGTCTTAAATACTTCTAACTGTAGACTGAAATAAAATGAAATGTAACCAAATTGAAGAAATTTGTATTAGCAACATAAATAAAGAATAAATAATCGAAAGTAAATACTTTTTTCCTTCTCTCTTGTCCTCTACGGACTCAACAGAAGTATACTCTGGAATTTGAATGTTGTATCCTAACAGCATTAACCAGCGTTTAGCGATATCGTCTGAATTAAACCCATTTTAATAAAAAATCACAAACCTAAATTGCTTGTGTCAAAATTGATGTTCAGACAGCTGGCGTTCATACATCTTCACGCTTACATTCTAAGTTTGATTCCAAAAGAAATTTTCGGAGATCAAAACCGCCGAATGTCAGTGAATGGCCAGACTATACTTCTATATGGAGTGACTATACACTCTAGCTGATACTTCTGCTTCACAGCGGATGTCCACGCAATTTTTATGGATCAAATACTTTTGAAAATATAGCCCGATTCATGATTTGGATGCGTATAGATAACGATACCTTGTGTAATAACTTCTGATGACATTTTAACGTGCAAATAAATGACTTGAATTTGCATTTCGACAATTGAAAAATTTGACTCATCCTTTAATAAAGCAACATCTGAAAATTGCAAAAGCTTTCGAAAATGAAAGTGTACTTGTACGGAAGGTTTGATTGTATTAATCGACTTCAGCACTTTAAATAAGAATTGAAAGCTCACCGTCTCATGTATGTACATCTATAGTCGAAACTGACGTAAGATAGGAAGCCATATGGCAGCCGCCCTTACTACCACACACATAACCATTAGTAGGCCGACTTTGCTGGCTAACTTACATGGCGTCATATGAAGATTTGTGGAGGTGCCAACGAAAATTCGAGGTTTTGTACGGTTCAGAGACGGATTTCTACAGTGAAATCCTGATAGTCCGCGAAGAACACAATAGGGCTCCTAGTGAAGTGAAAATTATTTCAGTTCTTAATGTCGTTTAGTTTTTATCGCCTTCCAAAGTGAATGTATTGATGTAAAACTTGATATTTTCAATTCAAAATTATGTTCCTTTAACCTAATGGTACAACTGTCATTTGTCACTCATTGTGTTAAAACGTTGGCTAATTAAAATCATATTATGGTCCATAAAACAATAACATAGTAGCAGAGCGTAGTTCGATTTGAGATTTCAAGGAGATTAAGCAAAGTAAATAATGTTTTTCGAAGAAGATTAAGCAAAGTAAATAATGTTTTTCGAAGTGATTTTCTCGAAACTTGAAGGTGATAGTTGCTGGAATTTTGGTGACTGACAATCATGGAATTTCAAGGTATTGACAAGTTGAAAGGCTCGGAAAACTGGGATGTTTGGAAGTTCATGGTGCGCAATTTATTGCGAGCAACTGAAGGAGCATAAGAAGTGAGTATTGTAGAGTTGGCTCAACAGGTGCTGGCGACTAATGCTAATGCAGCAGCGATTGATGCTCACAATGCGGCAATGAAAATTTGGGATAAAGCAGATCACGCCGCTTGTCAAATCATCATCAAGACAATTGATTCGAGTGTCATGACTTTGATCGTCGCTTGCGAGATTGCTCATCAGATGTGGAACAAATCGCATGGTATTTATGAACAACAAACAGGGCAAGCCGTTCATTCAGGCTGATTTTTTCAGTTTTGACATGAATTTAGCGTATGATATGATAAGTCATATTGCTAAATTTTAAGGTTTGATTCTACGCATACAGCAGTTGAAAGTTAAGCCCGACGAGTCAGCTTTGATGGTCAAGTTGCTGGAAACGTTGCCTGATAGTTTTGAAAGTTTCAGGCAAGCTTTGCGGGCCAGGTCGGATGATCAGCAGACCCTCGATAACCTGATCAATGTGTTGACATCTGATGAGCACAGGCGGAAACTTCGACAAGAAAAGGAGAACAATCTGACGACACTGATGGCAACCAAGTTGAAAATCCATTCCAAAGGTGCAAGTGGAAGTCAACAAGGCGCAGCTGGTAAGCAGGCCAAAGATGATGTCAAGTCCAACGAGAAGGGGAAGAAGTCAGTTTTCAAGTGCTATGGTTGTCACGAAACTGGTCATTTTAAAAGAGATTGTCCAAACAGGAAGAAGAAGAGTGATGGGACGTCTGTAAGTAAGGGTTCGTTAGCGTTCGTTAACGAAGCACAGAAGGCAAGAACGAAGCTTGGATCATCGGTTCTGGTGCGACGGACCACGTGACTTTCAAGAAAGAGTGGTATTCATTCTTTGAGGCTTTCTCTATTCCAGCAGAGATTCGCATCGCAAAGAATTCTGTGATGAGTGCTTTTGGAAGAGAAAATATTGACTTTGAGGTGCTTGTGAATGGCCGTTGGACTTCTTGTCACATGGAAAACGTGCTGTATGTTCCTGAAGCTAGGAGAAATTTATTCCCGGTTACGCGTGCACTGGACAAACGTATGACTTTCAGCTCATCCAAGGATGGCTGCGAATTGCTGCTTGATGGTGTTGTCAAGGCTCAAGGTGTGCGATCTGGTCAGTTGTTCAAGATGATGCTCAAGGTCAAGGAACCGGACAATTGCTGTGTGAATGAGGCTAATCTGGCGGTCAAGGACGCTCTCCAAGTCTAGCATGAGCGTTTAGGTCATCAGAGTAAAAGACATGTTGCGAAGATACTCAAGAATCACGGAATTGAAGTACAACAGGACGACAAATTCTGTGGATCTTGTGTAGAAGGTTAACAACATCGAGAACCGTTCAAGTCACGGCAACAGCGTTCATCTGTGCCAGGAGAAGTGATCCATGCTGATGTCAGTGTTTCACTAGGATAGGAGTCTATTGCTGGTTCCAGGTACTTTGTCTGCTTCACGTGTGACTATTCAAGATTTCGTATGGTTTACTTCTTGAAGGAAAAATCTGAGGTGTTTGACAAGACCAAAGAAATGTTGCAGCTGATGAAGACTCAAATAGGGTCGACCGGTAAAGGTGTTCCAGTGTGACGGAGGAAAGGAATTTGACAACAAAAAGATGTGAGAGCTCATGGATTCCTAAGATACGAAGATGGTGGTTACGAATCCATATACACCTCAGCAGAACGGTTGTGCTGAACGATCAAACCGGACAATTGGTGAGCTAGCACTTACCATGCTTGTTAGCAAGGATCTGCCGAAGTTTCTGTGGGCTGAAACTGTCAACGCTGTGGTTTACATTCTCAGCTGAACTGGTCCAAGCTCTGTAGAAAGCAAAACTCCGTACGAGTTGTTCGTTGAGAAGAGTGTTCATTTGAACAGGTTTCATATTTATGGAACCATATGCTGGGTGATAGTGCCTAAAGAACGTTGGAAGAAATGGGACGCTAAAGGCGTCGAAGCAGATTTTGTTGGGTACTCGGAAGACATCGATGGTTTACGTGAGTGGAAGAAGGATACAAAGCAAGTGATCCGAAGTCATGAGGTAGTTTTTGGCCCAGAGCATTCTTCTAAAGTTCTAGCTTTGTTTCCTGTTGATGAAATTGTAGTGATAAGTTAGGTATCAATGTCCGTAAAGGACGGCAGCGATGGTCTGCTGCCTCGGCAAAAGAAGATGTTAATATCCACCGAGAATGGCCTTATCTGGGGACGCGTGAATGCGCTGGCAGGCTAGTATTGCGGTGTCGTGGGGCGGGTTCGTTCCTTCAGCACAAGGACCCACTACAAAAGAATTTCGCATTCAAGAATTCTCGGGTCTCAAAGCAGGTCAACCGAAGTCGAAAAACGTAGGTGACTACAAAGAGGAAAATAGCTTGTTCCAGAGAACAAGTCGAAACAAGCCAAAACAGATGGACTTAGGGTAAATTCGTCGTTAACCGACAATTCTCATGGCCCACAAATAAGAGTGGGACAACCGGATGGTGGTGGTGCCCCATCGCATCCGCCCAACGGGATCAAGATACCAAAACGTTGCAGTGGCCACACATTTCCCCTCTGAGTGGAAAACTCATACAAACATACTTTGCATGAGCCTTCCCATCAGAAAAAAATATACCGGTGACCAATTTATGTCATAGAGTTATGCAATCGGATCACTATAACCCTATGCTATAAAAAGACACCTTGACTAGAGGCCACTCAACCCGCGAGAGTCCCTGAAACTAAAAGAAAGTTGGAGCGCACCCGATGGCTAGCTAATTTTTGTGGGAAAAGCCTTTCACAGTACCTGGTCCTGTACCCGGTCAGAAGGAGCCAAAACGAAAGGACTGATGTTGTTAGATTTTTTAGCAATTATTATTATTTTTCTCTCATTTTACAATAATTAATATTTGTTTTCACAAGATCCTCGAGTAATTTTTTATTATTTTCCTGAACAAAGATTATTCATCAAATTTATATTATTCGTAAGTAAAACGTTCCTTAAACTACTATCAATGAGTTAGACCTAACAGATTACATAAGATTTTTGTTCGGAAATTGAAACTAGACTTTTAACTAAGTTACTTTGCATAAGATATTATTCATTCCTTTCCACATGAAGTTCAAACCAACTATGGAATTGATTCCTGGTTTCTTCAAACATTAAATTAGATTCTTAGGATCTCAAGCTTACCCTAATAATTGGAATTTTTTAATTATTAATTAAGGTTTCATAAGTGTGAATATTTACAGGGTTGCATTGCAAAAAATGCTGTTCATTTTATTCTTGTTTTGATCTTTTAAAGAGAAAATTATTCAAGTCAAAAGCATATGTCCATTTAATTATTCATTTCAACCAAATTTAATGTCGGATCAATTCTACGATTATGTCTATACATGAAGAATTGGTTTCAATTGCACAGAAATAATTTCGTTTTGGAACATATAAAAGTATAAGGTTGCTTCTCCCTTTTTCAGGCTAGCTTCCCCGTTTTAAAGACAATCCAAAGATAGGAGAGGTTTATCTCGAATTGAGTAGTCTTTTAACTGCACAATATCACTGCAAGCGAATGGTTATTAAGCAAAAGATCTCAGCCCCATCAAGCATGATCATATTTAGTCCTACCTTTTCCTAAACGAACCAAACTGAAGCTATATACATTCCTCAATTATACTCCCAAAAAAAATGGCTTCCTTCAAAGCTACGTGGTTCGATTTTCTCGTAAATTTGGAATAAAACGCCTAGCTTCCTTTCTTTACCTGTCTATACTGTGTTGAATCCTTCGAAACAATCCTTGGAGCCCTCTAGGCAGAAAATCAATTTTCCTACTACCATGGGAATGGAGCATCAAACCTTGTGAATATCTCTACCTTCAACTATTATAAGTTTGGGTCTTTTGAAAAGAATATTTTGAAGTCGCTCCTAGTTTCAGATGGCAGCATTGATAAGTATGAATGTTCAAAAACGATAAACCCTCATTTTTTGGAGCGCTTAAACATAAAAATCATAATCAATAATATACAAACCGTATATAAAACTTCACCTTAAAACCATTTAATTTAAATAGAAATATCTAATTAAAAGATATCATGATAATTAAAAAAACGTTCAATAATCGGGAATAATGTTCATTTTTTTTGTAACCTAGCCTGAATTATAAATAACTTGTTTCGCTATAGCATATGTAAATTTAAATAAATATTCTCGTACCCATTAATGCAATTTCGTTTAGGATCCCGAACAAATTTTGACGAGAAAAAGTCACAATTGTTCTGTAGCCAATTGTCAATTTTATCAGAGAAATTATCCAACAGCAAAAGCATCCATCATATAAACGATACCACTTTGATTCCACGATTCCTTACGCTTCTCAATGACTTGCTTTGTTTGATGAGTACATCTTCCACATCACAATCATCTTCATCTGCAGCATAGTCCTCAAACTCGGAAATCATGATACTTTCAGCATACGGCTGCTGTTGCTGCGCTGCTTCTTCCAAGATAAATGGTAGACTTTCATCGATTAGTATATTTAAGCTTTCATCTTCATCCAATCCTTTATATTTTTGAAATACCTCCAGCACACGCCGGACATGTGCTTCTGGGGCAAAGTCTTCATCCAGCTCTTCCTCCTTGACCGCCAGCTCCCCGCCGCCGGCAACTCCTTCAACTTCTGAGTCCTCCTTTGAATTTCTTTTCATCCAATTTCCCTGAGCACCTCTAGCTCTTCAAACCTTCGTTCTTTTTTCCCTCAATTTGCGCTTTTTAGTTTCTAATCGTTTTTCCTTGTCTTTCGTATTATCATCCAAGTTTTGGAAATTTTTATTTCTTTGTTATAAATTTTTGGATTTTTACCTCTAAGCAGCGCAAGTGCCTTATAAAATACTTCATTGAATTGTTCACTTGCTACGACTTCATCCTCTGAACCATAGTATACTCAACTAGTAACCACACTCCATCAACCCTCCGGAAAAATCCGAACACAAGCCGAGCAGCGAGCCATAAATCATCGGTAGCAGGTAGGTAGGTAAATGCTGACGCAAGGATTAGCGCGAATATAAACATATGCTTCGATGAGAGATTTCAGGATTACCGTATCTCAAAAAACCAATAACTTTGCAGAAAAACAAATTCGTTCCATGCAATCTTTTAGTTTTTTATTATGATTTGGCAGCACTCCTATGTTCTGAAATTCGTAGAAGAACACGTGCGTCGGAAATTTTATTTGCATTTTGCTATGTTTCTTGAGCGCACCAAACATGGGATCAGCTGTAATGCCCCGGATCAGCTGTAATGCCCCTGGGAAAATTCAAAAAGTGTGCAACACAGGGTAAATGAAAGGTGTGGGTACTAGTTGTGTATACTATGCTCTGAACCATCCGAGTCCTCCCCAGATGATGACTCCGAGACTCCGCTTCCGTCACGATATTCTCTTGGGCAATTCCCTCTGGCCGAGCCCGTCACATGATCTAGCACAATCGTCATTCGTTTTCATCTATTCGCTTCTGACACCGATCTGCTCACCTCCCAACATCCAAACACTTGCACGCACCGATTTTGCACCCGAATGACTATTAATAAGATGCATATAGTGCTTGATTCTACAAAAAATCCTTCTTACCGACACCGGTGTTCGCCCCGCTCGCCAACTCTCCGATTTTTCTTCCACAATTATGGATAATTTCAGCAAACATCCATCCATCATGACGAATACAATCAAAGGGTAACGTTTAAATTTGATATAATGGAAACTAAAAAATTACGTTCAATAATAATAAGGAAAAATTGAAAGGAAATGTTTAAATTTAACATAAAGGAAAATTGATATAAAATTACGTTTAATGATAATGAGACAAGAATTTTATTAATTACAATTACGAATGGCAATGAAATCTTTCTTTTTTTTTCTTATGTCGAACTCTGCAATTAATTTCGGTTAAGGGTTGGGAAGGTTTTCGAGCAGTCTGCTTCTGTGACTGCTCGATTACTACAAAATTGAAGATCCTGTCGAGCACCGCGATTTTCTTAGAGTCCCGAGCTCACCTGAAGCTCCGCACGTGCCTGAAGTCCCGGACCCTGTGTTGCCAGTCGTTCCTGCTGAACTGCAAATTGTAAAAAACCCCTAAGGCTGCAAAAGATACCACTCAACGACGTCTTCGAGATAGAAGTAAACTTCAGAAACCTGTAAAATTGAGTGATCTGTTTCTTGCAGAGTTAGAAGAACCTCGAGACTACAAAGAAGCCATGAACTCGGGTAATCGTGAACACTGGAAGGCTGCGATGAAAGAAGAAATGTCTTCACTGAAGGAAAACCCAACCTGGGTTTTAATGGTGTTACCTCCAGGAAAGAAGACACTTGCTAATTGCTGGGACTATCGTATCAAACGAGATGCAGAAGGGAAGGTATGTCGGCTTGTTGCGAAGAGTTATAGTCAACAAGAAGGTATTGATTATTATGAAACTTTCAGTCCCGTTGCTCGATTTGATACTATTAGGGCGATTCTAAGTGTTGCTGCCAAGGAAAGTCTGGAGTTGGCCCAATTTGATGTGAAGACGGCATTTCTAAACGGTGTTTTGAATGAAGAAATATACCTGAAGGTTTTGGAGATGATTCTGGTCATGTCTGCAAGCTGATTAGAAGTCTCTACGGACTGAAGCAATCTCTGAGGTGCTGCAACAACCGGTTCATGGAGATTCTTATCAAGTTTGGTCTCGTCCAGAGTGAAGCTGATCCATGTCTTACCTTTTGTATGTCTGGTGAAGATAAACTGATCATTGTCCTTTATGTGGATGATGGCCTGGTTGCTGCAACACAGAAGAGTGTGATTCAAGAGTTCCTGAGGAAGCTGGAGACGGAGTTCAAGATCACACGTGAATATGCTCATTGAACGTGAAGAAGATGGTTCAATCCGTTTAAGTCAGAAGGTGTACGCGGAAAATCTTCTTCAGAAGTTCAACATGGCAAAAACCAATGCTGTTTCAACGCCCATTGACAAGTACGTGCAGTTGGAAGAGAAAACTAGTTGAGGAGTAAATAATAGCTCAAAAAATTTCCGAATGTCGGGTATGTATTTGTAAAGTTTCTTTGATTGTAGTGGTAGTAGCTTAAAGCATGGGCCAAAAGGCTTTTCCAGATATATAGAAGCATACGGTCAAGGTCAGGACAATATCGACCTAGATGAATGGGACTCGGATTCAGATATTGAAATTTTGGATCAGTTTTCGTTGTCTGTACGATCGTTGGATCAAGCACCGGATCAGGTTAGTGTTAAAATAATAAATATTAAAACTCCAAGTACAAAGGATACCTCAAAAGATTTTACGGAAACAATTGATAAAGTTCGAGACGATTCAATAAATGATTTGATGGCAACAATAGCGAAATTAGATTCGAACGGAGTACAAGTTCTTCCGGAAGGTAGGAATAAGACGACATCGCCACAGGTCCATAGTTCAGCAGATATTGCGAATGTTGCTTGTCAAATCATCATCAAGACAATTGATTCGAGTGTCATGACTTTGATCGTCGCTTGCGAGATTGCTCATCAGATGTGGAACAAATCGCATGGTATTTATGAACAACAAACAGGGCAAGCCGTTCATTCAGGCTGATTTTTTCAGTTTTGACATGAATTTAGCGTATGATATGATAAGTCATATTGCTAAATTTTAAGGTTTGATTCTACGCATGCAGCAGTTGAAAGTTAAGCCCGACGAGTCAGCTTTGATGGTCGAGTTGCTGGAAACGTTGCCTGATAGTTTTGAAAGTTTCAGGCAAGCTTTGCGGGCCAGGTCGGATGATCAGCAGACCCTCGATAACCTGATCAATGTGTTGACATCTGATGAGCACAGGCGGAAACTTCGACAAGAAAAGGAGAACAATCTGACGACACTGATGGCAACCAAGTTGAAAATCCATTCCAAAGGTGCAAGTGGAAGTCAACAAGGCGCAGCTGGTAAGCAGGCCAAAGATGATGTCAAGTCCAACGAGAAGGGGAGGAAGTCAGTTTTCAAGTGCTACGGTTGTCACGAAACTGGTTATTTTAAAAGAGATTGTCCAAACAGGAAGAAGAAGAGTGATGGGACGTCTGTAAGTAAGGGTTCGTTAGCGTTCGTTAACGAAGCACAGAAGGCAAGAACGAAGCTTGGATCATCGGTTCTGGTGCGACGGACCACGTGACTTTCAAGAAAGAGTGGTATTCATTCTTTGAGGCTTTCTCTATTCCAGCAGAGATTCGCATCGCAAAGAATTCTGTGATGAGTGCTTTTGGAAGAGAAAATATTGACTTTGAGGTGCTTGTGAATGGCCGTTGGACTTCTTGTCACATGGAAAACGTGCTGTATGTTCCGGAAGCTAGGAGAAATTTATTCCCGGTTACGCGTACACTGGACAAACGTATGACTTTCAGCTCATCCAAGGATGGCTGTGAATTCCTGCTTGATGGTGTTGTCAAGGCTCAAGGTGTGCGATCTGGTCAGTTGTTCAAGATGATGCTCAAGGTCAAGGAACCGGACAATTGCTGTGTGAATGAGGCTAATCTGGCGGCCAAGGACGCTCTCCAAGTCTAGCATGAGCGTTTAGGTCATCAGAGTAAAAGACATGTTGCGAAGATACTCAAGAATCACGGAATTGAAGTACAACAGGACGACAAATTCTGTGGATCTTGTGTAGAAGGTTAACAACATCGAGAACCGTTCAAGTCACGGCAACAGCGTTCATCTGTGCCAGGAGAAGTGATCCATGCTGATGTCAGTGTTTCACTAGGATAGGAGTCTATTGCTGGTTCCAGGTACTTTGTCTGCTTCACGTGTGACTATTCAAGATTTCGTATGGTTTACTTCTTGAAGGAAAAATCTGAGGTGTTTGACAAGACCAAAGAAATGTTGCAGCTGATGAAGACTCAAATAGGGTCGACCGGTAAAGGTGTTCCAGTGTGACGGAGGAAAGGAATTTGACAACAAAAAGATGTGAGAGCTCATGGATTCCTAAGATATGAAGATGGTGGTTACGAATCCATATACACCTCAGCAGAACGGTTGTGCTGAACGATCAAACTGGACAATTGGTGAGCTAGCACTTACCATGCTTGTTAGCAAGGATCTGCCGAAGTTTCTGTGGGCTGAAACTGTCAACGCTGTGGTTTACATTCTCAGCTGAACTGGTCCAAGCTCTGTAGAAAGCAAAACTCCGTACGAGTTGTTCGTTGAGAAGAGTGTTCATTTGAACAGGTTTCATATTTATGGAACCATATGCTGGGTGATAGTGCCTAAAGAACGTTGGAAGAAATGGGACGCTAAAGGCGTCGAAGCAGATTTTGTTGGGTACTCGGAAGACATCGATGGTTTACGTGAGTGGAAGAAGGATACAAAGCAGGTGATCCGAAGTCATGAGGTAGTTTTTGGCCCAGAGCATTCTTCTAAAGTTCTAGCTTTGTTTCCTGTTGATGAAATTGTAGTGATAAGTTAGGTATCAATGTCCGTAAAGGACGGCAGCGATGGTCTGCTGCCTCGGCAAAAGAAGATGTTATTATCCACCGAGAATGGCCTTATCTGGGGACGCGTGAATGCGCTGGCAGGCTAGTATTGCGGTGTCGTGGGGCGGGTTCGTTCCTTCAGCACAAGGACCCACTACAAAAGAATTTCGCATTCAAGAATTCTCGGGTCTCAAAGCAGGTCAACCGAAGTCGAAAAACGTAGGTGACTACAAAGAGGAAAATAGCTTGTTCCAGAGAACAAGTCGAAACAAGCCAAAACAGATGGACTTAGGGTAAATTCGTCGTTAACCGACAATTCTCATGGCCCACAAATAAGAGTGGGACAACCGGATGGTGGTGGTGCCCCATCGCATCCGCCCAACGGGATCAAGATACCAAAACGTTGCAGTGGCCACACATTTCCCCTCTGAGTGGAAAACTCATACAAACATACTTTGCATGAGCCTTCCCATCAGAAAAAAATATACCGGTGACCAATTTATGTCATAGAGTTATGCAATTGGATCACTATAACCCTATGCTATAAAAAAACACCTTGACTAGAGGCCACTCAACCCGCGAGAGTCCCTGAAACTAAAAGAAAGTTGGAGCGCACCCGATGGCTAGCTAATTTTTGTGGGAAAAGCCTTTCACCGTACCTGGTCCTGTACCCGGTCAGAAGGAGCCAAAACGAAAGGACTGATGTTGTTAGATTTTTTAGCAATTATTATTATTTTTCTCTCATTTTACAATAATTAATATTTGTTTTCACAAGATCCTCGAGTAATTTTTTATTATTTTCCTGAACAAAGATTATTCATCAAATTTATATTATTCGTAAGTAAAACGTTCCTTAAACTACTATCAATGAGTTAGACCTAATAGATTACATAAGATTTTTATTCGGAAATTGAAACTAGACTTTTAACTAAGTTACTTTGCATGAGATATTATTCATTCCTTTCCACATGAAGTTCAAACCAACTATGGAATTGATTCCTGGTTTCTTCAAACATTAAATTAGATTCTTAGGATCTCAAGCTTACCCTAATAATTGGAATTTTTTAATTATTAATTAAGGTTTCATAAGTGTGAATATTTACAGGGTTGCATTGCAAAAAATGCTGTTCATTTTATTCTTGTTTTGATCTTTTAAAGAGAAAATTATTCAAGTCAAAAGCATATGTCCATTTAATTATTCATTTCAACCAAATTTAATGTCGGATCAATTCTACGATTATGTCTATACATGAAGAATTGGTTTCAATTGCGCAGAAATAATTTCGTTTTGGAACATATAAAAGTATAAGGTTGCTTCTCCCTTTTTCAGGCTAGCTTCCCCGTTTTAAAGACAATCCAAAGATAGGAGAGGTTTATCTCGAATTGAGTAGTCTTTTAACTGCACAATATCACTGCAAGCGAATGGTTATTAAGCAAAAGATCTCAGCCCCATCAAGCATGATCATATTTAGTCCTACCTTTTCCTGAACGAACCAAACTGAAGCTATATACATTCCTCAATTATACTCCCAAAAAAAATGGCTTCCTTCAAAGCTACGTGGTTCGATTTTCTCGTAAATTTGGAATAAAACGCCTAGCTTCCTTTCTTTACCTGTCTATACTGTGTTGAATCCTTCAAAACAATCCTTGGAGCCCTCTAGGCAGAAAATCAATTTTCCTACTACCATGGGAATGGAGCATCAAACCTTGTGAATATCTCTACCTTCAACTATTATACGTTTGGGTCTTTTGAAAAGAATATTTTGAAGTTGCTCCTAGTTTCAGATGGCAGCATTGATAAGTATGAATGTTCAAAAACGATAAACCCTCAATTTTTGGAGCACTTAAACATAAAAATCATAATCAATAATATACAAACCGTACATAAAACTTCACCTTAAAACCATTTAATTTAAATAAAAATATCTAATTAAAAGATATCATGATAATTAAAAAAACGTTCAATAATCGGGAATAATGTTCATTTTTTTTGTAACCTAGCCTGAATTATAAATAACTTGTTTCGCTATAGCATATGTAAATTTAAATAAATATTCTCGTACCCATTAATGCAATTTCGTTTAGGATCCCGAACAAATTTTGACGAGAAAAAGTCACAATTGCTCTGTAGCCAACTGTCAATTTTATCAGAGAAATTATCCAACAGCAAAAGCATCCATCATATAAACGATACCACTTTGATTCCACGATTCCTTACGCTTCTCAATGACTTGCTTTGCTTGATGAGTACATCTTCCACATCACAATCATCTTCATCTGCAGCATAGTCCTCAAACTCGGAAATCATGATACTTTCAGCATACGGCTGCTGTTGCTGCGCTGCTTCTTCCAAGATAAATGGTAGACTTTCATCGATTAGTATATTTAAGCTTTCATCTTCATCCAATCCTTTATATTTTTGAAATACCTCCAGCACACGCCGGACATGTGCTTCTGGGGCAAAGTCTTCATCCAGCTCTTCCTCCTTGACCGCCAGCTCCCCGCCGCCGGCAACTCCTTCAACTTCTGAGTCCTCCTTTGAATTTCTTTTCATCCAATTTCCCTGAGCACCTCTAGCTCTTCAAACCTTCGTTCTTTTTTCCCTCAATTTGCGCTTTTTAGTTTCTAATCGTTTTTCCTTGTCTTTCGTATTATCATCCATGTTTTGGAAATTTTTATTTCTTTGTTATAAGTTTTTGGATTTTTACCTCTAAGCAGCGCAAGTGCCTTATAAAATACTTCATCGAATTGTTCACTTGCTACGACTTCATCCTCTGAACCATAGTATACTCAACTAGTAACAACACTCCATCAACCCTCCGGAAAAACCCGAACACAAGCTGAGCAGCGAGCCATAAATCATCGGTAGCAGGTAGGTAGGTAAATGCTGACGCGAGGATTAGCGCGAATATAAACATATGCTTCGATGAGAGATTTCAGGATTACCGTATCTCAAAAAATCAATATTTTTGCAGAAAAACAAATTCGTTCCATGCAATCTTTTAGTTTTTTATTATGATTTGGCAGCACTCCTATGTTCTGAAATTCGTAGAAGAACACGTGCGTCGGAAATTTTATTTGCATTTTGCTATGTTTCTTGAGCGCACCAAACATGGGATCAGCTGTAACGCCCCGGATCGGCTGTAATGCCCCTGGGGAAATTCAAAAAGTGTGCAACACAGGGTAAATGAAAGGTGTGGGTACTAGTTGTGTATACTATGCTCTGAACCATCCGAGTCCTCCCCAGATGATGACTCCGAGACTCCGCTTCCGTCACGATATTCTCTTGGGCAATTCCCTCTGGCCGAGCCCGTCACATGATCTAGCACAATCGTCATTCGTTTTCATCTATTCGCTTCTGACACCGATCCGATCACCTCCCAACATCCAAACACTTGCACGCACCGATTTTGCACCCGAATGACTATTAATAAGATGCATATAGTGCTTGATTCTACAAAAAATCCTTCTTACCGACACCGGTGCTCGCCCCGCTCGCCAACTCTCCGATTTTTCTTCCACAATTATGGATAATTTCAGCAAACATCCATCCATCATGACGAATACAATCAAATGGTAACGTTTAAATTTGATATAATGGAAACTAAAAAATTACGTTCAATAATAATAAGAAAAAATTGAAGGGAAATGTTTAAATTTAACATAAAGGAAAATTGATATAAAATTACGTTTAATGATAATGAGACAAGAATTTTATAAATTACAATTACGAATGGCAATGAAATCTTTCTTTTTTTTTCTTATGTCGAACTCTGCAATTAATTTCGGTTAAGGGTTGAGAAGGTATCCGAGCAGTCTGCTTCTGTGACTGCTCGATTACTACAAAATTGAAGATCCTGTCGAGCACCGCGATTTTCTTAGAGTCCCGAACTCACCTGAAGCTCCGCACGTGCCTGAAGTCCCGGACCCTGTGTTGCCAGTCGTTCCTGCTGAACTGCAAATTGTAAAAAACCCCTAAGGCTGCAAAAGATACCACTCAACGACGTCTTCGAGATAGAAGTAAACTTCAGAAACCTGTAAAATTGAGTGATCTGTTTCTTGCAGAGTTAGAAGAACCTCGAGACTACAAAGAAGCCATGAACTCGGGTAATCGTGAACACTGGAAGGCTGCGATGAAAGAAGAAATGTCTTCACTGAAGGAAAACCCAACCTGGGTTTTAATGGTGTTACCTCCAGGAAAGAAGACACTTGCTAATTGCTGGGACTATCGTATCAAACGAGATGCAGAAGGGAAGGTATGTCGGCTTGTCGCGAAGAGTTATAGTCAACAAGAAGGTATTGATTATTATGAAACTTTCAGTCCCGTTGCTCGATTTGATACTATCAGGGCGATTCTAAGTGTTGCTGCCAAGGAAAGTCTGGAGTTGGCCCAATTTGATGTGAAGACGGCATTTCTAAACGGTGTTTTGAATAAAGAAATATACCTGAAGGTTTTGGAGATGATTCTGGTCATGTCTGCAAGCTGATTAGAAGTCTCTGCGGACTGAAGCAATCTCTGAGGTGCTGCAACAACCGGTTCATGGAGATTCTTATCAAGTTTGGTCTCGTCCAGAGTGAAGCTGATCCATGTCTTACCTTTTGTATGTCTGGTGAAGATAAACTGATCATTGTCCTTTATGTGGATGATGGCCTGGTTGCTGCAACACAGAAGAGTGTGATTCAAGAGTTCCTGAGGAAGCTGGAGACGGAGTTCAAGATCACACGTGAATATGCTCATTGAACGTGAAGAAGATGGTTCAATCCGTTTAAGTCAGAAGGTGTACGCGGAAAATCTTCTTCAGAAGTTCAACATGGCAAAAACCAATGCTGTTTCAACGCCCATTGACAAGTACGTGCAATTGGAAGAGAAAACTAGTTGAGGAGTAAATAATAGCGCAAAAAATTTCCGAATGTCGGGTATGTATTTGTAAAGTTTCTTTGATTGTAGTGGTAGTGGCTTAAAGCATGGGCCAAAAGGCTTTTCCAGATATATAGAAGCATACGGTCAAGGTCAGGACAATATCGACCTAGATGAATGGGACTCGGATTCAGATATTGAAATTTTGAATCATCTTTCGTTGTCAGTACGATCGTTGGATCAAGCACCGGATCAGGTTAGTATTAAAATAATAAATATTAAAAGTCCAGGTACAAAGGATACCTCAAAAGATTTTACGGAACCAATTGATAAAGTTCGAGACGATTCAATAAATGATTTGATGGCAACAATAGCGAAATTAGATTCGAACGGAGTACAAGTTCTTCCGTAAGGTAGGAATAAGACGACATCGCCACAGGTCCATAGTTCAGCAGATATTGCGAATGTTGCTGGAAAGAAAGCTGACCAGAAAGACGATCCAACTGAAGATTGGTGTGCAGTTTGTTTGGATGGTGGTGAATTGATGTGTTGCGATAAATATCCAAAAGTATTTCACCAAAATTGTCACATACCAGCTATAAGTTCATTACCAGATGAAAGTGAAACGTGGCAAGGTTTGTTATGTGCTAATTTAGCGGAACTGGCAAGTTCAGCTGAAGGTGAAAGACATCATGCAGGAGAACTTGGCGCAAATGAATTAAAGATTACATAGAGGATACGTTTAGAATTATATTGCCAATACGAACAAAGTTTACCATTTAGAGAGCCAGAACCTGCAACACACACTGCATATTATGAAATAATTTGTCACTCGTTTGGATCCATCAAGTCCCAATCACTACAAAGACATTGCCATATTTGTAGCTGACGTTCGATTGTTGTCCAAAACTGGATACTTATACTATCCGGAGGATTCCAAAACGTGTGCGCATGCCCGTTATCTAGAACAATTTTTCGAAGAGCAACTGGCTAAATGGCTTCCTAAATACGCTCTCGTAAACAAATGTGAAACGAATGCAGATGAATGTCCTGTGAAAAAAAAATGCGCAAAAATTCCGAATGAATGCCCTTAGAAAAAGAACAATTTCAACTGTCGGATCAGACAAATCAAAAACGAATTAAACGAGATTATATTTGCTTACAGGAATAGTTTTAGCATCGTAAGTTTAGGCGGGTATTTACGCTATCGCCTGTTGATGTCCCACATCGACGCATTTAAACTCTTACTACAAGCAAAATATTAATTTATTGTTTAAACATAACTATACATAGAATAAGAAACCATTTTTATTTACTCGAAAGAAAGCATGTAGTTATTCCAAATATGAAATGTTCATTAAAAATTTCACCGGTTAGTTCTTAATCATATGAATAAATGCAATTTCATTTGAAACATTAGATTATAGAGGTTAATTGATTTTATATGACAGAATGCTATCTAGATAATCAAAAAACGACAGAAAATCGTACTTTCGTTGATTTTAGGCATAACTATAAATTAAAGACATTAAAATGTAGAACGTTTACCTCCAATTCATACGAGAGATGACATTTATCAGAAACACTTTTTGTGTTTGAATTCTCCTTATTTTGGTTGTTTTTAGACGAAACTCATGTAGACTGGCATACGATTTTATTAATTTGTTTTTATAGTTGATGTAAATGAGTGCTAAAAAAAAGGAAAAAATGCAATTTAATACAAACTGATTATCAAACTGTAGAAAAAAAGAGATACTATTACTTCTAGTAGAATACCTTAGTTAGAAATTTATATTGTATCAAAGGAATCGTGAACGCACTTATATACATATATTTTTGTGTTAAAAAATTTGATTATCAAAATTGCGGAATGCTATATGACAAAACAGCAATAGTATAATTTGAAATTGGAAAAAAAATGTTTATTTCGAAACGAATGAAAATTAATTGATTGGAAACGACTAACTTCATACTTTTGATGGTACAAGTCTCGAAGCATACACAGTTATAAATGCGAAAAATTGCCGAACATTAATTTTATGATATTTAAAACATTTGTAGAAGGAAAACGATTTATTTTTTTTTGAAACAAATATATAACAACATGAATCGCTAAATAACAACACGACTTTCCTTTCCAGTGGTTCTTCTTTTCAGCGGAAAATGAGGTGCAGGGTAGGTATGCCGTCGCGAGGATAGGGTTTGAGAAAATCCGCTGCGGTCAGTTTCGCGTTGCCCGCGATACGCGGTACTTTTGTTGTTTTGCCTTTTTATTAGAGTAGCTTTCGTCGGGTTGAGTTAACGTAGTATACTTTTCGGTACCGCGTCGGAAATTTGGGAACGCGAAGTAAAAATTATATTTTGTTCTTTGACTGATTGATGAAGAAATACGGAGTAACGTAGAATAGGTTTCCTCTCCGTATGGTTTTGTTTTGTGACGCGTTTGAAAATTGTAGATGAGCGTAATCCATTCGGAGACCCGCTACCGAAATCCTCTCCGATCTAGCTGGCCGACAAGCAGCCACCGCGTGAATGGGCTACGGTGCACGGATTGGTTGACCGGTTGGTACTGTCCGTTGGCACTTCTCAGGCTTAACGTCTAGAACCGATGAGAGGTCGGTTCCTCGTTCGGACTTAGACAGAAAATCATTACAAATGGCGCCCAACGTGGGGCCCAAAACATCCAAAGTTGATAAGAGATTCGCGTCTTCTGACGAGTTGGTCCTTTACGGAGGATGTCAGGTACTTTGGTACTCGAGCCTCACAAACAGGAGCAGTGGAGTTGTGTGATACACACTAGCAGTCGCTTCACGTGAGTTGTAGCTTCCGCTCTCCTTTGTTTGATTTTTTTTTCGCGACAGAATCCTTCCGGTGTGTTGTCCCAGGCTAACCCCTGTAAGGACCTTCTATTTTCTTAATGGAACTGTCAGCCAGATGGGGTTTCTCCTGTCGGCCTGGACTCTCAAGAAAATAGAAGGCTACCTTGCCTTTATGTCGCGGAAGGATTCTACTCATTTCGTATGCGTGATAGACGAGTGGTATCGGTTCAACGTTCGGTGGCGTATGCTGAAGTCGCGAAGCCCGGAATGCTTCCACGCGTCGGGAATCTTGACCGCGTACAAAACCGTTACGGTAGCTCTACCACTTGTCTCGTCGAGTCAGTTAACGTAGTTTAGAGACAGTTTTGTAATGTATGTGGGTTTAGGGGATAAATTCGAGCAAATCGGCCAAAAGCAGCCTTTCTTCGGCAAGACTACCACGCACTCTCATTTCCCTTTGGAGGAGTCGACTGCTGGAAGGGAAAGTAGCTGTCTAATATTTTTTCCCCACTATTAATAGCTTGCCACTATTTGCCACTTATTTAGTAGTAAGTTTTGTCCACTTATATATATTAGGGATATAATAGGAATAATTATATTTTATATATATTTTTTTTTCTTTCAGTAATAATAGCACTAACCACACACAGCAAAACAAATATGGCAACGAAGCGGACCCCAGATAAGCGTTGGACCAGATCCAAAACGGTCCATCCAGCTAACTGCGGGATCTGCTTTGAAGACGTAGTGGAGGGCGTACACAGCGTGCGATTGGAGTGCGGACACCTTTTCCATCGTGCCTGTGTCCAACAGCTCCTCCTCACGTCCGAGCTTTGCCCACTATGCCGGCGAACCATAGAGCGGACCGCCGTAGACGTCCCCCTCGGAACGCCCGTCCCGACGCGTGGAGCAGTGGCGAAAGGGGTCCCAGATGCCGAACCGTCCCAATCACAGATGGACTTGCAAGGAGCCGTGGGCGATGAAGTTCCTGCTGCAGTTGTCGCGGCCGAGGTTACACCCGCGCCTTCCACCCACTCCATTGACACCCTCGTGGCGTTAATGCGAGGTATGTCTGAGAGGATTGGCAACTTGGAGGGAAGACTCCAGAGCCTCCCGATGAGCCAACCACCCAGCCGCGTGAGAACTCCGCTTGGCTGGGAGCCCAATCCCAGTGTGGCTATGCCCCACTCTCGACCGGCTGATCAATGGACCCTACCTCCAAGGAACTCGGGAATGGACCCCAGAGCTCCCGAATATCAACCATGACATAGCACTGCACCTCCGTTGGTACCTCCAGTCCCCGAGGCAATCGAAGATGCGATTCCCCCCGGGAACGCATTGACACTTTTCCGAGACCCGACGCCTCGTATCATGGAGAGTTGGCGCCTGAACTTCACGGGTTTCAACGCGATGAAATCAGCGGACCGGTTGCTTTTCAGGATTCAGGCGTTAGTATCCAGCACCCTGGGAGGTAATTTCTCGGCCTTCCTCCGGCATGCACATCTTTTGTTCAATGGAGATGCTGCCGACTGGTACTGGAGTTTTAAGGAGTCGACGCCACGTCCCACTTGGGATTCTTTCAGTGCAGCCTTCCGCAATCGATTTGATGACGGCTTCACTGAAAGAGAACTACGGCAAAAAATAAAGAAACGGAAACAAGGCGCTCACGAACCATTCGACCAGTACTACACAAGCATAGTGAGATTGAGCACTCGCTTACGAAGAACCATGCCCGAAGGCGAACTGGTAGAAATTATCAGGGAGAATATGCGTTGGGAGTTTCAGAACAGCCTTCTACATTTTTCCATCAACACCATACAGGGATTACGCCTCCATGCCCGTAGGCAAAAACAGCTGGATGAGCGGCGAGGTACCTTCCGTCCACAACCTCGCATAACGGGACCAAATCCCCGAAATCATCACACCGCGGAGTTAATGGCAGCGGACCACCTACTTGCTGACCCAGTACCAGTACCGAGGAGTGGAGCACCACAGGAGCTTGAGGACCCAGCAATGATTGATCGACCATCCCTTGAAGCAATTACAAGCCCGACGGTCTGTTGGAACTGCCGACAAACGGGCCATCGGTTCTATGCATGTCCAGCGGAACCGACCCTCTTCTGTTATCGATGCGGGAAGGCAGACACGTACGCACCTGATTGCGCAAATTGCAAATTGCGAAAAAACTTGCCAGCGAGTGCCGCGAACACCCGTCGGCACTCCTAAAGCCTGGACGAACCAAGGCTGATCCCATCACTAGCTATGACCGAGCCCCGGACATGACTCCAATTCTGCTGACTCGCACCGCCAAACACAGTTCTCCCGAAGTTCCACAACCGACGCCATCCTAAGTCGAGGTGGATGCGCAGGGAAATGGTAGCGAGGTGAAGGTTCCTTGGCATGTCAAGCCCTTCCACGTCAGACTGCGGAATTATTTGGCTACTCGACAGCGCATCTTCCATGAGGAGTTGGCTACAACTGTCCCACCGCAAAGAAAGCGAGCCACGCGTCGGATGCGGAGCTTCTGGAGAAGGGTCAGGCAGTCGAGGAAGGTGCTGAAGGACATATACTTAGAAGAATTATTGAGGGATGACGTTCGGCCATATGCGTCAGTACACCTCCTGCAAAAACGATTATCAGGCTTAGTCGATACGGGAGCCAGTGCGAATTGCATATCAGCCGATTTTGCAGGGGTGGTACTGGCAATGCACGCGGACCAAATCCACCATTTTACCATCTGGTTAAGTACAGCGGACAGAACTCGTCACTCTGTAGTGGGAAAAATTACGACGGATGTCACATTTAAAGGAGTAACTAAACCTCTGGAATTTTACACTTTACCTCAATTAATCCAGAATCTTTATCTAGGGGTGGATTTCGTTCGAAAATTTAACCTGGCCCCGGCACTGTTTTCCGGCACGACCCTGGAGTCCGTCACCACTGTTCCTGACAAAACTCAAACCACTCACTTATTACGACATACACTGGATGTGAATCAACAACTGCGACTTGACTCGGCTATATCGGCTTTCCCATCGCATGAGAAGGAAGTTCTCAGGCGGACAGCCCTGGTGTTACACACAATAGATGTGGGGGATGCTAAACCCATAAAACAGAGACATTTTGCCATATCTCCGGCGAAGGAAAAGTTTTTATATGCCGAAGTTGATCAAATGCTAGCATTAGGCGTGATCGAAGAATCGCAGAGCGCGTGGGCTTCCCCGGTCACCTTAGTTGTCAAGCCGAACAAGGTCCGGCTATGCTTAGATGCCAGACGCTTGAACGCCGTCACTGTCAAGGACGCATGCCCTCTACCGTTGATTGAAGGCATTTTGAGTCGGTTGCCTAAAGCCCACTTCATCACGAGCTTAGACCTCAAGGACGCCTTCTGGCAAATTCCTTTAGACCCTGGCTCAAAGGAGAAAACAGCCTTCACAATCCCAGGTCGGCCCCTGTATCAATTCGTGACCATGCCATTCGGATTGTTCAATGCCCCTCAAACAATGACGTGCCTTATGGATAAGGTGATACCACCTCATTTACAGCACCAAGTTTTCGTATACTTGGACGATCTACTGCTTATAACCGAGACCTTTAACGAGCACATCGACCTGCTGCAGGAGGTGGCTCTACACATCCGGAGGGCAGGGTTAACCATCAACATACAGAAGAGTCAGTTCGTGATGATGGAGGTGAAGTATTTAGGTCACATCATTGGGCATGGCAATATCAAAACCGACCCGGACAAGACTCAAGCGATTGACTTTTTTCCATTACCCAAGACCACCAAGCAATTACGCTGATTCCTAGGTTTATGCGGATGGTATCAGCGTTTTGTACGTGACTATGCCACCATTACCACTCCTTTGACCGACATGCTGCGTAAGGGACGTAAGTTCGTCTGGGAAGAGCCCAGCTTGCGAGCCTTTGAAGAGCTAAAGAAGACTACAGCCCCCGTACTGCACAGCCCGGACTTTGACAAACCGTACTCAATCCATTGTGACGCAAGTCAACATGGGGTGGGAGCAGTCTTAGTCCAGGTTGCACAAGACGGCGAGGAGAGACCTATAGCCTTCATTTCCCACAAGCAGAACCCGGCCCAGCGGAACTACACGGTCTCGGAGCAGGAATGCCTGGCGGCTGTCATGGCAGTGAAACGTTTCCTAGCATATGTAGAAGGACATCCTTTTGAAATCGTCACTGATCATGCGTCACTGAAATGGCTGATGAGCCAAACTGATCTCCACGGCCGCTTGGCCAGATGGGCCTTGAAATTACAGGCGTTTGACTTCACGATAAGACACCGCAAAGGAAGTCAGCACGTGGTACCGGACACACTATCAAGGATGTTCGCCCCTGAAGGAGCCGAGTTGGCCCAGGAGGACGACAGCCCCCTATGGATTGACTTGGACCATCCCGCCTTCAAGTCAGCATGTTATATCCAGCTGATGAATACGATTCAGGACCAGTTGCCACAGCTGCCAGAACTACGGGTGACGGAGGGATTTATATACAAGCGGACGAGACACGCCTCCGGAGACCCCATTCAAGAAGAGGAACAGCGGAAGTTATGGATGCCCGAAGAACTGACATGCGAATTGATTAAGCGGGCTCATGACCACCCTTTGAGTGCACACGGCGGTTATGGTCGTACGCTTCGGTGACTGAAGACTTACTTCTTTTGGCCTAAGATGGTGCAGCAAGTGAAAAAGTACGTAGCCGCTTGTGAGCTGTGAAAATGCACTAAGGCACCCAATTCTGTTCTTCGGCCCCCGATGGGAAAATTCGAACTACCGGAGCGGGTGTTCCAGCGCCTGTATATAGATCTCATCGGTCCGTACCCTCACTCGACTTCGGGATACACGGGAGCTATCGTGATCCTGGACCACTTGTCCAAATTTCCGATTGTGGAACCTCTTCGAAACCTGCACACCGGCCCCATAGTCAGTTTTCTGGAAAATCGCGTTTTCCATATATTTGGAGTACCGGAGAAGCTGGTCTCCGACAACGGAGTTCAGTTCACTTCATCTAGATTTCGGGAATTAATGGAAAAGTATGGCATTACGCATCAGCGGACTGCCGTTTATTCTCCGCAAGCAAATGCGTCCGAGCGGTTGAACCGCACCCTCATAGCCACCATTCGGGCCTACGTCCAACCGGATCAGAAGGATTGGGACCGCAGGATTTCCGCCATCACCTGTGCCCTGCATTCGTCTTATCACTCCACCACAGGCATCTCCCCATACTTTGCCGTATTCGGCCAGCATATGATTTGCCACGGAAACTCGTACCGGCTATTGCGGCAGTTGAAAGGTTTGGAAGACCCAATAGTGGTGCTGGAGCCGCACGAGAAACTCCAAATTCTACGAGAACAAATCCGCGAGAGGATTGAAGACAGTAGACGGGTGGGGGAGGAGTGGTACAATCTGCAACCCCATCCTTCTGGCTTCAAGGCAGGCGACGAAATCTACCGACGGAATTTTAGACAAAGTGAAGCAGGTCGGCACTACACTGCCAAGCTAGACAAGAAGTTCGTGAAGTGTCGAGTCTTACAAGTTTTAAGTCCCACGCGGTACCTCATTGCGGGCATGTCCGGAAGGGAGCTGGGAGTTTACCATGCCAAAGACCTACGATGCTGAGAAAAAAAAACAAAAAAGAAGAAAAAAAAACGTCATAGGGCCAAGCAGCGTTTCCTTCAGTCTCCCCATGCCTGGTAGGCATCGTGGACACTGCCCTGTAATGAATCATGCGACACCGCTGGTGACCACTACTAACACACTTTGCTGCTAGATGGCTTGTCATTTCACGTTGGTTGCGACCAGTGCACATCCCACGTCGATTTTGTCGTGGGATGCCAACAGAATTTGACTGCCACATGGAAGTGAAGTGTGGAGGTAGTGGCCGCCACCCATGAGGAAGTCCCGGAGTGTGCCGACAGTTCAGGCAAATTCAACGCAATCAAATGTGGTGGGTATTGTCAACTCGAATGAGTATACCGACGTCATACACTATAATACACTTCCCATTTATTTTCCCGAACCCAGCGTACAACTCGAAGGTGACCGTGAATATTCGTGGGCAGGCTAATCCAGACAGAACACCGAGCGCCGCTTCTAATACGGTATATGCAGCCAAAGCGGTGCCAACAAGCATCTGTGCCGGGGATTTCGAGGATTTCAAGCGCGAAAGGAATGCACAAAGGAAACGAATCGAGAAGGCGTAAGTGTTGCTGCCAAAAGGCTTTTCCAGATGTATAGAAGCATACGGTCAAGGTCAGGACAATATCGACCTAGATGAATGGGACTCGTATTCAGATATTGAAATTTTGGATCATCTTTCGTTGTCAGTACGATCGTTGGATCAAGCATCGGATCAGGTTAGTGTTAAAATAATAAATATTAAAAGTCCAAGTACAAAGGATACCTCAAAAGATTTTACGGAACCAATTGATAAAGTTCGAGACGATTCAATAAATGATGGCAACAATAGCGAAATTAGATTCGAACGGAGTACAAGTTCTTCCGGAAGGTAGGAATAAGACGACATCGCCACAGGTCCATAGTTCAGCAGATATTGCGAATGTTGCTGGAAAGAAAGCTGACCAGAAAGACGATCCAACTGAAGATTGGTGTGCAGTTTGTTTGGATGGTGGTGAATTGATGTGTTGCGATAAATATCCAAAAGTATTTCACCAAAATTGTCACATACCAGCTATAAGTTCCTTACCAGATGAAAGTGAAACGTGGCAAGGTTTGTTATGTGTTAATTTAGCGGAACTGGCAAGTTCAGCTGAATGTGAAAGACATCATGCTGGAGAACTTGGCGCAAATGAATTAAAGATTACACAGAGGATACGTTTAGAATTATATTGCCAATACGAACAAAGTTTACCATTTAGAGAGCCAGAACCTGCAACACACACTGCATATTATGAAATAATTTGTCACCCTATGTCGCTGGATGTTATCCGAACTCGTTTGGATCCATCAAGTCCCAATCACTACAAAGACATTGCCATATTTGTAGCTGACGTTCGATTGTTGTCCAAAACTGGATACTTATACTATCCGGAGGATTCCAAAACGTATGCGCATGCCCGTTATCTAGAACAATTTTTCGAAGAGCAACTGGCTAAATGGCTTCCTAAATACGCTCTCGTAAACAAATGTGAAACGAATGCAGATGAATGTCCTGTGAAAAAAAAAATTGCGCAAAAATTCCGAATGAATGCCCTTAGAAAAAGAACAATTTCAACTGTCGGATCAGACAAATCAAAAACGAATTAAACGAGATTATATTTGCTTACAGGAATAGTTTTAGCATCGTAAGTTTAGGCGGGTATTTACGCTATCGCCTGTTAATGTCGCACATCGACGCATTTAAACTCTTACTACAAGCAAAATATTAATTTATTGTTTAAACATAACTATACATAAAATAAGAAACCATTTTTATTTACTCGAAAGAAAGCATGTAGTTATTCCAAATATGAAATGTTCATTAAAAATTTCACCGGTTAGTTCTTAATCATATGAATAAATGCATACCAATTTCATTTGAAACATTAGATTATAGAGGTTAATTAATTTTATATGACAGAATGCTATCTAGATAATCAAAAAACGACAGAAAATCGTACTTTCGTTGATTTTAGGCATAACTATAAATTAAAGACATTAAAATGTAGAACATTTACTTCCAATTCATACGAGAGATGACATTTATCAGAAACAATTTTTGTGTTTGAATTCTCCTTATATTGGTTGCTTTTAGACGAAACTCATGTAGACTGGCATACGATTTTATTAATTTGTTTTTATAGTTGATGTAAATGAGTGCTAAAAAAAAGGAAAAAATGCAATTTAATACTGATTATCAAACTGTAGAAAAAAAGAGATACTATTACTTTTAGTAGAATACCTTAGTTAGAAATTTATATTGTATCGAAGGAATCGTTAGTTAGAATGTAGAGAAATTAGAGACTTGTTTAGCGTTAGTTATACGTTACAAACACACACAACAAAATCAGTCAATGAAAGAAGCAAACCAATATTTAATTTGCATTAGTAGATAATTGAAATGAATATTCCTTATAGGGAAATTCTTCGTGAACGCACTTCTATACATATACTTTTGTGTTAAAAAATTTGATTATCAAAATTGCGGAATGCTGTATGACAAAACAGCAATAGTATAATTTGAAATTGGAAAATAAAATGTTTATTTCGAAACGAATGAAAATTAATTGCTTGGAAACGACTAACTTCATACTTTCGATAGTACAAGTCTCGAAGCATACA
Source organism: Odontomyia ornata (assembly GCA_963969285.1). Lineage (NCBI taxonomy): Eukaryota > Metazoa > Arthropoda > Insecta > Diptera > Stratiomyidae > Odontomyia > Odontomyia ornata. Next base: position 238,302,094 of record OZ017739.1, read on the forward strand.
CAGTTATAAATGCGAAAAATTGCCGAACATTAATTTTATGATATTTAAAACATTTGTAGAAGGAAAACGATTTATTTTTTTTTGAAACAAATATATAACATCATGAATCGCTAAATAACAACACGACTTTCCTTTCCAGTGGTTCTTCTTTTCAGCGGGAAATGAGGTGCAGGGTAGGTATGCCGTCGCGAGAGTAGGGTTTGAGAAAATCACGTCGCACGCGGTACGCGGTACCTCTGTTGTTTTGCCTTTTTATTAGAGTAGCTTTCGTCGGGTTGAGTTAACGTAGTATACTTTTCGGTACCGCGTCGGAAATTCGGGAACGCGAAGTAAAAATTATATTTTGTTCTTTGACTGATTGATGAAGAAATACGGAGTAACGTAGAATAGGTTTCCTCTCCGTATGGTTTTGTTTTGTGACGCGTTTGAAAACGGGCATGTATTGGTGGCTGAGGATTGTAGATGAGCGTAATCCATTCGGAGACCCGCTACCGAAATCCTCTCCGATCTAGCTGGCCGACAAGCAGCCACCGCGTGAATGGGCTACGGTGCACGGATTGGTTGACCGGTTGGTACCATCCGTTGGCACTTCTCAGACTTAACGTCTAGAACCGATGAGAGGTCGGTTCCTCGTTCGAACGTAGACATAAAATCATTACAATTACCATCCTAATTGAAAAGGAGAAATCACACGATTTTACGTGGCATATTGTAGCAACCACGGAAGTCACCGCAGTTGCAGACATTAAGTTCTGGGAGAGGGGTGTGTAGCCCGGGGTGGCATACTGAGACCGGCTAGCGCTCAGTCGTGTCGTGGGTTTTCCGGGACACCCTCTGCTCGTGCTGAGCCACCTTACATATAAAACATAACACAAAGGGAGACGGAAGGGAGAGGAGGAAGTCATTTCAAGAAATGAAATATATGGTTTTCTAACATTTTATTTACATTATTCAGTTTAAACATTTTATTCCAAAAATTCAAGTTGTAAAATATAAATAAAAATTAGCACAGCATTTTAGTCAAACAAATTTAATAAGTACAGTGACCCCCTCTCCTAGTTAAAAATGATTTAAATATGTTTTTGCAAATGATAAATCCAGCGAGCAAAAATAAATAAAATTGCATGTAAGGAAACTTTAAGTACAAATGAAATTTAATTGAAAGGAACCAAAAAGATAAGAAAAAATTACTCACCCTTTCATTGCTGCCGAGCGCTATGCAACTGAAAAAGGGGGGGGGGGAATTTAGAAAAATCAATTGAATTGTAATTAACTACCAGTTCTAACTAATGCAGGATCAACCTGATACTAATCTTCTTTGTTTTTTTTTATGGTTTCTTTGCTTTTTTTCACTTTATTATCTCTGACATTGGCTTGACTCAAGTTAATGCTATTGCAACAACTTTTGCTTTATACACTTTTATTTTCTGACAATTTAAACTTATGTCTCTGCACTTTAAACTGTCCTTTATATTATGGTAATTACTTTACTACAGTCTTTTATTAATTTTATTTCATTGATTGGTTTATTAACGTCCACAATTTGCTTCACGACACTGTAGATTTACCGTATAACCTAATTGTGCACCTCAACTTGAAATTTAAATTGTCCACTTCGAACTATGTTTCCCCGAAATTATATTCAAACTTCTTCCCCGAGTTTATATTAACACTTTTTCTTCCCCGAGTTTATACTAAAACTTGTTCCCCGAGTTTATATTAACACTTTTTCTTTCGACACTCCATAGTACTTTTCTTTTCTTCAAGCACATCATTAGCAAAATCACTCAACCAAAAACCGAAAAAAACTCCCTCTTCTTTCCAACACCAAATACTGAATTTTATCTCGGATTAACCATTCCGCACCGCCAACCACAATTGCTTTCTATCTTCCAGTCAAATATTAACTCCCCCAATCCTAACCACTTAATCCAAGCATCCAATCCGATCCCGCAATCCTTTTCATTTTCAAATTACCGCTGCCGCATCTGGGTAACGTAATCGAAGTTCATTACACTTTGATTCCGCTACCCACACATCTTTTGTTCCATATCGACAAACTCAATAGTATCCATTGTTTTACATATATGGCAATTTGCACAATCCAAGAAGCGCTTGATTGAATGCAAAGTGTCACACATACATTACGGAAGCTATTGGTTTTGCCGATACCTCAAAAATAGTGCTTCCCTGCGCCCGGGGGAACTTGAACTCAGGGTTCCAGCAGACCCCTGATCGAGAACTCGCGACGCAGCTAATGGTGCCATGGATTGTCGATCTCCCATTCATCTCATAAGCAACTTCAAAGATACCTTTGGGTATGAAATTGAACTTTGTTAGTAGGGGAACGTGAATTAATTTTTTGTTAGTATAAAAAATAAAATTTGTTAGTGGCAACTAGTGAATAGAATTAGAATTAGGAAAGGAATAAGGTTTCGTTAGGGAAAAGGTATTGAATGAAATTTTGTTAGTGGGAATTAATCAATGGAATGTTGTTAGTGGGAAAATTGAAATTATTAGTATATATCATATTATTTTAGCTGGAAATAAGGTAAAAGGGTAGGATTGTGATGATGGAGAAGTAAAAATTATAGGGAAATTGGAAAAATTTTAATAAAATTAAATAAATAACAGGAAAAAGTATAAATTCCCAAAGTAAGATGGAGATGTTGCGGCGGCAATTTGAAGTTGCAAACGGGAGGGAGTTGGTACGCCGGAATTCGCAACAATCGTGGGGACGACCCAGACCCTGAGTGTCTCATTCAGCCGAGAAAACAAAGAATGTCGGCAGGGGTAGTTATGAATCGGATTTAATGTCTTTGGCCTGTGGTGAATGATATGGGGTGAAGCAATGCTGCACTCCATAGTCATTCTTAAGCTTGCTGAATACCTTGGAGGTGAACTGTACCCCATTGTCAGAGTGTAGCCATTCAGGCACTCCAAAGGTCAAAAAGATTTTGCGCTTCAAATATCGCACGACCAACTCGGCAGTGGCTTTCGTCATGGGCTTGAGCCATACAAACTTTCTGTAATGATCCAGGACCACGAACAATTGGGTATTCCCTGATCTTGAACGAGGGTTTGGGCCCATGAAGTCCACAAACAGGCACTGCGTACGTCGTTCAGAGTCTCGTGATGCCCCCATAGGGGGCCTCATTGTGGAATTTGCCGGTTTGACCAGTTTGCATATCAGGCAATTCTTGATGTGCTGAATCACATCTTGACGCAAACGAGGCCAATAATAATACCTTTGCAAAATTTCAGTTGTTTTGGAATTCCACAATGAGAGCCCCGGGTGTTACGATAACAACCAAATACAAATTGCTCAGAAATCCATGACAATTAAACACGCCCTCATGCCTCGCTTACGACACGTTACAACAAAATTCATAACAGTTATTCACAATTCCTATCATTCATCGCACGAGCCAACAAGCAATGTATGCTTCACCGCCCATACTTAGGGAACGACGATACCCTAAACATAGTACATAATCGCAATTCAATGTATATAAGAACTTATATCTTACGCTTCATTGGTCAAGTCGCTACATTGGCTCTGCGGCGAATTCCACACGCATACATGCGAGTCCATACAATTGCCATGTTGAGAGCATTTGGAGTACATGTATACAGTTGAATGTGTGTACTATGCGCAATCCGCTCATCTGAGTACCAATTCCCCGCGACAACCAACTCAGAAATTGTATGGGGAGAAGTCGTCGAATATTCAGATATATGAATGCTGAAGAAGAAAAGAGCCTAAAGCATGAGATTGGAGCTAGCGTTCCTTTTCATGCAACAAGATTGTTCCTGAAGAACAAGAGAGGAATGAATTTGTAAAGCAGGTTAAACTCAACGTTTTGCGGATTAACTGGATCGAAGGTCTACGACTCTCACTAGCAATGCAAGCAATTTGTTTGTATTTAAGCTAGTGGCGAATTGGAAAAAGTAGCAGTTTTATTCAAGTAAGTCTCACGAGGAGTTAGTCAAGACGGAAACCCTCATCAGAAGTTCGCCGCAAAGCAACGCCATTCTGAACCAACGAAGTGAAGTGAAGGCATCCACGGGAAACGGAGTGCTCGGAGTCGGTGAAGCTCTACTTCCAGTTTTCATCCACGTGCACCACTGTATACAAACAATGGTACAAAGTTTACAAGCCCGAATTAGCTGCAGGGCGCACCAAGACCGGTTGTAACCCCCTTTCTGTCTATTTTCAGACCGCGCTTACCGGACCCAACAGCCCAGACGAGGAGCCTGACAGCAACACCTGAACTCTGGAAGCGAGGTGCACTAAGCCTAGCCTGGAAGAGGCGCTCCACGCTGCTCCGTTAGTGGGTCCCCGACCGATACTAAGGTACCCGAGGAAAAGGGAGCCAACTCAAGAACCGAGGTCGACGCCGGAGCTCAACCCCTGGGATCCCACTCAAGGCACGCGACGATCAATCACCCTTGGGACACACTTAGCCCGCCTGACAGCCCCGTTGGACGTAGCGGACAGGGAGACACCGGAGGAAACGAAGCACGCGTAAGGCTGCGGGCAGGAGCTGGGCAACTTACGGCACCTCGCGAGAGGCGTGATTTCTGACGAGGAGTAGGAGTTCTTCACGGCCTGGGCCAGGGCACTCAAGAAGCAAATCAAGGAGGAGCGTAGAAGCAGGCTAGCGGTGGCAGCCAGAATCCAAGTGCTACCGGCCAAACAAGTCCCAGAAGCTTCAAATAGGTGTTGAACGTTAAAAGAGAATAAAGAATGACTTTAATTAAACATTCAAATAATCAAAAATCGGAAACGAAGATGGAAGCTAGGGTCACGGACGAGTGCATGGACAATCAAAAAAACAAAGGAAACACGTATCGCGGTACTAGTCTGGCAACAACAGCACTGCCTTTAGATATAGGAACACAAAAGAAGACCACATTTACTATAGATACGGGGGCTGAAGTCAGTATTATAAATAAGTCAGCTATTAGGGACACGTGCCCAATAAATGTTCAGCGTAAGCTCACTTTGCAAAGTTCGTTTGGGGAGGGTGAAACCCTTAGTACAACGAAAGGCAATTTCGAACTCCCTACTAGGCTTCCTTGTACTTTTCAAGGGGTCGAGAATATTCAGGGACTATTTAATGATGGTCTTTTGGGAAACGACTTCCTCGCAAGGAACTGTAATGTCAAAGGTCCAAGCAAATCACTCACGTTTCCTCGCACGGAAGTAAATAGTAATGATTTCTCGGTCCTTATTGAGAGCCAAGTAGAGGCGGAAGGGTCACATCACGTACAGGTTTTGGCTGAGGTGTCTGATAACGTCGACGCGTTGTCGTTTGGAGCGACGCAGAACGAGACATTTTTAACAGATCGGAATCATGTGGTGACTCATAATCCTGCCAAAGAGGATTCAAGGGTTACAAAAACCGCTGATGGAACCTATGAGGTCGTTTTTAAAGAAGCTGTTACATTACCCCCACGAACACAAAACGCGGTGGAAGTTCCTATTGAGCTAGGTCAGAAAATGCTGTGTTCAGCGAATTCATTAGCTGATGGCATATTCCTGGCAAACACTCTTCTTGACCCAAAAAGGCCTGTGGTGGGTATACTGAACTCAGGCGAGACTCCGTTCACATTAAACCAACTTAGTCTGAAGTTAGAAAGGCTGGATAGGATTCTCCGTTAGTAGGCTAGAAGTTTCGCGCGGTGTAGAACGTCATCCTGAATCCAGTTCAGACTCTATAGTTAAACATGTAGTCTATGTAGCATCAGGGACAATGGCGGGTCCATCAAACAATCCCTTGGAAGGAGAACATTTTAAGTTCTTATACTCCGACTCTCCGGGGAATGTGATGCGCAACGCGTTGTTGAAGCAGGAGCTCACATTATTTGAACATAGTACTCCGGAGGAAAGAAAGGCCATTACTTAGTTGTGCCAGGAGTTCAACGATATTTTTTTCATTCCTGGAGACAAGCTGAGTTGTACAAAGGCAATCACACACGAAACTCCATTATTGAGTGACCATGCCCCGATAAATCAAAAAATGTACCGGCTGAGTCAGCCACAGAAGGACATAATCAACGAACAACTGAATGTAATGTTGAAGAGCGACATCGTCCAGCCAAGCAAGAGTCCCTGGAACTCCCCCCTCTTGGTCGTACCCAAGAAGGCAGGAGCCGATGGAGTAAAGAAGTGGCAAGTAGTTGTTGATTTCAGGAAACTGAATGAAAAGACAATAGATGACGCTTTCCCATTACCTCGCATAGAAGATATACTCGACCAACCGGGTCACTCAAGGTATTTTAGCACACTGGATTTAGCTAGTGGTTATCATCAAGTTCTGGTCGAACCCAAGGATTGACAAAAAACAGCATTCAGCACCAACTATGGACACTATGATTTCAAGCGGATGCCTTTTGGTTTAAAGGGAGCGCCCGCCACATTTCAAAGACTGTTGAACTACATCCTAACGGGTTTACAAGGTTTCGATTGCTTTGTGTATTTAGATGACATCGTTGTCAATGGTAAAACCTTACAGGACCATATCTGTAAGCTTAGAAAGATTTTTGAGAGACTGAGATTGAACAATCTAAAGCTTCAGCCAAAGAAGTGCCAGTTCCTCCGTCCTGAAGTAGGATATTTGCGACACATATGTTCTCAAACTGGTGCACGGCCAGACCCGAGTAAAACTAGTTGCGTGCGCGATTTTCCGATACCTACAACTGTCCGTAGGCTCCAGTCGTTTTTGGGTTTAGTAAATTAGTATCGTAAGTTCATACCTAATTTTTCTAAGGCGGCTAAGCCTCTCACGAACCTGTTACGGAAAGATGTTCGGTTTACCTGGACCGACAAATGCATGGAAGCATTTCAGTCGTCAAAAAAGTCGTTGGTAGAACCTCCTTTACTGGCCTATCCTGATTTCTCTAAGCCATTTAATCTCACTACCGATACGAGTAGTGAAGCTTTGGGAGCTGTTTTGTCCCAGGGAGAAATCGGCAAAGACCAGCCAATAGCTTATGCTAGTCGAACCCTGAACAAGGCCGAGCGCAGCTATTCTACTATCGAAAGGGAATTACTTGCTATGGTGTGGGCAGTAAAAAACTTTCGATGTTATCTACAGGGGAGGCAATTTACGATCTACACGGACTATAAACCCCTCAAAGGCGTATTCAGTATGAGAGATCCTACTACACGGTTGGTAAGGTTTCACCATAAATTATCGAAATTCGATTATCACATTGAATACAAACCAGGCAAGTACAATACAAATGCTGACGCCCTAAGTAGGATTCCCCAAGATACCGATGAACATTCGGACGGCAAGTTTCAGTGCAACGCGGTAACGCGGGCACAGAAACAACGGGATTCAGTTGATCAGCCCTAAGCGAGCTCAGTAGAGGAGCCAATACTGAGTGTTACTCGGGCACACAGCGGGGAAGCTCTAGGCAACACAGTAGGCATTGTATCCCCACAAGAGAGCAGAATACCGGGGATCATGACCCTCACCACACCGAATGAGATAAAGGCGGCACTTGCCGAATTTCATGATTCTCCTTTCGGTGGGCATCAGGGACTCCCGAAGACTTACAGGAGAATCCGGAGAGTTTATAAGTGGAAAAACATGCTAACGGATATTAAAACATATATTAAAACTTGCATAAATGTCAAGTTATGAAGACGTCATCCCAAAATCGTATGCTAATGGTTATCACCGATATCGCGGAAAGGCCATTCGATAAGGTATACCTGGATATCGTGGGGCCTCTGATTGAGAGCTCCGGCGGTAACAAATACATACTGACATTCCAGGATAATTTAACAAAATTCGTAGATTGGTATGCTTGACCAAACGCGGAAGCCGAAACCGTGGCCAGGATATTCTTTGACGAGATAGTGACGAGGTGTAGAATACTCAAACATCTCGTAATGGATTAGGGGGCTTATTTCGTGGGGAAATTATTTAAGCAAGTATGCAAACTGCTTAACATAAAGAAAATGCAGACCACAGCCCACCATCCCCAATCTAATGGAGCTTTGGAAAGGGCTCACAGACCCCTTATAGAGTATCTACGATCCATGGTGGATGATAACCCGCAGGCCTGGGATCAATACCTGCGCATTGCTGCTTTCGTGTACAATAATAGTGAGCATGACAGCACAAAACTTTCACCAATCGACTGTCTTTACGGCTTCACTTCTGATGTTCCGTCAAGTTTGAAAAGGAAACCCGCACCCTTGTACAACCATGAAAACTACTACTTAATGTTTAAGCACAAACTACTGAAGATGTACGCTTTAGCACGACAGAATACATTAGAAAGTAAAATTAAATCCAAAGCTAACTACAAAAATAAAGTAAGACCTGTTAGTTTCCATATTGGCAACAAGGTTTTGCTGAAGAATGAAAGTCGTAAGCACAAGCTAGAACAAGTATGGATTGGTCCATACAAGGTTAAGAGCCTGACTTCTCCGGTGAATACAAATATTGCGATTAAAAAAAATTGTCAATGTCCATAATAATAAACCTAAGCGCTACTTCGATTAAACGATATTAATTTTTTTTCTCCTCTTCCCCCGTTTTTAGCAATGGCCACTCTTTTCATAATTTTATCCCTGATCGGCGTTTTACCAAGGGCCATCGCGGCTCCGTTGAGAGACTAGACAACCAAGGGATCCTCTTTGAAAACATCGGCGAACTCTTAAGCTACCACAGTTCTTGGAATATTGTGATGGAGCTCAATTTAGGCGAGATTCAGGATCAAATTAATGCGGCCGTGCGAGCCGAACACCTTGTTAAAGCACTTTGTGTTGGTGGAAACCAAGGCTGCGTCGAGCAACTAAGACATGTCCATAGCCTGGTCGAGAATCTCAAAATTCGTTCGCAAGCGCTACTCGACTCTCTTGTGAAAGGGAGATCAAAGAGAGCATTTTTTGACGGAGTGGGCCGGTCTCTACATGCTCTGTTTGGCACGATGGACGATGAAAATGAGAAGGAGCTCTACAGTCGTTTGGATACATTGGAAGATAGGGAGAAGGAATTGGTTAAATTGGAAAAAGAAAGGATCAGCATAGTAAACAGTTCTTTGGAAGAGATCCACAAACCATTGGCCGATGTACTGAGCAGGCAAACAGAGCTAGGAATGCAGATCAAGGACATTTCAATAACGACCGACAAGCTTCTTGCAGCGGAACGTAGGAATTTGGTTCTAACCTCTTTACTGGCACAACTCTTGGAAATTGATGCTCGCCAACGGACAATCATCGATATAGTTGTTTCTATTCAAGATGATCAAATTCATCCTCTCTTAATTTCTAATAAAAAACTGCACGAGGTATTAACCAACCCGGCAATAAATGCCCCGATTTTTGTGAGCCAACCCTTTCGGAAACTGCAGTTCTGCAGCGTTTCATGATTAAAACTGGTGGTGGTCATCAAACTGCCGCTATTCGAATTACCAGTTATGAAGCTCTACCAAATCCATCTTTTTCCATTAAAGCAAATAATTCACTCCTGCTGATACCTTCCGTGGAGTTTACTTATAACACTAGTAGTATTAGCACCCAACTATTCTTGCTTCTGACTGATGCTTCGAATTACAAAAAAAATAAGACACCCCCAATCAGGTGATCTGTATGTAGCACCTTTATCCACACCAATCATCCAATCACCACCGGCTACAAATGACGTAATCTCTCTTTTACACAACCCTCTCAAATTACGTAATAAACTCCCTCTCCACATCAGCACTAGTATAACGAATTAATTAACGAAATTGAATAAACCTAACAGCTGGATTTATTTCCTGAAGGAGGAAACTCCCATTCATGTCCGTTGCAGTACAGGCATCAGTACAAGCAAGCTGGTTGGTCAGGGTATCCTAACTCTTAACACCCCCTGTACTATTCAAATCAACGAAATGTTCCTACATTACGAAGCGGAGAGCACTCACAAGTTCGACGTTATTCAGCCTCATTACTTCCCGGACATAGACTCAAGGATATTGGACTTAGATCTCGCTACCCTCAGTGTAAGCCCAAAAACCAACAAATTGCAGCTTATTACAACTAAAGGTAAAGAATATCAATTTCAAGCTAGTGTACGCGGGTTGAATGAAATTTATACCCATCTTGGGCAAATAAAATTTAATGAGTCTTCCCAAAAGCATTCACACCTTTCCACAGTCTCAATTAGCTTAACTGCAATCTCTAGCTCAATAATTTCCACATACTTTGGTTGGTGACTACTGAAATCCCGACGCCAAGCAGAGTAGACCGCACCGGGAAAACCTATAACTTTACAAATAAATAGCCCTCAAACAGACCAACGGCACATTCCCGTCGTTACAGTTAACGAAACCCAACCCGAAAAGTCTCCCGAAAGTCGACTCCCATCGACTAATCAAGGCATTGCGCCCTCCCCTACTAACAATTCCACCCGATCTTTCCAATTAGTCTAACTAACAGTAAGTCAAAGCAAAAGAAAAGGAAAAACTAAAAAAATTAGTATGCATATATATAGATAATAAATAACATACCAAACGAGGGGGAAATGCAAAACAAAAAATAATAAAATAAAAGTAAAAATCACGGAAGATGACACAAAAAAAAAGAAAAGACATACATAGTAGTTTGTAATTGTAAATCGCGCTTAAATAAGCGTTGAAGAATTTGTTCACTAGTGAATTTAAAAATGTACGTAACATACAGGAAGAAGTCCACGAACAAAAAATAGGAAAACCGCTATGAGTTTGTTTTGATTGTAAAATTACATTTAACAAAATAAAAGAAAAGAAAAACATTGTATAATCCCAGAAAGATTTAGATTTTGATCTAATTTTTTGTAAGTGTAAACCACTAACGCGTAGTTTAATCATATATAGCATATTATACATGTAACTTAAATCCCATCGCACATAAAGTTTCATTAACAAAAACCCGAATCTGTACATAAAAGATATATATTTATACACAACAAATATGTGGAGCGATTAAGTTAAATTTATTTTCAAGTTTAATTAAATAAAAGGGTGTTCAAGTATTGAAAACGAGTAATGAATTGGTTCTGATTAACAAAAGTACTCGTAATATGGCAGCATCCCAAATGGATTCTAGTTTAGCAAAATTATAAACCGCAAATAGAGTTGTAAGGTGAAAGAAGTATCATTGTTAAAAATGCTGGACAATCAGAGATAAACGAGGATTGTAATGAGAGTAAGTTGTTCTTAAAGAGAAATGATCTTGTTAATTTTTAACTGTAAAGTAACTAAAACTAAGTAATTTAAAGGAAAAAATAATAATAAAAAAAATAAGGTTAAGAACGAAATGAGTTAGGAAGCGAAACCAATCCAGTCGTTGAAAGTTTTCATGTGAAACATTAAACACGCTTGTAATTGGTTTTTAACAAGCAAACATACAACGGGGAGTTGAATGGTTTGTAAACACCCACCCATCGTGAGGAAGGGAAGAATTTTAATCATTGTAGTCAAATGACATAATTATTTATAATGAAAATTTTTGATGTATTGTAGAGTTTTTATTGTAGAGTAAGATACTTAGAGTATTATTTGTAATTAATACTTTTATTAAACGTAGAGTAACAGAATTAAATTCTTACCCTTTAGCAGACTTGAGCAATTGACTTAAAATTGATAATTGATAGTAGGAAAATATAAAAATAAAATTTTAAGAGAGTAATGTTGTAATGTTAATTAAGAATATTAATAGTATATAAGGGACAGGAGGCGTTGGAGTTAACAGTTGCTGTAAATACGACGTATACTTCAGACATTAATATAATCCGCAAAAGCTACGCTATTCAATTCCTCTCCCAGGAATTGGATCCCTTTTTTCAACAGGGAAAGTAATTTTACGATAACAACCAAATACAAATCGCTCAGAAATCCATGACAATTAATCACGCCCTCATGCCTCGCTTACGACACGTTACAACAAAATTCATAACAGTTATTCACAATTCCAATCATTCATCGCACGAGCCAACAAGCAATGTATGCTTCACCGCCCATACTTAGGGAACGGCGATACCCTAAACATAGTACATAATCGCAATTTCATGTATATAAGAACTTTTATCTTACGCTTCATTGGTCAAGTCGCTACATTGGCTCTGCGGCGAATTCCACACGCATACATGCTAGTCCATACAATTGCCATGTTGAGAGCATTTGGAGTACATGTATACAGTTGAATGTGTGTACTATGCGCAATCCGCTCATCTGAGTACCAATTCCCCGCGACAACCAACTCAGAAATTGTATGGGGAGAAGTCGTTGAATATTCAGATATATGAATGCTGAAGAAGAAAAGAGCCTAAAGCATGAGATTGGAGCTAGCGTTCCTTTTCATGCAACAAGATTGGTCCTGAAGAACAAGAGAGGAATGAATTTGTAAAGCAGGTTAAGGGGAATTAGCACACTTACAAACTCAGCGTTTTGCGGATTAACTGGATCGAAGGTCTACGACTCTCACTAGCAATGCAAGCAATTTGTTTGTATTTAAGCTAGTGGTGAATTGGAAAAAGCAGCAGTTTTATTCAAGTAAGTCTCACGAAGAGTTAGTCAAGATGGAAACCCTCATCAGAAGTTCGCCGCAAAGCAACGCCATCCTGAACCAACGAAGTGAAGTGAAGGCATCCACGGGAAACGGAGTGCGCGGAGTCGGTGAAGCTCTACTTCTAGTTTTCATCCGCGCGCACCACTATATACGAACAATGGTACAAAGGTTACAAGCCCGGATTAGCTGCAGGGCGCACCAAGACCGTTTGTAACCTCCTTTCTGTCTATTTTCAGGCCACGCTTACCAGACCCAACAGCCCAGACGAGGAGCCTGACAGCAACATCTGAACTCTGGAAGCGAGGTGCACTAAGCCCAGCCTGGAAGAGGCGTTCCACGCTGCTCCGTTAGCGGGTCTCCGACCAATACCAAGGTACCGAGGAAAAGGGAGCCAACTCAAGAACCGAGGTCGACGCCGGAGCTCACCCCCCGGGATCCCACTCAAGGCACGTGACGATCAATCACCCTCGGGACATACTCAGCCCGCCTGACAGCCCCGTTAGACGTAGCGGACAGGGAGACACCGGAGGAAACGAAGCGTAGAGGTAGACGCGTAAGACTGCGGCAGGAGCTGGGCAACTTACGGCGCCTCGCGAGAGGTGTGACTTCTGACGCGAAACGGGAGTTCTTCACGACCCGGGCCAGGGCACTCAAGAAGTAAATCAAGGAGGAGCGCAGAAGCAGGCTAGCGGTGGCAGCCAGAATCCAAGCGCTACCGGCCGAACGAGTCCCAAGAGCTTCAAATAGGTGTTGAACGTTAAAAGAGAATAAAAAATTGCTTTAATAAAACGCAAAATAAAGGTTCTTCTAATTTTTAAACGCAAGGGCTTTCTCCCCCTAGGTATCAAGGTTTGTGTGATGAAGTGTGATCACCACGCCAACACAGGCAGGGTGGTTGCATACCTGTAACACGAGGATCATCATGAGCTCGTACTATAAGAGCTCGCTGGTGACCCTCCGGAACCCATAGTTTTGTTCTGGGAACATCAGTAGTCGACGCTACAGGAGAACCAGTACTAATATATATTCGACCATCTGCAAGTTGGAAATTCTGAAACTGATCGGATTGTTTCAAGATTTGCTCCTTGAGATGCTCATACTCGGGCTCCTGGAACAAAGACTCCGGGATTGAACCAACAATGTGTCCGTGCTCCGGGAGACAGGGAATGATTGAGTTCACCCGCTCGTCCTTCGAGCAAGCTCTTGACAACGCATCGGGAACAATGTTGAGGGCACCTTTCCGGTGTTCAATTCGGAAATTGAATCCTTGTAATTTCAGACTCCAGCGAGCCAATCGACCAGATAGGTCCGACTGCTGCATCAGCCATTTAAGACTGGCATGGTCGGTTATGATGGTGAAGGGCAACCCTTCGATATATGCCCTGAAGAAACTATTGGCGGAAGCAGGCCACTTGAAGACACGTTTTCCTTTTAGCGAATCCGTTGGAGGGGCCGTAATTGAGGCAAAGTTTGGAATAAAACCCCTGGACCACCCTGCCATGCCCATAAACCGTCTCACGTCTTTGGCCGTTCGGGGTTCAGGATAGGAGACTATACCTGAAACCTTCTCTGGGTCAGTGCCCAAGATACCATCACTCACTACAAAGCCAAGATATTTGATCTCCTTCTTGACGAACTTACTTTTTTCAATATTTATGGTCAAGTTGGCGTCCATGAGCAGTTTTGCAACAGTACTCAGGAGCTCCAAGTGCTCATCAAATGTTGAACTTGTAACAAGCAGGTCATCTAGGTAAACAAATACCTTGTCCTGCAGCTCATGCGGTATCACCTTATGCATCAACCGACACATCGTTTGGAGAGCATTACAAAAACCGAACGGCATGACCTTGAAATGGTACAAGGGCCTGCCAGGGACAGTAAAGGCCGTTTTCTCCTTACTTTCCTCATCCACTGGTATTTGCCCAAAAGCATCTTTCAGGTCCAAGCTGGTAATGGACCTGGTACTCTGCTACCGTGCCAAAAGACCTTCAATCAGTGGCAATGGATAGGCGTCCTTAACAGTCACCTCGTTGAGGCATCTAGCGTCAAGACATAAACGCACCTTGCCGGGTTTTCTGACAAGGGTCACAGGAGAACTCCACGAACTTTGACTTTCCTCTATTACCCCCAAAGACAACATACGATCGAGCTCGTCATACAACAGTTTCTGTATAACAGGCGAGACAGCATAATGCCGCTGCTTAATGGGTCGAGCAGAACCAGTGTCGATGTGATGAGACACGAGACTGGTCCTACCCAAGCATTTCTCATTATACGACGGAAACTGTTGTTTGACGAAGCCCAGTCGTTGCAGATCTTTTGAAGACAGCAGATATCTTGTTAATTTTTAACTGTAAAGTAACTAAAACTAAGTAATTTAAAGGAAAAAATAATAATAAAAAAAAATAAGGTTAAGAACGAAATGAGTTAGGAAGCGAAACCAATCCAGTCGTTGAAAGTTTTCATGTGAAACATTAAACACGCTTGTAATTGGTTTTTAACAAGCAAACATACAACGGGGAGTTGAATGGTTTGTAAACACCCACCCATCGTGAGGAAGGGAAGAATTTTAATCATTGTAGTCAAATGACATAATTATTTATAATGAAAATTTTTGATGTATTGTAGAGTTTTTATTGTAGAGTAAGATACTTAGAGTATTATTTGTAATTAATACTTTTATTAAACGTAGAGTAACAGAATTAAATTCTTACCCTTTAGCAGACTTGAGCAATTGACTTAAAATTGATAATTGATAGTAGGAAAATATAAAAATAAAATTTTAAGAGAGTAATGTTGTAATGTTAATTAAGAATATTAATAGTATATAAGGGACAGGAGGCGTTGGAGTTAACAGTTGCTGTAAATACGACGTATACTTCAGACATTAATATAATCCGCAAAAGCTACGCTATTCAATTCCTCTCCCAGGAATTGGATCCCTTTTTTCAACAGGGAAAGTAATTTTACGATAACAACCAAATACAAATCGCTCAGAAATCCATGACAATTAATCACGCCCTCATGCCTCGCTTACGACACGTTACAACAAAATTCATAACAGTTATTCACAATTCCAATCATTCATCGCACGAGCCAACAAGCAATGTATGCTTCACCGCCCATACTTAGGGAACGGCGATACCCTAAACATAGTACATGATCGCAATTTCATGTATATAAGAACTTTTATCTTACGCTTCATTGGTCAAGTCGCTACATTGGCTCTGCGGCGAATTCCACACGCATACATGCTAGTCCATACAATTGCCATGTTGAGAGCATTTGGAGTACATGTATACAGTTGAATGTGTGTACTATGCGCAATCCGCTCATCTGAGTACCAATTCCCCGCGACAACCAACTCAGAAATTGTATGGGGAGAAGTCGTCGAATATTCAGATATATGAATGCTGAAGAAGAAAAGAGCCTAAAGCATGAGATTGGAGCTAGCGTTCCTTTTCATGCAACAAGATTGTTCCTGAAGAACAAGAGAGGAATGAATTTGTAAAGCAGGTTAAGGGGAATTAGCACACTTACAAACTCAGCGTTTTGCGGATTAACTGGATCGAAGGTCTACGACTCTCACTAGCAATGCAAGCAATTTGTTTGTATTTAAGCTAGTGGTGAATTGGAAAAAGCAGCAGTTTTATTCAAGTAAGTCTCACGAAGAGTTAGTCAAGATGGAAACCCTCATCAGAAGTTCGCC
Source organism: Odontomyia ornata (assembly GCA_963969285.1). NCBI lineage: Eukaryota > Metazoa > Arthropoda > Insecta > Diptera > Stratiomyidae > Odontomyia > Odontomyia ornata. The sequence goes on from OZ017739.1 coordinate 238,318,359, forward strand.
GCAAAGCAACGCCATCCTGAACCAACGAAGTGAAGTGAAGGCATCCACGGGAAACGGAGTGCGCGGAGTCGGTGAAGCTCTACTTCCAGTTTTCATCCGCGCGCACCACTGTATACGAACAATGGTACAAAGGTTACAAGCCCGGATTAGCTGCAGGGCGCACCAAGACCGTTTGTAACCTCCTTTCTGTATATTTTCAGACCACGCTTACCAGACCCAACAGCCCAGACGAGGAGCCTGACAGCAACATCTGAACTCTGGAAGCGAGGTGCACTAAGCCCAGCCTGGAAGAGGCGTTCCACGCTGCTCCGTTAGCGGGTCTCCGACCAATACCAAGGTACCGAGGAAAAGGGAGCCAACTCAAGAACCGAGGTCGACGCCGGAGCTCACCCCCCGGGATCCCACTCAAGGCACGTGACGATCAATCACCCTCGGGACATACTCAGCCCGCCTGACAGCCCCGTTAGACGTAGCGGACAGGGAGACACCGGAGGAAACGAAGCGTAGAGGTAGACGCGTAAGACTGCGGCAGGAGCTGGGCAACTTACGGCGCCTCGCGAGAGGTGTGACTTCTGACGCGAAACGGGAGTTCTTCACGACCCGGGCCAGGGCACTCAAGAAGTAAATCAAGGAAGAGCGCAGAAGCAGGCTAGCGGTGGCAGCCAGAATCCAAGCGCTACCGGCCGAACGAGTCCCAAGAGCTTCAAATAGGTGTTGAACGTTAAAAGAGAATAAAAAATTGCTTTAATAAAACGCAAAATAAAGGTTCTTCTAATTTTTAAACGCAAGGGCTTTCTCCCCCTAGGTATCAAGGTTTGTGTGATGAAGTGTGATCACCACGCCAACACAGGCAGGGTGGTTGCATACCTCTAACACGAGGATCATCATGAGCTCGTTCTATAAGAGCTCGTTGGTGACCCTCCGGAACCCATAGTTTTGTTCTGGGAACATCAGTAGTCGACGCTACAGGAGAACCAGTACTAATATATATTCGACCATCTGCAAGTTGGAAATTCTGAAACTGATCGGATTGTTTCAAGATTTGCTCCTTGAGATGCTCATACTCGGGCTCCTGGAACAAAGACTCCGGGATTGAACCAACAATGTGTCCGTGCTCCGGGAGACAGGGAATGATCGAGTTCACCCGCTCGTCCTTCGAGCATGCTCTTGACAACGCATCGGGAACAATGTTGAGGGCACCTTTCCGGTGTTCAATTTGGAAATCGAATCCTTGTAATTTCAGACCCCAGCGAGCCAATCGACCAGATAGGTCCGACTGCTGCATCAGCCATTTAAGACTGGCATGGTCGGTTATGATGGTGAAGGGCAACCCTTCGATATATGCCCGGGGGAACTTGAACTCAGGGTTCCAGCAGACCCCTGATCGAGAACTCGCGATGCAGCTAATGGTGCCATGGATTGTCGATCTCCGATTCATCTCATAAGCAACTTCGACGATGCGTTTGGGTATGAGATTGAACTTTGTTATTAGGGGAACGTGAATTAATTTTTTGTTAGCATAAAAAGTAAAATTTGTGAGTGAGAACTAGTGAATAGTAATAGTTAGTATGAAGGAAAGGAATTAGGTTTTGTTAGGGAAAAGGTATTGAATGAAGTTTTGTTAGTGGGAATTAATCAATGGAATGTTGTTAGTGGGGAAATTGAAACTATTAGTATATATTATATTATTTTAGTTGGAAATAAGGGAAAGGGTGGGATTGTGATGATGGAGAAGTAAAAATTATAGGGGAATTGGAAAAATTTTAATAAAATTAAATAAATAACAGGGAAAAGTATAAATGCCCAAAGGAAGATGGAGATGTTGCGGCGGCAATTTGAAGTCGCGAATGGGAGGAAGTTGGTACGCCGGAATTCGCAACAATCGTGGGGACGACCCAGACCCTGAGTGTCTCATTCAGCCGGGCAAACAAAGAATGTCGGCAGGGGTAATTATGAATCGGATCGGATGTCTTTGGCGTGAAAGGTCCCAAGCAGCTTACCGGATTCATCCTCAAGCTCGTATGCCACTTGCCCAATAGGACAATGGACCACTGCAGGAGTGTATCGTGGCGCGAATTTGGTAGCAAAGCGATCTGCAGCATTGCTCACAGTGAAATTACGCACGAACACCTTCTGACCCTGAAGTAGCTCACGAGGACGAACACGAAAGTTGTAGCGTTGAGCTCTCTTTTGGTAGGCTTCTTGCAATTTACATCTGACTTGGTCCTGTACAGCTCGCAGTCGATCACTGTTAGCACTTAGCTGCACCTCACCATCCTCAAAGGCATTAAGGCTTCTGAGGAGGGCGTACTCAGAACCATGTTGGATAGGGTGGTACCCGAACATGAGAAAGTAGGGCGAATATTCCGTGGACTCATGAATCACCTTGTGGAAGGCAAAACATGAGGCTGGAAGATTCTCGTCCCGGTTGCCATGATCAGACCCTATGTAGGCTCTAATGGAGTTCAGTGTCGACTGGTTTGACCAGAAGCAATGCTGCACTCCATAGTCATTCATAAGCTTGCTGAATACCTTGGAGGAAAACTGTACCCCATTGTCAGAGTGTAGCCATTCAGGCACTCCAAAGGTCAAAAAGATTTCGCGCTCCAAATATCGCACGACTGACTCCGCAGTGGCTTTCGTCATGGGCTTGAGACATACGAACTTTGTGTAATGATCCAGGACCACGAACAATTGGGCATTCCCTGATCTTGAACGAGGGTATGGGCACATGAAGTCCACAAACAGAGCCTCGTGATGCCCCCATAGGGGGTCTCATTGTGGAATTTGCCGGTTTGACCTGTGTGCATATCAGGCAATTCTTAATGTACTGAATCATATGTTGACGCAAACGAGGCCAATAATAATACCTTTGCAAAACTTCAGTTGTTTTGCGAATTCCACAATGAGAACCCCGGGGATCATCATGAGCTCGTACTATGAGAGCTCGTTGGTGATCGTCAGGAACCCATAGTTTTGTTCTGGGAACATCAGTAGTCGACGTTACAGGAGAACCAGTACTAATATATATTCGACCATCTGTAAGGTGCAAATTCTGAAACTGATCGGATTGTTTCAAGATTTGCTCCTTGAGATGCTCATACTCGGGCTCCTGAAACGCAGACTCCGGGATTGAACCACCAATGTGTCCGTGCTCCGGGAGACAGGGAATGATCGAGTTCACCCGCTCGTCCTCCGAGCATGTTCTTGACAACGCATCGGGAACAACGTTGAGGGCACCTTTCCGGTGTTCAATTTGGAAATTGAATCCTTGTCATTTCAGACTCCAGCGAGCCAATCGACCAGATAGGTCCGACTGCTGCATCAGCCATTTAAGACTGGCATGGTCGGTTATGATGGTGAAGGGCAAACCTTCGATATATGCCCTGAACCTCTTTACGCTCTGCACCGTAGCTAAGCATTCCAATTCTGTAATGCTATAGCTACGTTGCGCAGCGTTGAGCTTCATAGACATATGTGCGATTGGATACTCTCCACCCTCATCGTCCTTCTAGAACAAAACACTTCCAATACCCACTGTACTTGCGTCACACTGGATATAGAAGTGCTTCGTGAAGTCGGGGTTAGCCAGCACTGGAGCAAAAATCAACAATTGCTTCACTTGCCTCATCCACTGATATTTGCCAAAAGGCATCTTTCAGGTCCAAGCCGCTAATGAACCTGGTACTCTGCAACCGTGTCAAAAGACCTTCAATCAGTGGCAATAGATAGGCGTCCTTAACAGTTACCTCGTTGAGGCGTCTAGCGTCAAGACATAAACGCACCTTGCCGGGTTTTCTGACAAGGGCCACAGGAGAACTCCACGAACTTTGACTTTCCTCTATTACCCCCAAAGACAACATACGATTGAGTTCGTCATACAACAGTTTCTGTATAACAGGCGAGACAGCATAATGCCGCTGCTTAATTAATTTTAATTCAAATCTCGTTCTTTTGTAACATGCAATCCTAAACATCAACAGATATTGTGAACCTTTGCAAGAAAAAGGCATAAATGCTAGCATCTACTCACGGGTGTTTTAATGAACTATGTAACCCATCGCTCATAATTTTGTTTTCATAAATTGGAATCAAGCCGATTGACGCGAGCATTAAAATGTCTTTCTATTTCATATATCTGCAGAGGAGCCCGACAAAATGATTGCGTTCTGTCAACAACACATTTTTTTAAGATTAACTGCGCGCTTGTTTTCTACGGCAAGTTTATTCCTCGTTTGGTTGTCTAGAAATGTGACTTTCCTCGTTCTATATCGTTCCATAAATCAATACTTGATCATTTCGCTATTCTTCTTCTTTTTAGCACTACAGCCCGGCTCAACAAGAACTGGAAGTGCACGTTTTCCTTGCCGTTATTTAAAAAATACCTTTGTAGCTTGATCTGCTTTTCATTATGGCTTAATTGAAAATAAAATAAATTATAAATAAAATCATTAAACTATATGTTTCAATATATTTTATAATTTATTAAGGCTGATGACATCAATTTACAAATTTTTTTATAGATGTTAATGCAATAACAATAAGTATGGACGTAGAACCGTGATGATTCGAGATGGCTAGTGGATGCTAAATCCCGATTTGGTGTGTCGCGCTGCAGACAATGAATCAATCTCATTGAATATTCTTGTATCCTGATTATAAAACGTCTGTTTTTTTACCACGGATGCTGTAATCATGTTAAAAAATTTATAAAGCAAGTATTAAATAAATATTATTCAAACTAATTTAAGAAGGGATTGAGGATTTCTGTGGATTTAGAGGAAAAAGGATATGCATCTAAGCTAGTGAGGGAAGCAGATAAGAAATATAATCTTATTGAAAGTCATTTAGATTTTAAGTTTTCGGTAGGTTAACAGACAACTCTATCTTAATTTAACTATTGAAGTTACTTAAGAGTTTCTAGGTGGATAAACAGTCTGCGATAATTATCTTTATCTATAAAAGCTAAATCTGTTATCGCGTGTATTTCTGTTCTGGATAACTTCATGTTAAAAACTCCTATTAAACTTGCTGTCTTTTTGTATGTAGCTAGATTGAACAGCAAGCATACGAGAGTATTGATCGTAACGTGCTGTACTAAATAATGCTTTGCTTTGGCAACCTAGCCAAATTAGTCCATCTTATCAGAATGACGTGGACAACCTCCCAAGTCTGCATTAATAACCAACTCCCCGACGCCTTCGACACCAAAAGCGGACTAAAGCAGGGAGATGGGCTGGACCCATTGCTATTCAATTTGGCTCTGGCTAAAAAAGCTACCTGTCCATACAAGAGATACGCTTTTATACAAGTTAAGCCAAGTGGTAGCCTATGCAGATGATAGCAACATTTTGTTACGGTCGCTAGCAGCTGCCAAAGAACTTTTCCCGAAACTCGACAGCGAAGCAAAACTAGTAGGGCTACAAATCAATGCGAATAAGACAAAGCTCATTAGGCAGTCGAGGAAAAATACCTAAAGTATACAAAATATCGCACATGGCGAATACACTAGTGAAAATGTGGGCGAACTTGTGTATCTAGGCACCAAAATAACGAGAACGCTAGTGAAAGAGAAGAAATACGCCGACGAATACAGCTCGCAAATAAAATATTGTATTCAGTTTTGACGATCTTGAACATGATGAACATATGAAAAAAACAACTAATTCAATATTACTAGCTACGATTTGGTCAGCAGCTTTGATATACTATTTAAATGTTGCTTTGCTCATTGACTTCAAATAAGTACTCCATTATGTAATTTCGTCAGGATAAACGCATTTAGAACAAGTTTCTTAATGTGCATTGGAAAAGACTCATCTTCTTAACAAGCCTATTATTGGGGCTAATTGCCTCCTTAAGCTATTTATGTGTGGCAACTAGGTCACATAATGGTCTATGATAAGACCAAGATATTTCAGTTCTAGCAATCTTTACAATTTTTCGCCGTTAATATTTAGTTCGACATCGATGTCTCATTATTTTGGTTTCCGATCGGCAAGCGCCTACTTTATTTCCATTGCTTCATTCGGTCGAGTATTTCCTCTGCATCGGAAAAGCTGATTGCTTAACGAGAAGTTTTTGGAATGTTCTGACAGCAGGATTCTCGGACTGCAAATAATTAAATTCGCAATTAATTAACCAATTCAAAATATTAACTTGCAAAAATAGTTCCTATATTTAAGGGTGGTGATCATCTCGACCCGAATAACTATAGCCCGATTACGCTGCTAACGGGATTTAGTAAGATATTTGAAAAAATACTAAACAATCGATTGACATCATTCTTAGTTGAAAACTCTATCGTAAGCCAATATCAATTTGGTTTTCAAAAGAACAAGAGTACTTTGGATGCCCTACATTCTGCCACACGTTTCATCAATCTAGGACTTGACAGAGGTGATTATGTCATCGGCATTTTTGTGAGTTTGAAAAAAGCATTTGATACAGTTGATCATGAACTCTTGCTTCGTAAACTTGAATCGTATGGTATTCAGGGTAGTCCTAAGCAATTGTTTAAGAGTTACTTGGAGAGAAGATCACAGAGAACTTTAATCAACAATGTCCTTAGCGATCGAGCACCTACGAAAACAGGAGTTCCCCAAGGCTCACTCCTTGGCCCAACTTTGTTCCTGCTATGCACAAATAGTCTAAATACATGTGGACTGACGGGATATCACACATTATATACTGATGACACAGTTCTATTTTATTCAGGACGAGACAAAACATTGAAAACACTATCAACCTGGATCTAGGAAAATTCCATCAGTGGTTAATCGAAGATAAACTAGTACTGAACACTACAAAGACAAATTAAATTGTTTTTAAGCAGAAGAACAAAGGAGACATAGATGTCGACCTAAATATTAACGGCAAAAAATTGCAAAGAGTGCTGGAAATGAAATATCTTGGTCTTATCATGGACCGTCGTATGATAAATACCTTAAGAAGGCAATTAGACCCAATAACAGGCTTGTTGAAACTTGTTTTAAATGCATTTGTGCTGATGAAGTTACAATATTGAGTACTTATTTGGAGTCAATCGGCAAAGCAACATCTTAATAGTATATCCAGGCTACTGATCAAAGCATATAAAAACATTCTGAAACTGCCAATGCTTACTCAAACTCGTTTGGTTTACCAATTAGCAAAATCATTAACCTTTAGTCAAATCATTATAATGGAGAAAGCTATGTTTATTTACAACAATTTAAAAACTAATGGATCGGAACGAACACACTCAATTAAGGTATCACAGTTCAACCCATATAATGCGAGGAATGCAGATAAATTCGTAATACTTTTTACCGGAACGGATAGTCTGGAGAACGATGCAACGAATGATGCTCTGCGTATATATAACAATCTACCAGAAATGGTTCAGAAAGCAAGCTCTCTTTTGGTATTTAAGAAAAGACTAAGGACTGATTGAAGCGTGCGCCTGTTACTCAGAGCTTTTTTTTTTGAATGCTTCGCACTATATTGGATTTTTTTTTTATCTTTGAGAGCTGCTCATGATTTTTGGGCTAGATGTTCATGAAAAGGATTAGTTCACATTATTTTGTGTGCCCCCTTATACCGATGAATTAAACATTGTCTGGGTAGCACAAAGGTCGGAGCGAGGTCATGTGAATGCAGATCGCACGAGCGTTGTGCGACGAAGAAAGATTGATGGAGAGAGTGGTAGGGAGTGGAGGTACTAAAAAAAAGTTTTATTTTTTATTGTTTGGAATTTGCTATATATTCTTTGAAAATTTATGGCGATTAAAATTGAATAAAGCGCGTTTGACCTTGACGTGCGAGGAATGCAAATTAATTCGTAATGCCTTTTTTCAGAACCTATCGTCTAAAGAACGATGCTCTGTGTACGAGTACATATTAACAATCTTCCAGAGATGGTTAAGGATGCAAACTTGTGATGATTTAAAAGTTTACGTCCGAACGCGGAACCGACCTCTCATCGGTTCTAGACGTTAAGTCTGAGTAGTGCCAACGGATGGTACCAACCGGTCAACCAATCCGTGCACCGTAACCCATTCACGCGGTGGCTGCTTGTCGGCCAGCTAGATCGGAGAGGATTTCGGTCGCGGGTCTCCGAATGGGTTACGCTCATTTACATATTTCAGCCACCTATACACGCCCGTTTTCAAACGCGTTACAAAACAAAACCATACGGAGAGGAAACCTATTCTACGTTACTCCGTATTTCTTCTTATGACCAGCCAAAAGAACAAAACCTAATTTTTATTTCGCGTTCCCGAATTCCCGACGCGGTACCGAAAAGTATACTACGTTAACTCAACCCGACGAATGCTACGTTAAGGAAAAATCAAAAACAACTAAGGTACCGCGTACCGCGCACGACGCGAAACCGACCTCAGCGGATTTTTTTCAAACCCTACCCTCGCGACGGCATACTTACCCTGCACCCCATTACCCGCTGAAAAGCAGAACTACTGGAAAGGAAAGTCTATTTTTTTTAGCAATTCATATTATTCATTATTAAACGATTTCAATTTGCAATGAGACGTTAAGCGTCATTTTAATGAAATTTTCATATGAATTCCTCTTTCAAAGTGGTGTTACTATATGTCTTTCTTAATGGTAATTACAACTATTATTACTGTTAAATATTAGAATAGTATATTGGATTAAATTTACAGTACATCAGTCACTTCTTCATTGAATTAACTTCTATTGTTACACTTTTTCTCTGTTTTCAAAACAGATCTTGTAAGAATTGTGCTTTGCTTCTTTTCTTTCAATGCAGGTTAGTGGGTATTTGATATTACATTTCTACGAAAATTACTCTTGTGATAGTGCGTGGTTTGAATAAATCTAATTTTTTTTTTTTTATCACTGTATCGTAAATTTACTTTATCACATGACGAGATTAAGGTTTTTAAACTAACTACGGTAGTGAGCATATAAAGCATCTGTCAAAGCTGTGATAAACTGAATTAAAAAAAAAAATACTTGATTTTGTTAACTATTACGTTTGCCTTCTTTATGAGGAACTGGAGTGTCTTTGGTGGAGACTAGTGGGGTCTGCACTAAAAAAAATGATTTGTATATTTTGCTTTTCAAATCGATTTTGCATACAAACCACAAAAACACTTCAATTATAAATAATTGTAAACAAACAAAATGAACAAATTATTACTTAAATTATTTCTATAAAGAACCAAGATGGACGGTTTTGGAGTTAAAAAAAATTGTTTAACAACATAAAGTAAAATTAATTTGATTTGGAATATTTATAAAATTTCAAAGTGAACCAAGAATTAAAACAAAAACAAAAGAAGACGAATCATAGGATTCAGTTCCGGGTTTTATTGAGTTGTATTAAATCCATCTTGGTATCCTTTGTACACTTTGTACATCGAGATATTTATGTAGTCGGGATTTGATTGCTAGAAGAAGGCATGCCTTGGTCACCGATAGCAAAACAAATTGTTTTTAACTATACACATTCCCACGTTTCATCTAACTAGTGAGGCGGAAATCATTTAACTATTTTATAAAATTATATACTTTTTTTTTCCTAGTATTGCGATTAAAATTAGGTTTATTAAACTACGTTTGCTATATTAATGTTACGTTCTTTTTTTTTTATATATTATATTACAGTGCATATATACTATATAGTTTTATTGGTGGTCAATTTTGGCACCTTTCTTGATGCAATGGCTCGAAATGGAGCAACAATTTTGAAGTAATTTTCAAGGGAATGGCAACATATTTTAATTGATAACAAGTTTACGGTTGGTACATAAAGCAGTCCTATGTGTACAGCTTATGACAAATTTCGGGATTACCCTGAAGCCTTGATCTGGAATGGGATACAGCGCTCCAATGAAGGAGTCAGATTCAACAGGTTCAAATTCCTTTTAAACTCAAAAGCACATAGCCAATATTGCTGGAGATTAAAACTTGTAAACTTAATCAAAACATTGTAAATAAATCACTTTTCACAAGCTGTTTACATAAGGATTAATTTTTGATCAAAACATATGAAAAAGATTGTATAGCGCAATGTATCGTAACAAGTGATACACCTTTTGATTTGATAGTTTGCACATAAGGTCACACAGCATCAAGTAAGTCGCGTCTCAATTGAATAAGAAAAATGTATACTGAACTTTATATACTATCAATGATGCACCATTCCGAGCCAGTCGAAAAGTTGCTAGTAAGACCTGAATAATACCCTACTAATTTCAAAATCCCTGAAAAAAATAGTCTTATACTAATGTTGAATTATATTAACAACATATTCCGATATTTTTACAATTAAACTTCGAAGTCCGTGTAAAACAAAAATCTCAACTTAAATACAAAAATATTACTTTCAACTCCGTTCATTATTTCAAATTTGATATAGTCGCCAAAGTTAATCTATATATTCATCTGATTTCATTCTCCTATTAATCATCTTGTTCATATTGATACAACAATCAATTGAATGTTTCTTTTAAATCAAACAGGCACTTTGCTCACCTCAATATATCTGCAATTTGTTGGCAACGTATCCTTCAGACAGAGACAATACAAAATGCCAAATCCATCCCACAATTAAGCAAATTTCCTCATACAAGAGTCGATCAGTATCTATTATCGCCATCCACTAACAATTCTAGACGACAGGAAGATCAAATGTCAATGGTAGTCTCGGTACTTGACTGTTCGTTGCAGATGGAGTTTCTACGTTTCGAATTATGCTACAAACATGAAATATTACAAATTTTACATATCATGGATACGAATTGTTTCATCATCCCTACCGTCACGATCGCATTCTACTTCATCCAGAATGCCCGCGATCAACTCTTCATCCACGTTCAGATTCAAGTTCTTGCTAAGCTCGATGCCGCCAGCGCTGTGCGAACTATGCAAGCTTACTTTTGTTGGATTTCTTTCCGAATGGAAAATGAAGTTTTCGACGTCGTTTTGTTTGAACTCGCCTTATAACTTCACCGTCGAGCATAGGAATGCGATAGGATTGCGAACTCAGCTTATCGAAAACTCGTTTACATTCACTTAATATCCGACAAACGACGTTTTGCTTGGCATGCGTGTGTCCTTTTATTGTTTGAACAGCAACACTCAAATCACATAATCGAACTTCGCTATGGATTTTCGCATGTCATTCCATCAGATAATTTATGCAAAGTTCATCAACATCAGCTGACGCTTAACTCCATATTTTCAGGATATCATGAAGGTTTATTAAATCCACTAAACCATACACTTGTCTTGTCTTTTTGCAGAGGTCAAGTTTAATATATAAATTTTTTTCCTCTATTGTTTTTTTTAAATAATGCAATGAATTTCACGCCATGAAATTTAAAATACACATTTTATCTACTTTTTTGATAAATTTTTGGTCAGCCTACCTGGTACGATTACGTTGTTTCATCCGTTAAACAGTTATGGTGATTATGTTGTTTCAATTTTCGCATCGCAACCTATTCTTTAATAACGGTTTACCTTTCTCCAATTCTATTGACTGCGTTGAAGTACTGCATCACATCCATTACTTTGTCCTTCTATAGAGGCGAATCCTTTGCTTCCTTCAGTAGTTTAAATTCCCTTGACGAATTTCATGATCGATGAAAAAAAACTGACTAAATGCACGCGGGCAATAATCAGATGAGTGGAACGACGTGCACTGTTAGAAGATAACGAGTAACGCAGTTAAAGCGATCTGAGCCCATAACCTTTTTGACGTTTGGATGGCAACTGTGGGAGGCATTGCCAGATAGATATGCTTCAAAATGTATCAGTGTTTTGCTACAGCGGATCACATTAACAGAAAATATTTCTCCACAAATATAAATATTTGAAGAAAAATATTTTCGGCGCAATGATATCTGCACGAAAGATGAAGTCTGCTTGCACTTCGAAGTCATACATATCTGGCCGGGTGCCAGGGTTCGGGATCGGAATCACTCCGATTCCCGGGCGTAGGCGTCACATTACAAACTCACTATTGGTACTTAAGAAAAGACAGGGATCATCTGATGAACACTGCTTGAAGCGTGGACAAGGATTTTTCAGTACTGTATCTTAGGGCATTTTTGACCCTATCGACGAGATACTTGAAGAGACAGTTACTGAGAGTTTTTTTTAGTTTCGTGTTATGCGGTTTTTTTTTATCTCTGAGACCTGATCACGAATTTGAATAAATATACACGAAAGGATAGATTCATTTCATTCTGTGTGCTCCTTTATGCCGATTTATTGAACACACTTCACAAAGCGGACGTGTGTTGATGAACGAAGAATGAATGAAGATAGTGGTAAGAAATGGAGGTGCTTAAAAAATTCGGTATGTACCACTTCCTCTTTACGATTTATCAGTTTCAGCCAGTCAGAATGAAACAAAAGCTACAGACGCTGGTCAATATAACTGAAAATCGATGTTCACCTTATGCTATGAAAATAATTTGGCACCCTATAGAAACCAAACATTAGGCTATAAATAAACATGTAGAAAAGTCGTCCTGAATACGTGATAGCCTAATAAATAAAAAATATTAATTTCTGTGCAACAAACTTTAAATCAACATCCTTACCAGCTTTCCAACATATATTTGAGTTTATGCTCTGTTACTTTCGACACTGTCAAAACCTTCGAATGCTTCATAAAAATATGAAAACGCTGTTTTGAAGTCCCTCTCATCTGCCGCATGTAGGATACCTGATTGCAAATCTAAAGCCCCCTGCATCTTAGGCGGACAGTAGATAGCATTTGCCGTGGAACGCGCCGAGGTCAGGGCAGCACGTGCTTTTGGCAAATTGCTTAGAGCATGATAGGTCTTACTTTCAAGAAGTTGAACTTCTACGGGCAAATTTTTGTCGCCCAACTTTTTTAATTCTTTCAGCAGCTGTGACCCCAGCGCTAGCGCTTCTGAATACAATCCAGTATCGAAAAATAAAGCAATTAATCGAGCTTCCAGCGATTGTCTTAAGAATGTTCGTTTCTCTTGTTTCGCCCATTCTATACATTCTTTAAAAAGTTGAACCTCGATAACAGTACCAGTTTCCAAGTCTTAAAACAAATCCACTAACGACCGCACTAACTTGGCGGCCTTCACTTTGCTAATCAGGCTAAGAAACGGTCTCGTCACTTTGATCAAATCTGCTAGCTCCTTGGCCTTTTCTTCTTGTTTGTACAATTCACCTAATTGCAGAATGCCTTGTTCCTTGACACGAATAAGCTCTTCGTCATTTTCGGCAATTTCTTGCTCGCGAACAATTTTGTTGAGTAGCGAAATTTCTTCCTCGCGATTTACAAGAGATACAGCTTGTGCTCGATCGAATAACAATGAAAGTTATTTTGACGTCTAATTGCTTGGAACTGCATTAACTGTCAGGAGTTGTCAGTTTTACTTTTGTATGAGGTCATGTCACAGAAATTGTAGAGCAAGACGGCCAGGTTTAAGGAGGCAGTGGCACCACTGCAACTGCGGCGAGCCCCGTGATCAAAATCTAAAAATTAATATCAAAACTCAAAACTAAAAACTCTCAAACTCAAAACAGTCCATGAAATCATTATTAAAATATAAATCATTTGAAACATAACCGAAACATTAAATCGAAGATAGTTACTAAAATCGTTGCAAAGAAAAGAAAAGAGAAAAAAACATTTCCCTGGAATACACAAACCACTATTCAAGTTAGGCACTTCAGGTACTCAGCCCAACAAATCTAAAATTGAAAAATTTAAATTATAATTAAAAATTAATAAAACCATTAGAAAACACCAACAGCTTCTGCGCCATCTGTAGCAAACACGGAAGTCACCGCAGTTGCAGACATTAAGTTCTGGCGAGGTGTGTGTAGCCCGGGGTGGCATACTGAGGCCGGCTAGCGCTCAGTCGTGTCGTGGGTTTTCCGGGACACCCTCTGCTCGTGCTGAGCCACCTTATATATAAAACATAACACACAGGGAGACAGAAGGGAGAGGAGGAAGTCATTTCAAGAAATGAAAAATATGGTTTCTAATAGGACATTTTATTTACATTATTCAGTTTAAACATTTTATTCCAAAAATTCAAGTTGTAAAATATAAATACAAATTAGCACAGCATTTTGGTCAAACAAATTTAATAAATACAGTGACCCCATCTCCTAATTCAAAATGGTCTAAATATGTTTTTGCAAATAATAAATCCAGCGAGCAGAAATTAATAAAATTGCATATAAGAAAACTTTAAGTACAAATGAAATTTAATTGAAAGGAACCAAAAAGATAAGAAACAAGTTACTCACCCTTTTATTGCTGCCGAGCGCTCTGCAACTGAAAAAGGGGGGGGGGGGAATTTAGAAAAATTAATTGAATTGTAATTAACTACCAGTTCTAACTAATGCAGGATCAACCTGCCACTAATCTTCTTTGTTTTTTTTATGGTTTCTTTGTTTTTTTCACTTTATTATCTCCGACATTGGCTTGACTCAAGTTAATGTTATTGCACCAACTTTTACTTTTTACACTTTTATTTTCTGACAATTTAAACTTATGTCTCTGCACTTTGGTTTATTAACGTTGCACAATGTGCTTCACGACACTGTCGATTTACTGTATAATCTAATTGTGCACCTCAACTTGAAATTTAAATTGTCCACTTCGAAATATCTTTCCCCGAAATTATATTCAAACTTCTTCCCCGAGTTTATATTAACACTTTTTCTTCCCCGAATTTATACTAAGACTTTTTCTTCCCCGAGTTTATACTAAAACTTGTTCCCCGAGTTTATATTAACACTTTTTCTTTCGACACTCCATAGTACTTTTCTTCTCTTCAAGCACATCATTAGCAAAATCACTCAACCAAAAACCGAAAAAACTCCCTCTTCTTTCCAACACCAAATACTGAATCTTTTCTCGAATTAACCATTCCGCACCGCCAAACAAAATTGCTTTCTATCTTCCAGTCAAATACTAACTCCCCCAATCCTAACCACTTAATCCCACATTTCACCTTCATCCAATCGGATCCCGCAATCCTTTTCATTTTCAAATTACCGCTGCCGCATCTGGGTAACATAATCGAAGTTCATTACACTTCGATTCCGCTACCCACACATCTTTTGTTCCATATCGACAAACTCAATAGTATCCATTGTTTCACATATATGGCAATTCGCACAATCCAAGAAGCGCTTGATTGAATGCAAAGTGTCACATATACTTTACGCAAGCTATTGGTTTTGCCGATATCCCAAAAAGAGTACTTCCCTGTGCCCGGGGGAACTTGAACTCAGGGTTCCAGCAGACCCCCGATCGAGAACTTGCGACGCAGCTAATGGTGCCATGGATTGTCGATCTCCCATTCATCTCATAAGCAACTTCAACGATGCCTTTGGGTATGAGATTGAAGTTTGTTAGTAGGGGAACGTGAATTAATTTTTTGTTAACATAAAAAGTAAAATTTGTTAGTGGGAACTAGTGAATAGTATTAGTTAGTATGAAGGAAAGGAATTAGGTTTTGTTAAGGAAAAGGTATTGAATGAAGTTTTGTTAGTGGGAATTAATCAATGGAATGTTGTTAGTGGGTAAATTGAAATTTTTAGTATATATTATATTATTTTAGTTTGAAATAAGGGAAAAGGGTAGTATTGTGATGATGGAAAAGTAAAAGTTATAGGGAAATCGGAAAAATTTTAATAAAATTAAATAAATAACAGGAAAAAGTATAAATGCCCAAAGGAAGATGGAGATGTTGCGGCGGCAATTTGAAGTTGCGAATGGGAGGAAGTTGGTACCCGGAATTCCCAACAATCGTCGGGACGACCCAGACCCTGAGTGTCTCATTCAACCGGGCAAACAAAGAATGTCGGCAGGGGTAATTATGAATCGGATCGGATGTCTTTGGCGTGAAAGGTCCCAAGCAGCTTACCGGATTCATCCTCAAGCTCGTATGCCACTTGCCCAATAGGACGATGGACTACTGCAGGAGTGAATCGTGGAGCGAATTTGGTAGCAAAGCGATCTGCAGCATTGCTCACAGTGAAATTACGCACGAACACCTTCTGACCCTGAAGTAGCTCACGAGGACAAACACGAAGGTTGTAGCGTTGCAATTTACATCTGACTTGGTCCTGTACAGCTCGCAGTCGATCACTGTTAGCACTTAGCTGCACCTCACCATCCTCAAAGGCATTAAGGCTTCTGAGGAGGGCGTACTCAGAACCATGTTGGATAGGGTGGTACCCGAACATGAGAAAGTAGGGTGAATATCCCGTGGACTCATGAATCACCTTGCGGAAGGCAAAACATGAGGCTGGAAGATTCTCGTCCCAGTTGCCATGATCAGACCCTATGTAGGCTCTAATGGCGTTCAGTGTCGACTGGTTTGACCTCTTTGAATCATTCGCCTGCGGTGAATGATATGGGGTGAAGCAATGCTGCACTCCATAGTCAATCATAAGCTTGCTGAATACCTTGAAGGCGAACTGTAACCTATTGTCAGAGTGTAGCCATTCAGGCACTCCAAAGGTCAAAAAGATTTCGCGCTCCAAATATCGCACGACTGAACGCGCAGTGGCTTTCGTCATGGGCTTGAGCCATACGAACTTTGTGTCATGATCCAGGACCACGAACAATTGGGTATTCCCTGATCTTGAACGAGAGTATGGGCCCATGAAGTCCACAAACAGGCACTGCATACATCTTTCAGAGTCTCGTCATGCCCCCATGTTTACATATCAGGCAAACGAGACCAATAATAATAATCCCTTTGCAAAACTTCAGTTGTTTTGCAAATTCCACAATGAGAGCCCCGGGGATCATCATGAGCTCGTACTATGAGAGCTCGTTCGTGACCCTCAGGAACCCATAGTTTTGTTCTGGGAAGATCAGTAGTCGACGTTACAGGAGAACCAGTACTAATATACATTCGACCATCTGCAAGGTGCAATTCTGAAACTGATCGGATTGTTTCAAGATTTGCTCCTTGAGGTGCTCATACTCGAGCTCCTGAAACGCAGACTCCGGGATTGAACCACCAATGTGTCCGTGCTCCGGGAGGCAGGGAATAATCGAGTTCACCAGCTCGTCCTCCGAGCATGTTCTTGACAACGCATCGGGAACAACGTTGAGGGCACCTTTCCGGTATTCAATTTGGAAATTGAATCCTTGCCATTTCAGACTCCAGTGAGCCAATCGACCAGATAGGTCCGACTGCTGCATCAGCCATTTAAGACTGGCATGGTCGGTTATGATGGTGAAGGGCAAACCTTCGATATATGCCCTGAACCTCTTTACGCTCTGCACCGCAGCTAAGCATTCCAATTCTGTAATGCTATAGCTACGTTGCGCAGCGTTAAGCTTCATAGACATATGTGCGATTGGATACTCTCCACCCTCATCGTCCTTCTGGAACAAAACACTTCGAATACCCACTGTACTTGCGTCACACTGGATATAGAAGTGCTTCGTAAAGTCGGGGTTAGCCAGCACTGGAGCAAAAATCAACAATTGCTTCACTGCTGCCACTTGAAGACACGTTTGCCCTCTAGCAAATCCGTTAGAGGGGCCGTAATCGAGGCAAAGTTTGGAATAAAACGCCTGTACCACCCTGCCATGCCCATAAATCGTCTCACGTCTTTGGCCGTTCGGGGTTCAGGATAGGAGACTATACCTGAAACCGTCTCCGGGTCAGTGCGCAGGATACCATCACTCACTAAAAAGCCAAGATATTTGATCTCCTTCTTGACGAACTTACTTTTTTCAATATAGATGGTCAAGTTGGCGTCCATGAGCAGTTTTGCAACAGTACTCAGGAGCTCCAAGTGCTCATCAAATGTTGAACTTGTAACAAGCAGGTCATCTAGGTAAACAAATACGTTGTCCTGCAGCTCATGTGGTATTACCTTATGCATCAACTGACACATCGTTTGGGGAGCATTACATAAACCGAACGGCATGACCTTGAAATGGTACAAGGGCCTGCCAGCGACAGTAAAGGCCGTTTTCTCCTTACTTGCCTCATCTACTGGTATTTGCCAAAAGGCATCTTTCAGGTCAAAGCTGGTAATTGACCTGGTACTCTGCAACCGTGTCAAACGATCTTTAATCAGTGGCAATGGATAGGTGTCCTTAACAGTCACCTCGTTGAGGCGTCTAGCGTCAAGACATAAACGCACCTTGCCGGGTTTTCTGACAAGGGTCACAGGAGAACTCCACGAACTCTGACTTTCCTCTATTACCCCCAAAGACAACATACGATTGAGTTCGTCATACAACAGTTTCTGTATAATAGACGAGACAGCATAATGCCGCTGCTTAATGGGTCGAGCAGAACCAGTGTCGATGTGATGAGACACGAGACTGGTCCTACCCAAGCATTTCTCATTATACGACGGAAACTGTTGTTTGACGAAGTCCAGTCATTGCAGATCTTTTGGAGACAGCAGATGGAATTCAGGGCTCTGAGGCTCCGAGGCTGCTTCGATAGCGTTGACCTGGATTGGGGCGATTTTGAAGAGATCCCAGAAGTCAATTCCAAGATACACTGTGTGCGTCAAGGAAGGAACAACCAGGAATCTCATCAATTTGGTGGTTTTATTAAATTGCACCAATGTGGTGACGTATCCCAGAACTGGATCCTTGTGCCCTGATGCAGTCTGAACATGAGCATGCATGGTATGCATATGCAAGCCCAAGTCCGACAGCAGGTCCATGACTCTGGCTCCGAGGATACTAACACTGGCTCCGCTTTCAAGCAAGCCCGTCAATTTCCAACCCTTGACGGAAATCTCTGCGTAGGGCCTATTGTCGCCAGGAGTTGCAACAATTGACTCCACGCAGGAACGCTTCAAGAGACGCCTGCAAAGAAATATCTCCAGGATCTCCGAAAGCGATCCCGAAGAGGTCGTGCTCTAAAACTAGCGGGTGATTCACGATCACCGCCCGCCTTTCCATTACATTTGATGTAGTCCGGTAATCTGCCTGGAGCAATCACATTGCTAGAAAATGTTGGTAAATCGGACATATGAGGCAAAGTGAAGAAACTTGTGGATGGGCCTTGGCCTGGTATCTGGTTATTCATCGTGCTATCGTATTCCTGAAAGGACGAAGGGATCCCACTTGGAGGCTGACTCTGAAAGCGTGCATGATATCCTGCAGAAGATCTCACTTGAGGATCACACCAAGCATTTTCCAACATATCAACAGCGCCAATGTTGGGAGGATGCCTACTGCGATGGTCAACCACAAGTCTATCGGAAGGATACCACACACCTTCAATTCAAGTGCAGTGACGAACTAACTCTGTTGTCGAGGCGAATTCCAAGCCTGCCAAATGATTCCTCATTCGTTCGTCCATGCTTCGCAATAGGACGGCCTGCATGTCAAAATCGGATAACCGGGTTTTAAGACGCAACGCCATCTCCATCATGGAGCTATGAAACTCACGGAAAGACTCGTCTGGCTTCTGGAAACGCACATCGATTGCTCGCCGCACATCTACGTCAGTCCAATGAGATCCATAACGCTCCTTCAACGCAGCTTCCAAATCAGGCCACGTCAAATTGGGGTTGAGCTGTCGGAACAACCGTACCATTCTTCTACTGGTCCTTTCAGAAGAATGTGGTAGCTCGAAACAGGAATTGCTCAACATCTAGACCGGCAGAAGAACCATCAAAACTGACCCTCCACTTATGCATTGGTGGGAAGGAATAAAATTCGTCGTCAGAGCTAGAATAGGTGGAGTAAGAAGCGTTATGCGATGTCATAATTGAAAATTAATATTATAAAGACTGCATAACCAAACTGTAAAATCGATAAATTAATTAACAATGAACGGACGGACACACCGACAAAACCAGAGAAATCAATAAATAGCAGACGGACTACACCGACAATTTGAATAAAATAAATAACTAAATAAATCACAGACGGACAAACAAACAATTTAATAAAAATAAATTAGAAATTGAATACCAGACAGACAAACAGACAAATAAATAAATATATAAAATTTTAACACCTAACCTAAGCTAAAATAGAAATTAATTCGAATTCCCTAATCTAACTTTCGATAAAACGATCGTACGAAGCAATTCTACTCAACTCTACTAACCCAAATTAAACCAAAATCTAACTCACTACTCTAAGCTGAACTCAATTTACAAAACTCAAACTCACTAAAACTTAATTAAAGCTAAAAACAATCAGATGATAAAATGAATTATCCTAAATACCCAATAACTTATCAAAACAAAACTACAATCTAACTAACTAAAACTAATCGAAATCAAAACCCAAATTAAAACCTGTAAATCAACACGAAATGTACTAAATGGCTAAATTATCTAAAAATCAACCCAATAATTATAAACTAGGCTTAATTACCACAATCTAAGCTACCTAAATTTTACTCAAAACTAAATACCCTAGCTTGGAAATGAGAATCTAATAAACTGAACCTAAATTAAATTCCAAAAGATAAAACAATAAAATAATGACTACCGTTAATTGAACTGATGATAAGACTTCATACTTTAGTGCAGTGGCTTATGTGTAGTGAATGCGAAAAGAAAGAAACTACTGAAAATTCATCACTAATCATTTCTCAAAAATGACCTCCTTGAGTGGGAATAGGGCCTAACAAAAGGAATTTAAATGGGAAGTGGGGTTAAAGTTTAGACAACACAAAGCCGACAAACCGCAACAATGCCTGGCATAGCCATGGAATTTGAAGGCGGACTCCGCTCAAATGTCACCACAAGGGCTGACGACGAGACCATTAAGTGGGTAAATTGAAATTTTTAGTATATATTATATTATTTTAGTTTGAAATAAGGGAAAAGGGTAGTATTGTGATGATGGAAAAGTAAAAGTTATAGGGAAATCGGAAAAATTTTAATAAAATTAAATAAATAACAGGAAAAAGTATAAATGCCCAAAGGAAGATGGAGATGTTGCGGCGGCAATTTGAAGTTGCGAATGGGAGGAAGTTGGTAGCAAAATCACTCAACCAAAAACCGAAAAAACTCCCTCTTCTTTCCAACACCAAATACTGAATCTTTTCTCGAATTAACCATTCCGCACCGCCAAACAAAATTGCTTTCTATCTTCCAGTCAAATACTAACTCCCCCAATCCTAACCACTTAATCCCACATTTCACCTTCATCCAATCCGTTCCCGCAATCCTTTTCATTTTCAAATTACCGCTGCCGCATCTGGGTAACGTAATCGAAGTTCATTACACTTCGATTCCGCTACCCACACATCTTTTGTTCCATATCGACAAACTCAATAGTATCCATTGTTTCACATATATGGCAATTTGCACAATCCAAGAAGCGCTTGATTGAATGCAAAGTGTCACATATACATTACGGAAGCTATTGGTTTTGGCGATATCCCAAAAAGAGTACTCCCCTGCGCCCGGGGGAACTTGAACTCAGGGTTCCAGCAGACCCCCGATCGAGAACTCGCGACGCAGCTAATGGTGCCATGGATTGTCGATCTCCCATTCATCTCATAAGCAACTTCAACGATGCCTTTGGGTATGAGATTGAACTTTGTTAGTAGGGGAACGTGAATTTTTTTTGTTAGTATAAAAAATAAAATTTGTTAGTGGTAACAAGTGAATAGAATTAGTTAGTATGAAGGAAAGGAATTAGGTTTTGTTAGGGAAAAGGTATTGAATGAAGTTTTGTTAGTGGGAATTAATCAATGGAATGTTGTTAGTGGGGAAATTGAAACTATTAGTATATATTATAATATTTTAGTTGGAAATAAGGGAAAGGGTGGGATTGTGATGATGGAGAAGTAAAAATTATAGGGGAATTGGAAAAATTTTAATAAAATTAAATAAATAACAGGGAAAAGTATAAATGCCCAAAGGAAGATGGAGATGTTGCGGCGGCAATTTGAAGTTGCGAATGGCAGGAAGTTGGTACGCCGGGATTCGCAACAAGCGTGGGGACAACCCAGACCCTGAGTATCTCATTCAGCCGGGCAAACAAAGAATGTCGGCAGGGGTAATTATGAATCGGATAGGATGTCTTTGGCGTGAAAGGTCCCAAGCAGCTTACCGGATTCATCCTCAAGCTTGTATGCCACTTGCCCAATAGGACGATGGACCACTGCACGAGTGAATTGTGGAGCGAATTTGGTAGCAAAGCGATCTGCAACATTGCTCACAGTGAAATTATGCACAAAAACCTTCTGACGCTGAAGTAGCTCACGAGGACGAACACGAAGGTTGTAGTGTTGAGCTCCCTTTTGGTAGGCTTCTTGCAATTTACATCTGACTTGGTCCTGTACAGCTCGCAGTCGATCACTGTTAGCACTTAGCTGCACCTCACCATCCTCAAAGGCATTAAGGCTTCTGAGGAGGGCGTACTCAGAACCATGTTGGATAGGGTGGTACCCGAACATGAGAAAGTAGGGTGAATATCCCGTGGACTCATGAATCACCTTGCGGAAGGCAAAACATGAGGCTGGAAGATTCTCGTCCCAGCTACCATGATCAGACCCTATGTAGGTTCTAATGGCGTTCAGTGTCGACTGGTTTGACCTCTTTCAATCATTCGCCTGCGGTGAATGATATGGGGTGAAGCAATGCTGCACTCCATAGTCAATCATAAGCTTGCTGAATACCTTGAAGGTGAACTATACCCTATTGTCAAAGGTGAACTATACCCTATTGTCAAAAAGATTTCGCGCTCCAAATATCGCACGACTGACTCCGCAGTAGCTTTCGTCATGGGCTTGAGCCATACGAACTTTGTGTAATGTTCGAGGACCACGAACAATTGGGTATTCCCTGATCTTGAACGAGGGTATGGGCCCATGAAGTCCACAAACAGGCACTGCATACGTCGTTCAGAGTCTCGTGATGCCCCCATGTTTGCATATTCTTGATATGCTGAATCACACCTTGACGCAAACGAGGCCAATAATAATACCTTTGCAAAACTTCAGTTGTTTTGCGAATTCCACAATGAGAGCCCCGGGGATCATCATGAGCTCGTACTATGAGAGCTCGTCCGTGACCCTCAGGAACCCATAGTTTTGTTCTGGGAAGATCAGTAGTCGACGTTACAGGAGAACCAGTACTAATATACATTTGACCATCTGCAAGGTGCAATTCTGAAACTGATCGGGTTGTTTCAAGATTTGCTCCTTGAGATGCTCATACTCGGACTCCTGAAACGCAGACTCCGGGATTGAACCACCAATGTGTCCGTGCTCCGGGAGACAGGGAATGATCGAGTTCACCCACTCGTCCTCCGAGCATGTTCTTGACAACGCATCGGGAACAACGTTGAGGGCACCTTTCCGGTGTTCAATTTGGAAATTGAATCCTTGTCATTTCAGACTCCAGTGAGCCAATCGACCAGATAGGTCCGACTGCTGCATCAGCCATTTAAGACTGGCATGGTCGGTTATGATGGTGAAGGGCAACCCTTCGATATATGCCCTGAATCTCTTTACGCTCTGCACCGCAGCTAAGCATTCTAATTCTGTAATGCTATAGCTACGTTGCGCAGCGTTGAGCTTCATAGACATATGTGCGATTGGATACTCTCCACCCTCATCGTCCTTCTGGAACAAAACACTTCCAATACCCACTGTACTTGCGTCACACTGGATATAGAAGTCCTTCGTAAAGTCGGGGTTAGCCAGCACTGGAGCAGAAATCAACAATTGTTTCACTGCTGCCACTTGAAGACACGTTTGCCCTCTAGCAAATCCGTTAGAGGGGCCGTAATCGAGGCGAACTTTGGAATAAAACGCCTGTACCACCCTGCCATGCCCATAAACCGTCTCACGTCTTTGGCCGTTCGGGGCTCAGGATAGGAGACTATACCTGAAACCTTCTCCGGGTCAGTGCGCAGGATACCATCACTCACTACAAAGCCAAGATATTTGACCTCCTTCTTGACGAACTTACTTTTTTCAATATTGATGGTCAACTTGGCGTCCCTGAGCAGTTTTGCAACAGTACTCAGGAGCTCCAAGTGCTCATCAAATGTTGAACTTGTAACAAGCAGGTCATCTAGGTAAACAAATACCTTGTCCTGCAGCTCATGCATTATTACCTTATGCATCAACCGACACATCGTTTGGGGAGCATTACATAAACCGAACGGCATGACCATGCCAACTATGAACGGACGGACACACCGAAAAAATCAGAGAAATCAATAAATAGCAGACGGACCACACCGACAATTTGAATAAAATAAATAACTAAATAAATCACAGGCGGACAAACAAACAATTCAATTACTTTTTATGGAATTGTTTGCAGCTACATACAAATGGGTTGCATATTTTGAATAATAATTTTTCTGAAAAATTATTAGAGAAGAAAAATGTTAGAAGAAGGTGGTTTCGACGTGTGCACTAATTCTCCTCAGGCCATCACACTTAGATACACACCGGTGATGGCGACCACCATGCTCAGAGGTGAGGGAGTGAATTTTTAATTTTTCTACTTATGCAAACTCAATATGTTTTTGTATCTGCAAGTTATATTCAAGGTAAATTTCTCTTGTAAGTACTTGTATTAGCTAAACTTTTTAATTGGATCATTTCACCCTTTTCACATTAATTTAATGTAAATCTATACGACAAATTTGCTCTCCATTTGAAGCTTTATCTAACGTCGCGCGGATATCGATCACTCTTTCGGATGGCTCCGATAGCTTTTTAAATTACTTTTTATGGAATTGTTTGCAGCTACATACAAATGGGTTGCATTAAATTGATGTGAAAAGGGTGAAATGATCCAATTAAAAAGTTTAGCTAATACAAGTACTTACAAGAGAAATTTACCTTGAATATAACTTGCAGATACAAAAACATATTGAGTTTGCATAAGTAGAAAAATTAAAAATTCACTCCCTCACCTCTGAGCATGGTGGTCGCCATCACCGGTGTGTATCTAAGTGTGATGGCCTGAGGAAAATTAGTGCACACGTCGAAACCACCTTCTTCTAACATTTTTCTTCTCTAATAATTTTTCAGAAAAATTATTATTCAAAATATGCAACCCATTTGTATGTAGCTGCAAACAATTCCATAAAAAGTAATTTAAAAAGCTATCGGAGCCATCCGAAAGAGTGATCGATATCCGCGCGACGTTAGATAAAGCTTCAAATGTAGAGCAAATTTGTCGTATAGATTTACATTAAATTGATGTGAAACGGGTGAAATTATCCAATTAAAAAGTTTAGCTAAAACAATTCAATAAAAATAAATTAGAAATTGAATACCAGACAGACAAACAGACAAATAAATAAATATATAAAATTTTAACACCTAACCTAAGCTAAAATAAAAATTAATTCGAATTCCCTAATCTAACTTTCGATAAAACGATCGTACGAAGCAATTCTACTCAACTCTACTAACCCAAATTAAACCAAAATCTAACTCACTACTCTAAGCTGAACTCAATTTACAAAACTCAAACTCACTAAAACTTAATTAAAGCTAAAAACAATCAGATGATAAAATGAATTATCCTAAATACCCAATAACTTATCAAAACAAAACTACAATCTAACTAACTAAAACTAATCGAAATCAAAACCCAAATTAAAACCTGTAAATCAACACGAAATGTACTAAATGGCTAAATTATCTAAAAATCAACCCAATAATTATAAACTAGGCTTAATTACCACAATCAAAGCTACCTAAATTTTACTCAAAACTAAATACCCTAGCTTGGAAATGAGAATCTAATAAACTGAACCTAAATTAAATTCCAAAAGATAAAACAATAAAATAATGACTACCGTTAATTGAACTGATGATAAGACTTCATACTTTAGTGCAGTGGCTTATGTGTAGTGAATGCAAAAAGAAAGAAACTACTGAAAATTCATCACTAATCATTTCTCAAAAATGACCTCCTTGAGCGGGAATAGGGCCTAGCAAAAGGAATTTAAATGGGAAGTGGGGTTAAAGTTTAGACAACACAAAGCCGACAAACCGCAACAATGCCTGGCGTAGCCATGGAATTTGAAGGCGGACTCCGCTCAAATGTCACCACAAGGGCTGACGACGAGACCATTAAGAAACTCAACGGACTTCATAATGGCTCGGACAAGAGCCGCACGAGTCCCAAAGCTAAAGCCAGATAGATGATGGTAGGGCAGAAAGCGTTGGCTAATTCTAAGTGTGGGATTCAAGTCCAACTATCTCATGCAGGGAGATATAGCCAACGGCTCAAAATTCGGTTGATCCCAACCAACATCTACATTGCCACAGCTTATCCACTGTCATAGCCGATGGGGACTGTTAAACACAAAATTCAGCACGGTGGGCGCCACTGTAACTGCGGCGAGCCCCGTGATCAAAATCTAAAAATTAATATCAAAACTCAAAACTAAAAACACTCAAACTCAAAACAGTCCATGAAATCATTATTAAAATATAAATCATTTGACACATAACCGAAACATTAAATCGAAGATAATAACTAAAATCGTTGCAAAGAAAAGAAAAGAGAAAAAAAACATTTCCCTGGAATGCACACACCACTATTCAAGTTAGGCACTTCAGGTATTCAGCCCAACAAATCTAAAATTGAAAAATTAAAAATTAATAAAACCATTAGGAAACACCAACAGCTTGGGCGCCATCTGTAGGAAACACGGAAGTCACCGCAGTTGCAGACATTAAGTTCTGGCAGAGGGGTGTGTAGCCCGGGGTGGCATACTGAGGCCGGCTAGCGCTCAGACATGCCGTGGGTTTTCCGGGACACTCTCTGCTCGTGCTGAGCCACCTTATATATAAAACATAACACAAAGGGAGACGGAAGGGAGAGGAGGAAGTCATTTCAAGAAATGAAAAATATGGTTTCTAATAGGACATTTTATTTACATTATTCAGTTTAAACATTTTATTCCAAAAATTCAAGTTGTAAAATATAAATAAAAATTAGCACAGCATTTTAGTCAAACAAATTTAATAAGTACAGTGACCCCCTCTCCTAATTAAAATTGGTTTAAATATGTTTTTGCAAATAATAAATCCAGCGAGCAAAAATAAATAAAATTGCATATAAGAAAACTTTAAGTACAAATGAAATTAAATTGAAAGGAACCAAAAAGATAAGAATAAAATTAATCACCCTTTTATTGCTGCCGAGCGCTCTGCAACTGAAAAAGGAGGGGGAGGGAGCTTAGACAAATTAATTGAATTGTAATTAACTACCAGTTCTAACTAATGCAGGCTCAACCTGCCACTAATCTTCTTTGTTTTTTTATGGTTTCTTTGTTTTTTTCACTTTATTATCTCCGACATTGGCTTGACTCAAGTTAATGTTATTGCACCAATGTTTACTTTATACACTTTTATTTTCTGACAATTTAAACTTATGTCTCTGCACTTTGGTTTATTAACGTCGCACAATTTGCTTCACGGCACTGTAGATTTACCGTATAATCTAATTGTGCCCCTCAACTTGAAATTTAAATCGTCCACTTCGAAATATCTTTCCCCGAAATTATATTCAAACTTCTTCCCCGAGTTTATATTAACACTCTTTCTTCCCCGAGTTTATACTAAAACTTTTTCTTTCCCGAGTTTACACTAAAACTTGTTCCCCGAGTTTATATTAACACTTTTTCTTTCGACACTCCATAGTACTTTTCTTCTCTTCAAGCACATCATTAGCAAAATCACTCAACCAAAAACCGAAAAAACTCCCTCTTCTTTCCAACACCAAATACTGAATCTTTTCTCGAATTAACCATTCCGCACCGCCAAACAAAATTGCTTTCTATCTTCCAGTCAAATACTAACTCCCCCAATCCTAACCACTTAATCCCACATTTCACCTTCATCCAATCCGATCCCGCAATCCTTTTCATTTTCAAATTACCGCTGCCGCATCTGGGTAACGTAATCGAAGTTCATTACACTTTGATTCCGCTACCCACACATCTTTTGTTCCATATCGACAAACTCAATAGTGTCCATTGTTTTACATATATGGTAATTTGCACAATCCAAGAAGCGCTTGATTGAATGCAAAGTGTCACACATACATTACGGAAGCTATTGGTTTTGCCGATATCCCAAAAAGAGTACTTCCCTGTGCCCGGGGGAGCTTGAACTCATGGTTCCAGCAGACCCCCGATCGAGAACTCGCGACGCAGCTAATGGTGCCATGGATTGTCGATCTCCCATTCATCTCATAAGCAACTTCAACGATGCCTTTGGGTATGAGATTGAACGTGAATTTTTTTTGTTAGTATAAAAAATAAAATTTGTTAGTGGGAACAAGTGAATAGAATTAGTTAGTATGAAGGAAAGGAATTAGGTTTTGTTAGGGAAAAGGTATTGAATGAAGTTTTGTTAGTGGGAATTAATCAATGGAATGTTGTTAGTGGGGAAATTGAAACTATTAGTATATATTATAATATTTTAGTTGGAAATAAGGGAAAGGGTGGGATTGTGAGGATGGAGAAGTAAAAATTATAGGGGAATTGGAAAAATTTTAATAAAATTAAATAAATAACAGGGAAAAGTATAAATGCCCAAAGGAAGATGGAGATGTTGCGGCGGCAATTTGAAGTTGCGAATGGCAGGAAGTTGGTACGCCGGAATTCGCAACAAGCGTGGGGACAACCCAGACCCTGAGTATCTCATTCAGCCGGGCAAACAAAGAATGTCGGCAGGGGTAATTATGAATCGGATAGGATGTCTTTGGCGTGAAAGGTCCCAAGCAGCTTACCGGATTCATCCTCAAGCTTGTATGCCACTTGCCCAATAGGACGATGGACCACTGCACGAGTGAATTGTGGAGCGAATTTGGTAGCAAAGCGATCTGCAACATTGCTCACAGTGAAATTATGCACAAAAACCTTCTGACACTGAAGTAGCTCACGAGGACGAACACGAAGGTTGTAGCGTTGAGCTCCCTTTTGGTAGGCTTCTTGCAATTTACATCTGACTTGGTCCTGTACAGCTCGCAGTCGATCACTGTTAGCACTTAGCTGCACCTCACCATCCTCAAAGGCATTAAGGCTTCTGAGGAGGGCGTACTCAGAACCATGTTGGATAGGGTGGTACCCGAACATGAGAAAGTAGGGTGAATATCCCGTGGACTCATGAATCACCTTGCGGAAGGCAAAACATGAGGCTGGAAGATTCTCGTCCCAGTTGCCATGATCAAACCCTATGTAGGCTCTAATGGCGTTCAGTGTCGACTGGTTTGACCTCTTTCAATCATTCGCCTGCGGTGAATGATATGGGGTGAAGCAATGCTGCACTCCATAGTCAATCATAAGCTTGCTGAATACCTTGAAGGTGAACTATACCCTATTGTCAAAGGTGAACTATACCCTATTGTCAAAAAGATTTCGCGCTCCAAATATCGCACGACTGACTCCGCAGTAGCTTTCGTCATGGGCTTGAGCCATACGAACTTTGTGTAATGTTCGAGGACCACGAACAATTGGGTATTCCCTGATCTTGAACGAGGGTATGGGCCCATGAAGTCCACAAACAGGCACTGCATACGTCGTTCAGAGTCTCGTGATGCCCCCATGTTTGCATATTCTTGATATGCTGAATCACACCTTGACGCAAACGAGGCCAATAATAATACCTTTGCAAAACTTCAGTTGTTTTGCGAATTCCACAATGAGAGCCCCGGGGATCATCATGAGCTCGTACTATGAGAGCTCATTCGTGACCCTCAGGAACCCATAGTTTTGTTCTGGGAAGATCAGTAGTCGACGTTACAGGAGAACTAGTACTAATATACATTCGACCATCTGCAAGGTGCAAATTCTGAAACTGATCGGGTTGTTTCAAGATTTGCTCCTTGAGATGCTCATACTCGGACTCCTGAAACGCAGACTCCGGGATTGAACCACCAATGTGTCCGTGCTCCGGGAGACAGGGAATGATCGAGTTCACCCACTCGTCCTCCGAGCATGTTCTTGACAACGCATCGGGAACAACGTTGAGGGCACCTTTCCGGTGTTCAATTTGGAAATTGAATCCTTGTCATTTCAGACTCCAGTGAGCCAATCGACCAGATAGGTCCAACTGCTGCATCAGCCATTTAAGACTGGCATGGTCGGTTATGATGGTGAAGGGCAACCCTTCGATATATGCCCTGAATCTCTTTACGCTCTGCACCGTAGCTAAGCATTCTAATTCTGTAATGCTATAGCTACGTTGCGCAGCGTTGAGCTTCATAGACATATATGCGATTGGATACTCTCCACCCTCATCGTCCTTCTGGAACAAAACACTTCCAATACCCACTGTACTTGCGTCACACTGGATATAGAAGTCCTTCGTAAAGTCGGGGTTAGCCAGCACTGGAGCAGAAATCAACAATTGTTTCACTGCTGCCACTTGAAGACACGTTTGCTCTCTAGCAAATCCGTTAGAGGGGCCGTAATCGAGGCGAACTTTGGAATAAAACGCCTGTACCACCCTGCCATGCCCATAAACCGTCTCACGTCTTTGGCCGTTCGGGGCTCAGGATAGGAGACTATACCTGAAACCTTCTCCGGGTCAGTGCGCAGGATACCATCACTCACTACAAAGCCAAGATATTTGATCTCCTTCTTGACGAACTTACTTTTTTCAATATTGATGGTCAACTTGGCGTCCCTGAGCAGTTTTGCAACAGTACTCAGGAGCTCCAAGTGCTCATCAAATGTTGAACTTGTAACAAGCAGGTCATCTAGGTAAACAAATACCTTGTCCTGCAGCTCATGCGGTATTACCTTATGCATCAATCGACACATCGTTTGGGGAGCATTACATAAACCGAACGGCATGACCTTGAAATGGTACAAGGGCCTGCCAGGGACAGTAAAGGCCGCTTTCTCCTTACCTGCCTCATCTACTGGTATTTGCCAAAAGGCATCTTTCAGGTCCAAGCTGCTAGTGAACCTGGTACTCTGCAACTGCGTCAAAAGACCTTCAATCAGTGGCAATGGATAGGCGTCCTTAACAGTCACCTCGTTGAGGCGTCTAGCATCAAAACATAAATGCACCTTGCCGGGTTTTCTGAGAAGGGTCACAGGAGAACTCCACGAACTCTGACTTTCCTCTATTACCCTCAAAGACAACATACGATCGAGTTCGTCATACAACAGTTTCGGTATAACAGGCGAGACAGCATAATGCCGCTGCTTAATGGGTCGAGCAGAACCAGTGTCGATGTGATGAGACACGAGACTGGTCCTACCCAAGCATTTCTCATTATACGACGGAAACTGTTTTTTGACGAAGTCCAGTCGTTGCAGATCTTTTGGAGACAGCAGATGGAATTCAGGGCTCTGAGGCTCCGAGGCTGCTTCGATAGCGTTGACCTGGATTGGGGCGATTTTGAAGAGATCCCAGAAGTCAATTCCAAGATACACTGTGTGCGTCAAGGAAGGAACAACCAGGAATCTCATCAATTTGGCTATCAAGCAAGCCCGTCAATTTGCGACCCTTGACGCAAATCTCTGCGTAGGGCCTATTGTCGCCAGGAGTTGCAACAATTGACTCCACGCAGGCACGCTTCAAGAGACGCCTGCAAAGAAATATCTCCAGGATCTCCGAAAGCGATCCCGAAAAGGTCGTGCTCTAAAACTAGCGGGTGATTCACGATCGCCACCCGCCTTTCCATTACGTTTGATGTAGTCCGGTAATCTGCCTGGAGCAATCACATTGCTAAAAAATGTTGGTAAATCGGACATATGAGGCGAAGTGAAGAAACTTGTGGATGGGCCTTGGCCTGGTATCTGG
Organism: Odontomyia ornata; assembly: GCA_963969285.1. NCBI lineage: Eukaryota > Metazoa > Arthropoda > Insecta > Diptera > Stratiomyidae > Odontomyia > Odontomyia ornata. Next base: position 238,350,110 of record OZ017739.1, read on the forward strand.
TTATTCATCGTGCTATCGTATTCCTGGAAGGACGAAGGGATCTCACTTGGAGGCTGACTCTGAAAGCGTGCATGATATCCTGCAGAAGATCTCGCTTGAGGATCACACCAAGCATTTTCCAACAAATCAACAGCGCCAATGTTGGGAGGATGCCTACTGCGATGGTCAACCACAAGTCTATCGGAAGGATACCACACACCTTCAATTCTAGTGCAGTGACGAACTAACTCTGTTGTCGAGGTGAATTGCAAGCCTGCCAAATGATTCCTCATTCGTTCGTCCATGCTCCGCAATAGGATGGCCTGCATGTCAAAATCGGATAACCGGTTTTAAAGACGCAACGCCATCTCCATCTTGGAGCTATGAAATTCACGGAAAGACTCGTCTGGCCTCTAGAAACGCACATCGGTTGCTCACCGCACATCTACGTCAGTCCAATGAGATCCATAACGTTCCTTCAATGCAGCTTTCAAATCAGGCCACATCAAATTGGGGTTGAGCTGTCGGAACAACCGTACCATTCTTCTGCTGGTCCTTTCAGAAGAATGTGGAGGCTAGATGCCAGTTGCTCCAAGGGAATGTTGTAATTTCTTATGCGATGTCAGAATTGAAAATTAATATTGTAAATACTGCATAACCAAACTGTAAAATCGATAAATTAATTAACAATGAACGGACGGACACACCGACAAAACCAGAGAAATCAATAAATAGCAGATGGACTACACCGACAATTTGAATAAAATAAATAACTAAATAAATCACAGACGGACAAACAAACAATTCAATAAAAATAAATTAGAAATTGAATACCAGACAGACAAACAGACAAATAAATAAATATATAAAATTTTAACACCTAACCTAAGCTAAAATAAAAATTATTTCGAATTCCCTAATCTAACTTTCGATAAAACGATCATACGAAGCAATTCTACTCAACTCTACTAACCCAAATTAAACCAAAATCTAACTCACTACTCTAAGCTGAACTCAATTTACAAAACTCAAACTCACTAAAACTTAATTAAAGCTAAAAACAATCAGATGATAAAATGAATTATCCTAAATACCCAATAACTTATCAAAACAAAACTACAATCTAACTAACTAAAACTAATCGAAATCAAAACCCAAATTAAAACCTGTAAATCAACACGAAATGTACTAAATGGCTAAATTATCTAAAAATCAACCCAATAATTATAAACTAGGCTTAATTACCACAATCTAAGCTACCTAAGTTTTACTCAAACCTAAATACCCTAGCTTGGAAATGAGAATCTAATAAACTGAACCTAAATTAAATTCCAAAAGATAAAACAATAAAATAATGACTACCGTTAATTGAACTGATGATAAGACTTCATACTTTAGTGCAGTGGCTTATGTGTAGTGAATGCAAAAAGAAAGAAACTACTGAAAATTCATCATTAATCATTTCTCAAAAATGACCTCCTTGAGCGGGAATAGGGCCTAGCAAAAGGAATTTAAATGGGAAGTGGGGTTAAAGTTTAGACAACACAAAGCCGACAAACCGCAACAATGCCTGGCGTAGCCATGGAATTTGAAGGCGGACTCCGCTCAAATGTCACCACAAGGGCTGACGACGAGACCATTAAGAAACTCAACGGACTTCATAATGGCTCGGACAAGAGTGTAATGTTTTTCAACTTTTCAAGTTCGAACGCGGAAACGACCTCTCATCGGTTCTAGACGTTAAGTCTGAATAGTGCCAACGGATGGTCCCAACAGGTCAACCAATCCGTGCACCGTAACCCATTCACGCGGTGGCTGCTTGTCGGCCAGCTAGTTCGGAGAGGATTTCGGTCGCGGGTCTCCGAATGGGTTACGCTCAATTACAATATTTCAGCCACCTGAACATGCCCGTTTTCCAAACGCGTTATCAACCAAAACATACGGAGAAGGAACCTACTTTACGTTACTCCGTATTTCTTTTCATCACCAGTCAAGAATACCAAAATCTAATTTCTATTTCGCGTTCCCGAAGTTTCGACGCGGTACCGAAAAATATGCTACTCGAAATTAACCCGACGAAAACTACTCTAACAAAATGTCAAACCTACAAAGGTACCGCGTACCGCGCGCGACGCGAAACCGACCTCAGCGGATTTGGCGAAACCCTACCCTCGCGACGGCATACCTACCCTGCACTTCCCTTCCCGCTGAAAAAAGAAGAACCGCAGAAAAGGAAAGTCGTGGTTATCTTTTTAGCACTTCATTTTAATTCCGACTTTAAATCTAACTTCACTAAATAACTCCAAACAGCTTTCATTGCAGATTATATCTACGAACAGATTTAGTTCACATCAATTTTGTTTTTGTTTTGGTTTTTCTTAGTCTCTTTCACAACGCCAGAAAATATCTTAAAAAATTATAATTGAAAATTTCACTTCGAATCCTCTTTTTCTTTTTCAATCTTTTTCTTTCGATGGGCACAAGGCGCACTCGCAAATAAGGAACTGATTATGTAACTACGAAACTAATTCAAATAATCCATATCATGTATGTATGTTTGTTGCTAAGTTTGTACGAGTAGATGAAATATTGTTAAATTGTCGTTTTTTGGCACACACTTACAAACTGAGTGAAAAAAATATAATTATTGGCTGGTATAAAAAACATAAATATGACCATTTTAATTTAATGAATTTCTTTTCATTCTTTATTGTTTAATTTACGAAATTCCAAACTGAGAACCAAATGTCATGATCACAAATTTTCACTTTATTTAATTGTGATTTGCTGATAGACTTTCTGATTGAAGAGTAAGAAGCATAAGTTGAAAAATATGTATTATTTGATATAACTTGTACATACTTGGCAAGCATTTAATTTCTTGATTACGAAATATAAACTGAAAGCATTTCTGGGTTTGACTTAATATCATTATTTAAGCAGCCAAGTAAATATTATAAATTAAAGCCATTATAATATAAAAAAATAAAGTCAAATTCTTTTTCTATAAATATTAATTCTCACAAAAGAAAAAAAATTGTAAATTCACTTTTGCGAAAATGACTAAAAACTAGGCAAGAATTGAATATTATGTTCTGTCATTTTTATAGATCAAATTCAAGCTGCAAGTATGATCCAGACTTTTGAGTGGAACTTAAAAGATGAGATATGGTACAATGAAATTTTAGTACGTTGTCCATAGTAACTATATAGGCAAGATATCCATACATTCAAAATTCCTCATTGTATCTTTGGTATTAGTTTCAATAATCTCTTTCTTCAGTTTCTACTTTAATTTTTGCTTTTCCTATATTTTTAATTCGTTCTATTATTCATACTAATGATTTTCTACGCGATTCATTGAGATAGTTGTACAGTATACAAAATATATAAATGTATAATTCTTACATAGATATCTTATTGAAAAAAAACGTTGAAATCAAACTAGTGCTTTAACCAACTACTATAGAACAAATATATAAGTGGTCGATTAAGACTTGAAGTCTAAATCAAATTGTAATCAGGACATATCTTATAAATTCATTCTTTTTCTCATCTAAACTTTATCATCTAATTTGCAAATGATCTACACATAATGCTTTCTGCGCTAATTATTGTATTTCTCTAGTTCCATAACGAATTCTTCGATTGTTTGTTGCATCGTGCTTTTTGTGGTTTTTATAAAAGAACTTATTCGCAAATTGAACGGAAAATTTTGTTTTCTTTGCAATCACAGAAGGTTACCGTATCAATTGGTTTTTCTTTGCTTGTCAAAACCTTTTGTTTTGTATCAAAAAAATCAAAATCGTGTGTTTAAAATCGAGGCACGTATTTCGTAAATTTCACATTGTTTATCATGTAGTTGTTATATCACAAATTATATCGAAATATTTTCCTAAAGTTGTTTCTGTAGTTGTCAGGTCAGTAATTTCCATATGTCCTTGTCTTTCGCTAGCGTTCTGTTTGTTATTTAATTTTATTTACTATCACGTCAAGATTCAAACCATATTTTTAAATGTTTCCTCGTTTGTTTAAGTAAGAAAATATATGGAACTTGAGAAAACTATTTAAAAAAATCTAGATCAACACATTTGAACAAATATATGGTCGTGTATATAATATGTTTTCATTTTTTCTATGTTATGCATATACGTCTATAATTTTGGGTTCTATTAGACTACGTTAGTTGCAAATAAAGTTTATTCTTTTTTTTTAAATCTTTTATATCGTATCTAAGATGAATATTTTATTTTAATTCTTTCTTTTTCATAAATCATCAACAGGAGTTCGCTCTATGATTTTGATGATTGCAAAACGAATGTACTTTTGCATTCTCCTTGTCATTTTTCTTTCGTTTCATTATGTACTTACGTATTATTCGTACACCAGAAAGAGGTCATTCCAGTTTGAGCAGTTCGTAGCGATGAGTTAATTCCGAACATGTGCCTATAAGACTATGGCAACGATCCAGTCAGACGAAAGCTTAGGTTGCTTATTAATTAGTTAAATCTGTACGCGATGAATGTTATTTTCTTCTGAAACTTGTACGTAGCCAAGAGCTGGATGTATTGTATTCGCGCACAAACTTCCGTTTTGAAAGGTGGTTGTGGGGCACTGCAGAAGGTTAGGTCAGCATTCCAATTTATGGAGCGATTAACTGCAAGCAAAACATGGTAATGCATTCGTCGATGTAAGCCGAACGAAAAAAATTACCTTTTTTATTAGTTTTACTCCCATTTAGTACCGCGCCAACATGCTGCTACCGCCACCTTTCCTTTCACTGCAGCCAAAACTCCTTCCACTCTCATGTGGTTGTCACATTCGACCGGTTGTCACATCGGACAAAACAGATGTGTGTGGAATGGCACACCACATGGCGGCAATGTGCCTCTCCATTTGTCGCCAGTGGCATAGCTTTTCGATGGCCACGGTGGAGGGGGCATTCCCAGATGGATATGTCTCGAAATGTGTCGGGGTTTGGATTAATTTTATATTTCGAATATTTATATCCACAGATCTAAATATTTGGAAAGAAAAGAAATATTTTCTGCGCAACGATATCCGCACGACAGATGAAGTCCGCTGGCACTTCGAGGACATACCCATCTGGCCGGTTGCAAGGGTTCGGGATCGGAATCACTTCGATTCCCGGGCGTAGGCGTCACATTACACATTCCCCCCCCCCCCCCCCCCAAAATTGAAGTAATTACGATCCCGCCTCCTATGTAAGAGGTCTTGGTTAGGGCCGTGGCGGGTCGAAGGTCGGTTTCGAGGAATAGGCTACAACCATGTTCGTGAAGACTCGACAGTGACTATACCGTAGGGAGTCAGGGGTTACTCGGAGGTCTTCGTCCAGGCAGAGATTTGGGTAAGCCAAGGTTTTTCGTGGGGTTAATTTCGAGTAGCATATTTTTCGGTACCGCGTCGAAACTTCGGGAACGCGAAATAGAAATTAGATTTTGGTATTCTTGACTGGTGATGAAAAGAAATACGGAGTAACGTAAAGTAGGTTCCTTCTCCGTATGTTTTGGTTGATAACGCGTTTGGAAAACGGGCATGTTCAGGTGGCTGAAATATTGTTATTGAGCGTAACCCATTCGGAGACCCGCGACCGAAATCCTCTCCGAACTAGCTGGCCGACAAGCAGCCACCGCGTGAATGGGTTACGGTGCACGGATTGGTTGACCTGTTGGGACCATCCGTTGGCACTACTCAGACTTAACGTCTAGAACCGATGAGAGGTCGGTTCCGCGTTCTAACTTGAAAAGTTGAAAATCATTACAAATGGCGCCCAACGTGGGGCCTAAACATCCTAAGGGGGATAAAATTTCGCGTCTTCTGACGAGTTGGTCCTTTACGGAGGATGTAAGGTACTCTGGTACTCGAGTCCCACTATCAGGAGCAGTGGAGTTGTGTGATACACACTAGAAGTCGCTTCACGTGAGTTGTAGCTTCCGCTCTCCTTTGTTTGATTTTTTTTTTCGCGACAGAATCCGTCCGATGTGTTGTCCCAGGTTAACCCCTGTAAGGACCTTCTATTTTCTTGATGGAACTGCCAGTCTGATGGGTTTACCTATCAGCATGGACTCTTAAGAAAATAGAAGGCTACCTTGCCTTTATGTCGCGGAAGGATTCTAACTATTTCGTATGCGTGATAGACGAGTGGTATCGGTTCAACGTTCGGTGGCGTATGCTGGAGTTGCGAAGCCCGGAATGCTTCCACGCGTCGGGAATTTTGACCGCGTACAAAATCGTTACGGTAGCTCTACCACTTGTCTCGTCGAGTCCCTTAACGTAGTTTAGAGACGGTTTTGTAATGTGTGTGGGTATGGGGTTAAATTTCGTAGACCGACCAAAGGCACCCTTTCTTCGGCTGATTACCACGCACTCTCCTTTCCCGTTGAAGGAGTCGACTGCTGAAAAGGAAAGTATAATTTAAATAAATTTTTTTTCTCCCCTATATCAATAGCTCGCCACTATCGACCACGAACCTACTCTTCAGTTTTTTAAATATATATATTAGGGTTATAGTAGGAATAAGTGTATTTTATATTTTTTTTTTATTTTTACCTTAGCAACCACACACAAGACAGAACCAAAAATGGCAACGAAGCGGACCCCAGATAAGCGTTGGACTAGATCTAAAACGGTCCAACCAGCTAACTGCGGGATCTGCTTCGAAGACGTAGTGGAGGGCGTACACAGCGTGCGATTGGATTGTGGACATCTATTCCATCGTGCCTGTGTACAACAGCTCCTCCTCACGTCAGAGCTGTGTCCCTTATGCCGGCGACCCATAGATCGGTCTGCCGTAAACGTCCCCATCGGAACGCCCCTCCCAACGCGCGGAGCAGTGGCGAAAGGAGTTCCAGAGGCCGAACAGTCCCAACCACTTTTAGACCTGCAAGGAGCCGTAGGCGGTGAAGTTCCGGCCGCAAGTGTCGTGTCCGAGGTGACACCCATGCCTTCCGCCCACTCCATTGACACCCTCGTGGCGTTGATGAGGGATATGTCGGAGAGGATTGGCAACCTGGAGGGAAAGCTCCAGACTCTCCCGATGAGCCAACCACCCAGTCGCGTGAGAACTCCGCTTGGCTGGGAGCCCAATCCCAGTGTGGCGATGCCCCACTCCCGACAATCCGAGCAATGGGTCCCACCTCCAAGGAACTCGGGAATGGATCCCAGAGCTTCCGAATATAGACCACCACACAGCACCGCACCTCCGTTGGTACCCCTAGCCCCCGAGGCAGTTCAGTACAACAGGTCAACAGAGGATGTGATTCCCCCCGGGAACGCATTGACACTTTTTCGAGACCCGACGCCTCGTATCATGGAGAGTTGGCGCCTGAACTTTACAGGGTTCAACGATATGATATCGGCGGGCCGGTTCCTTTTCCGGATTCAGGCGTTGGTATCCAGCACCCTGGGAGGTGATTCCTCGGCCTTCCTCCGGCATGCACATCTTTTGTTCAGCGGCGACGCTGCCGACTGGTACTGGAGCTTTAAAGAATCAACGCCACGTCCCACTTGGCACTCTTTCAGTGCAGCCTTCCGCAATCGATTTGAGGATGGCTTCACTGAGAGAGAGCTAAGGGAGCAAATAAAGAAACGGAAACAAGGCGCTCACGAACCGTTCGACCAGTACTACACAAGTATAGTGAGATTGAGCACTCGCTTGCGAAGAACCATGCCCGAAGGCGAACTGGTAGAAATTATCAGGGAGAATATGCGTTGGGAGTTTCAGAACAGCCTTCTACATTTTTCCATCAACACCATACAGGGATTACGCCTCCATGCCCGTAGGCAAAAACAGCTGGATGAGCGGCGAGGTACCTTCCGTCCACAACCTCGCATAACGGGACCAAATCCCCGAAATCATCACACCGCGGAGTTAATGGCAGCGGACCACCTACTTGCTGACCCAGTACCAGTACCGAGGAGTGGAGCACCACAGGAGCTTGAGGACCCAGCAATGATTGATCGACCATCCCTTGAAGCAATTACAAGCCCGACGGTCTGTTGGAACTGCCGACAAACGGGCCATCGGTTCTATGCATATCCAGCGGAACCGACGCTTTTCTGCTACCGCTGCGGGAAGGCCGACACATACGCACCTGACTGTGCAAATTGCAAAGGGCGAAAAAACTTGCCACCGAGTGCCGCGACCACCCGTCGGCACTCCTAAACCCCGGACGAACCAACCCAGACCCCATCACTAGCTATGACCCAGCTCCCGACATGACTCCAATTCTGCTGACTCGCACCGTTAAACACAGTTCTCCGGAAGTTCCACAACCGACGCCATCCTTCGCCGAGGCCAACGCGCAGGGAAATGATAGCGAGGCGAAAGTTCCTTGGCATGTAAAACCTTTTCATGTCAGGCTGCGGAATTACTTGGCTACTCGACAGCGCATCTTCCATGAAGAGTTGGCCACAACTGTCCCACCGCGAAGAAAGCGAGCCACGCGTCGGATGCGGAGCTTCTGGAGAAAAGTCAGGCAGTCGAGGAAGGTGCTGAAGGACATACAATTAGACGAATTATTGAGGGATGATGTACGGCCATATGCGTCAGTACACCTCCTGCAAAAACGAGTGTCAGGCTTAGTCGATACGGGAGCCAGTGTGAATTGCATATCCACCAATTTTGCAGGGGAGGTACTGGCAATGCACGTGGACCAAATCCGTCATTTCACCTCCTGGTTAAGCACGGCGGATGGAACTCGTCACTCTGTAGTGGGAAAAATTATGACGGATGTCACATTTAAAGGAGTAACTAAACCTCTGGAATTTTTCATCATACCTCAATTAACCCACAATCTTTATCTAGGAGTGGATTTCGTTCGAAAATTTAACTTGGCCCCGGCACTATTTTCCGGTACGACCCTGGAGTCCGTCACCACAGCTCCTGACCAATCTCAACCCACTAACTTATTACGACATACACTGGATGTAAATCAGCAACTGCGTCTTGACTCGGCTATATCGGCTTTTCCATCGCATGAGAAAGAAGGTCTCGGGAGGACTGCCCTGGTGTTCCACACGATAGATGTGGGGGATGCTAAACCCATAAAACAGAGACATTTCGCCATATCTCCGGCGAAGGAAAAATCGTGATATGCCGAAGTGGATCGAATGCTAGCATTAGGCGCAATCGAAGAATCACAGAGCGCGTGGGCTTCCCCAGTCACCTTAGTTGTCAAGCCGAACAAGGTCCGGTTATGCTTAGATGCCAGACGCTTGAACGCCGTCACCGTCAAGGACGCATACCCTCTACCGTTGATTGAAGGCATTTTGAGTCGGTTGCCTAAAGCCCATTTCATCACGAGCTTAGACCTCAAGGACGCCTTCTGGCAAATTCCTTTAGACCCCGGTTCAAAGGAGAAAACAGCCTTCACAGTCCCAGGTCGGCCCCTATATCAATTCGTGACCATGCCATTCGGATTGTGTAATGTCCCCCAAACAATGACGCGCCTTATGGATAAGGTGATACCACCTCATTTGCGGCACCAAGTTTTCGTTTACTTGGACGATCTGTTGCTTATAACCGAGACCTTTGACGAACACATCGACCTGCTTCAGGAGGTGGCTCTACACATCCGGAGGGCAAGATTAACCATCAACATACGGAAGAGTCAGTTCGTGATGACGGAGGTGAAGTATTTAGGTCACATCATTGGGCATGGCCATATCAAGACCGATCCGGAAAAGACTCAAGCGATTGACGTTTTTCCATTACCCAAGACCACCAAGCAATTACGCCGATTCTTAGGCTTATGCGGATGGTACCAGCGTTTTGTACGTGACTATGCCACCATTACCACTTCTTTGACCGACATGCTGCGTAAGGGACGTAAATTCGTCTGGGAAGAGCCCAGCTTGCGAGCCTTTGAAGAGCTAAAGAAGAGTCTGACTACAGCCCCTGTACTGCACAGCCCGGACTTTGACAAACCGTTCTCAATCCATTGTGACGCGAGTCAACATGGGGTGGGAGCAGTCTTAGTCCAGGTTGCACAAGACGGCGAGGAGAGACCTATAGCCTTCATGTCTCACAAGTTGAACCCTGCCCAGCGAAATTACACGGTCTCCGAGCAGGAATGTCTAGCTGCAGTGTTGGCAGTGAAACGCTTCCGAGCCTATGTGGAGGGACACACCTTTGAAATCGTTACGGACCATGCTTCTCTGAAATGGCTAATGAGCCAGACTGATCTCAACGGCAGATTGGCCAGGTGGGCACTGAAACTACAGGCATTTGACTTCACAATTCGCCACCGAAAAGGAAGCCAGCATGTAGTCCCCGACACCCTATCCAGAATGTTCGCCCCTGAAGGAGCCGAGTTGGTCCAAGAGGACGACAGCCCCCAATTGATCGATCTGGACCATCCTGCCTTCAAGTCAGCCAGCTACAGCCAACTGATTCACACTATCCAGAATCAACTGCCCCAGCTTCCTGAACTGCGGTTGACGGATGGATTTATTTATAAGCGGATGGGACACGCATCCGGAGACCCCTTACAAGAAGAAGAACAGTGGAAGTTGTGGGTGCCCGAAGAATTAACCACTGATCTTATCAGACGGGCCCATGACCACCCATCAAGTGCGCACGGCGGTTACGGTCGTACACTTAGGCGGTTGAAAACCTGTTTCTTTTGGCCTAAGATGGCACAACAGATAAAAGCGTACGTAGCCTCCTGTGAGCTATGCAAGTGCCTAAAGCGCCCAACACCATTCTTTGGTCTCCCATGGGTAAGGTTGAGGTCCCCGAACGCGTGTTCCAGCGCTTGTACATTGATCTTATCGGTCCTTACCCTCGATCTGCTTCTGGTCACACGGGAGCTGTCGTGGTCCTGGACCAGCTCTCTAAATTCCCTATCATCGAACCACTGCGTAACATGCACACTGGACCTATAATCAGCTTCTTGGAGAACCGAGTCTTTCACATGTTTGGAGTTCCGGAGAAACTTGTCTCCGACAACGAGGTCCAGTTCACCTCCAGCAAGCTCCGAAACCTAATGTCCAAATACGGCATCATCCACCAACGAACCGCCGTCTATTCACCACAAGCCAATGCATCCGAACGACTGAACCGTACGCTCATAGCGGCCATTCGCGCCTATGTCCACCCGAATCAGAAGGACTGGGATCGCAAATTGTCCGCCATCACTAGTGCGCTGCGCTCGTCGTACCACGCCACTACCGGCATTTCGCCGTATTTCGCATTGTTCGGCCAGTACATGATCTGTCATGGGAGCACTTACCGGCTATTGCGGCAACTGAAATCGCTAGAGGACCCAATCGTGGTTCTGGAACCGCACGAAAAGCTCCAACTTCTGCGAGAGCAACTGCGGAAGAAGATTGAAGAAAGTCGACGGATGGGAGAGGAGCGGTACAACTTGCGATCTCATCCTTCTGGCTTTAAGGTAGGCGACGAGATATATCGCCGAAACTTCAGACAGAGCGATGCCACCCGACATTACAATGCCAAACTAGACAAGAAATTCGTGAAGTGTCGAGTCCTACAAGTAATAAGCCCCACCCGATACCTCATCGCGGACATGGCTGGTAAAACTCTGGGAATTTACCACGCAAAAGACCTTAGACGATGAAGTGCAACTATTTCCCACGAAAAACCTTGGCTTACCCAAATCTCTGCCTGGACGAAGACCTCCGAGTAACCCCTGACTCCTTACGGTATAGTCACTGTCGAGTCTTCACGAACATGGTTGTAGCCTATTCCTCGAAACCGACCTTCGACCCGCCACGGCCCTAACCAAGACCTCTTACATAGGAGGCGGGATCGTAATTACTTCGATTTTGGGGGGGGGGAATGTGTAATGCGACGCCTACGCCCGGGAATCGAAGTGATTCCGATCCCGAACCCTTGCAACCGGCCAGATGGGTATGTCCTCGAAGTGCCAGCGGACTTCATCTGTCGTGCGGATATCGTTGCGCAGAAAATATTTCTTTTCTTTCCAAATATTTAGATCTGTGGATATAAATATTCGAAATATAAAATTAATCCAAACCCCGACACATTTCGAGACATATCCATCTGGGAATGCCCCCTCCACCGTGGCCATCGAAAAGCTATGCCACTGGCGACAAATGGAGAGGCACATTGCCGCCATGTGGCGTGCCATTCCACACACATCTGTTTTGTCCGATGTGACAACCGGTCGAATGTGACAACCACATGAGAGTGGAAGGAGTTTTGGCTGCAGTGAAAGGAAAGGTGGCGGTAGCAGCATGTTGGCGCGGTACTAAATGGGAGTAAAACTAATAAAAAAGGTAATTTTTTTCGTTCGGCTTACATCGACGAATGCATTACCATGTTTTGCTTGCAGTTAATCGCTCCATAAATTGGAATGCTGACCTAACCTTCTGCAGTGCCCCACAACCACCTTTCAAAACGGAAGTTTGTGCGCGAATACAATACATCCAGCTCTTGGCTACGTACAAGTTTCAGAAGAAAATAACATTCATCGCGTACAGATTTAACTAATTAATAAGCAACCTAAGCTTTCGTCTGACTGGATCGTTGCCATAGTCTTATAGGCACATGTTCGGAATTAACTCATCGCTACGAACTGCTCAAACTGGAATGACCTCTTTCTGGTGTACGAATAATACGTAAGTACATAATGAAACGAAAGAAAAATGACAAGGAGAATGCAAAAGTACATTCGTTTTGCAATCATCAAAATCATAGAGCGAACTCCTGTTGATGATTTATGAAAAAGAAAGAATTAAAATAAAATATTCATCTTAGATACGATATAAAAGATTTAAAAAAAAAGAATAAACTTTATTTGCAACTAACGTAGTCTAATAGAACCCAAAATTATAGACGTATATGCATAACATAGAAAAAATGAAAACATATTATATACACGACCATATATTTGTTCAAATGTGTTGATCTAGATTTTTTTAAATAGTTTTCTCAAGTTCCATATATTTTCTTACTTAAACAAACGAGGAAACATTTAAAAATATGGTTTGAATCTTGACGTGATAGTAAATAAAATTAAATAACAAACAGAACGCTAGCGAAAGACAAGGACATACGGAAATTACTGACCTGACAACTACAGAAACAACTTTAGGAAAATATTTCGATATAATTTGTGATATAACAACTACATGATAAACAATGTGAAATTTACGAAATACGTGCCTCGATTTTAAACACACGATTTTGATTTTTTTTGATACAAAACAAAAGGTTTTGACAAGCAAAGAAAAACCAATTGATACGGTAACCTTCTGTGATCGCAAAGAAAACAAAATTTTCCGTTCAATTTGCGAATAAGTTCTTTTATAAAAACCACAAAAAGCACGATGCAACAAACAATCGAAGAATTCGTTATGGAACTAGAGAAATACAATAATTAGCGCAGAAAGCATTATGTGTAGATCATTTGCAAATTAGATGATAAAGTTTAGATGAGAAAAAGAATGAATTTATAAGATATGTCCTGATTACAATTTGATTTAGACTTCAAGTCTTAATCGACCACTTATATATTTGTTCTATAGTAGTTGGTTAAAGCACTAGTTTGATTTCAACGTTTTTTTTCAATAAGATATCTATGTAAGAATTATACATTTATATATTTTGTATACTGTACAACTATCTCAATGAATCGCGTAGAAAATCATTAGTATGAATAATAGAACGAATTAAAAATATAGGAAAAGCAAAAATTAAAGTAGAAACTGAAGAAAGAGATTATTGAAACTAATACCAAAGATACAATGAGGAATTTTGAATGTATGGATATCTTGCCTATATAGTTACTATGGACAACGTACTAAAATTTCATTGTACCATATCTCATCTTTTAAGTTCCACTCAAAAGTCTGGATCATACTTGCAGCTTGAATTTGATCTATAAAAATGACAGAACATAATATTCAATTCTTGCCTAGTTTTTAGTCATTTTCGCAAAAGTGAATTTACAATTTTTTTTCTTTTGTGAGAATTAATATTTATAGAAAAAGAATTTGACTTTATTTTTTTATATTATAATGGCTTTAATTTATAATATTTACTTGGCTGCTTAAATAATGATATTAAGTCAAACCCAGAAATGCTTTCAGTTTATATTTCGTAATCAAGAAATTAAATGCTTGCCAAGTATGTACAAGTTATATCAAATAATACATATTTTTCAACTTATGCTTCTTACTCTTCAATCAGAAAATCTATCAGCAAATCACAATTAAATAAAGTGAAAATTTGTGATCATGACATTTGGTTCTCAGTTTGGAATTTCGTAAATTAAACAATAAAGAATGAAAAGAAATTCATTAAATTAAAATGGTCATATTTATGTTTTTTATACCAGCCAATAATTATATTTTTTTCACTCAGTTTGTAAGTGTGTGCCAAAAAACGACAATTTAACAATATTTCATCTACTCGTACAAACTTAGCAACAAACATACATACATGATATGGATTATTTGAATTAGTTTCGTAGTTACATAATCAGTTCCTTATTTGCGAGTGCGCCTTGTGTCCATCGAAAGAAAAAGATTGAAAAAGAAAAAAAGGATTCGAAGTGAAATTTTCAATTATAATTTTTTAAGATATTTTCTGGCGTTGTGAAAGAGACTAAGAAAAACCAAAACAAAAACAAAATTGATGTGAACTAAATCTGTTCGTAGATATAACCTGCAATGAAAGCTGTTTGTAGTTATTTAGTGAAGTTAGATTTAAAGTCGGAATTAAAATGAAGTGCTAAAAAGATAACCACGACTTTCCTTTTCTGCGGTTCTTCTTTTTTCAGCGGGAAGGGAAGTGCAGGGTAGGTATGCCGTCGCGAGGGTAGGGTTTCGCCAAATCCGCTGAGGTCGGTTTCGCGTCGCGCGCGGTACGCGGTACCTTTGTAGGTTTGACATTTTGTTAGAGTAGTTTTCGTCGGGTTAATTTCGAGCAGCATATTTTTCGGTACCGCGTCGAAACTTCGGGAACGCGAAATAGAAATTAGATTTTGGTATTCTTGACTGGTGATGAAAAGAAATACGGAGTAACGTAAAGTAGGTTCCTTCTCCGTATGTTTTGGTTGATAACGCGTTTGGAAAACGGGCATGTTCAGGTGGCTGAAATATTGTAATTGAGCGTAACCCATTCGGAGACCCGCGACCGAAATCCTCTCCGAACTAGCTGGCCGACAAGCAGCCACCGCGTGAATGGGTTACAGTGCACGGATTGGTTGACCTGTTGGTACCATCCGTTGGCACTACTCAGACTTGACGTCTAGAACCGATGAGAGGTCGGTTCCGCGTTCGAACTTGAAAAGTTGAAAAACATTACAAGAGCCGCACGAGTCCCAAAGCTAAAGCCAGATAGATGATGGTAGGGCAGAAAGCGTTGGCTAATTCTAAGTGTTGGATTCAAGTCCAACTATCCCGTGCAGGGAGATATAGCCAACGGCTCAAAATTCGGTTGATCCCAACCAACATCTACATTGCCACAGCTTATCCACTGTCATAGCCGATGGAGACAGTTAAACACAAAATTCAGCACGGTGGGCGCCACTGTAACTGCGGCGAGCCCCGTGATCAAAATCTAAAAATTAATATCAAAACTCAAAACTAAAAACTCTCAAACTCAAAACAGTCCATGAAATCATTATTAAAATATAAATCATTTGAAACATAACCGAAACATTAAATCGAAGATAATAACTAAAACCGTTGCAAAGAAAAGAAAAGAGAAAAAAACATTTCCCTGGAATGCACAAACCACTATTCAAGTTAGGCACTTCAGGTACTCAGCCCAACAAATCTAAAATTGAAAAATTTAAATTGTAATTAAAAATTAATAAAACCATTAGAAAACACCAACAGCTTGGGCGCCATCTGTAGCAAACACGGAAGTCATCGCAGTTGCAGACATTAAGTTCTGGCAGACGGGTGTGTAGCCCGGGGTGGCATACTGAGGCCAGCTAGCGCTCAGTCGTGCCGTGGGTTTTCCGGGACACCCTCTGCTCGTGCTGAGCCACCTTACATATAAAACATAACACAAAGGGAGACGGGAGGGAGAGGAGGAAGTCATTTCAAGAAATGAAATATATGGTTTTCTAACATTTTATTTACATTATTCAGTTTAAACATTTTATTCCAAAAATTCAAGTTGTAAAATATAAATAAAAATTAGCACAGCATTTTAGTCAAACAAATTTAATAAGTACAGTGACCCCCTCTCCTAATTAAAAATGGTTTAAATATGTTTTTGCAAATAATAAATCCAGCGAGCAAAAATTAATAAAATTGCATATAAGGAAACTTTAAGTACAAATGAAATTAAATTGAAAGGAATCAAAAAGATAAGAAAAAAGTTACTCACCCTTTCATTGCTGCCGAGCGCTCTGCAACTGAAAAGGGGGGGGGAAGGAATTTAGAAAAATGAATTGAATTGTAATTAACTACCAGTTCTAACTAATGCAGGATCAACCTGCCACTAATCTTCTTTGTTTTTTAAGGTTTCTTTGTTTTTTTTCACTTTATTATCTCCGACATTGGCTTGACTCAAGTTAATGTTATTGCACCAATGTTTACTTTATACACTTTTATTTTCTGACAATTTAAACTTATGTCTCTGCACTTTGGTTTATTAACGTCGCACAATTTGCTTCACGACACTATAGATTTACTGTATAACCTAATTGTGCACCTCAGCTTAAAATTTAAATTGTCCACTTCGAACTATCTTTCCCCGAAATTATATTCAAACTTCTTCCCCGAGTTTATATTAACACTTTTTCTTCCCCGAGTTTATACTAAATCTTTTTCTTCCCCGAGTTTATACTAAAACTTGTTCCCCGAGTTTATATTAACACTTTTTCTTTCGACACTCCATAGTACTTTTCTTCTCTTCAAGCACATCATTAGCAAAATTACTCAACTAAAAACCGAAAAAACTCCCTCTTCTTTCCAACACCAAATACTGAATCTTTTCTCGAATTAACCATTCCGCACCGCCAAACATAATTGCTTTCTATCTTCCAGTCAAATACTAACTCCCCCAATCCTAACCACTTAATCCCACATTTCATCTTCATCCAATCCGATCCCGCAATCCTTTTCATTTTCAAATTACCGCTGCCGCATCTGGGTAACGTAATCGAAGTTCATTACACTTTGATTCCGCTACCCACACATCTTTTGTTCCATATCGACAAACTCAATAGTATCCATTGTTTTACATATATGGCAATTTGCACAATCCGAGAAGCGCTTGATTGAATGCAAAGTGTCACATATACATTACGGAAGCTATTGGTTTTGCCGATATCCCAAAAAGAGTACTTCCCTGTGCCCGGGGGAACTTGAACTCAGGGTTCCAGCAGACCCCCGATCGAGAACTCGCGACGCAGCTAATGGTGCCATGGATTGTCGATCTCCCATTCATCTCATAAGCAACTTCAACGATGCCTTTGGGTATGAGATTGAACTTTGTTAGTAGGGGAACGTGAATTTTTTTTGTTAGTATAAAAAATAAAATTTGTTAGTGGGAACAAGTGAATAGAATTAGTTAGTATGAAGGAAAGGAATTAGGTTTTGTTAGGGAAAAGGTATTGAATGAAGTTTTGTTAGTGGGAATTAATCAATGGAATGTTGTTAGTGGGTAAATTGAAATTTTTAGTATATATTATATTATTTTAGTTGGAAATAAGGGAAAAGGGTAGGATTGTGATGATGGGGAAGTAAAAATTATAGGCAAATTGGAAAAATTTTAATAAAATTAAATAAATAACAGGGAAAAGTATAAATGCCCAAAGGAAGATGGAGATGTTGCGGCGGCAATTTGAAGTTGCGAATGGGAGGAAGTTGGTACGCCGGAATTCGCAACAATCGTCGGGACGACCCCGACCCTGAGTGTCTCATTCAGCTGGGCAAACAAAGAATGTCGGCAGGGGTAATTATGAATCGGATCGGATGTCTTTGGCGTGGAAGGTCCCAAGCAGCTTACGGGATTCATCCTCAAGCTTGTATGCCACTTGCTCAATAGGACGATGGACCACTGCAGGAGTGAATCGTGGAGCGAATTTGGTAGCAAAGCGATCTGCAGCATTGCTCACAGTGAAAGTACGCACGAACACCTTCTGACACTGAAGTAGCTCACGAGGACGAACACGAAGGTTGTAGCGTTGAGCTCCCTTTTGGTAGGCTTCTTGCAATTTACATCTGACATGGTCCTGTACAGCTCGCAGTCGATCACTGTTAGCACTTAGCTGCACCTCACCATCCTCAAAGGCACTAAGGCTTCTGAGGAGGGCGTACTCAGAACCATGTTGGATAGGGTGGTACCCGACCATGAGAAAGTAGGGTGAATATCCCGTGGACTCATGAATCACCTTGCGGAAGGCAAAACATGAGGCTGGAAGATTCTCGTCCCAGTTGCCATGATCAGACCCTATGTAGGTTCTAATGGCGTTCAGTGTCGACTGGTTTGACCTCTTTGAATCATTCGCCTGCGGTGAATGATATGGGGTGAAGCAATGCTGCACTCCATAGTCAATCATAAGCTTGCTGAATACCTTGAAGGCGAACTGTAACCTATTGTCAGAGTGTAGCCATTCAGGCACTCCAAAGGTCAAAAAGATTTCGCGCTCCAAATATCGCACGACTGAACGCGCAGTGGCTTTCGTCATGGGCTTGAGCCATACGAACTTTGTGTCATGATCCAGGACCACGAACAATTGGGTATTCCCTGATCTTGAACGTGGGTATGGGCCCATGAAGTCCACAAACAGGCACTGCATTCATCGTTCAGAGTCTCGTGATGCCCCCATAGGGGGTCTCATTGTGGAATTTGCCGGTTTGACCGGTTTGCATATCAGGCAATTCTTAATGTGCTTAATCACATCTTGACGCAAACGAGGCCAATAATAATACCTTTGCAAAACTTCAGTTGTTTTGCGAATTCCACAATGAGAGCCCCGGGGATCATCATGAGCTCGTACTATGAGAGCTCGTTGGTGACCCTCAGGAACCCATAGTTTTGTTCTGGGAACATCAGTGGTCGACGTTACAGGAGAACCAGTACTAATATACATTCGACCATCTGCAAGGTGCAAATTCTGAAACTGATCGGGTTGTTTCAAGATTTGCTCCTTGAGATGCTCGTACTCAGGCTCCTGGAACGCAGACTCCGGGATTGAACCACCAATGTGTCCGTGCTCCGGGAGGCAGGGAATAATCGAGTTCACCCGCTCGTCCTTCGAGCATGTTCTTGACAACGCATCGGGAACAACGTTGAGGGCACCTTTCCGGTGTTCAATTTGGAAATTGAATCCTTGTCATTTCAGACTCCAGCGAGCCAATCGACAGATAGGTCCGACTGCTGCATCAGCCATTTAAGACTGGCATGGTCGGTTATGATGGTGAAGGGCAAACCTTCGATATATGCCCTGAATCTCTTTACGCTCTGCACCGCAGCTAAGCATTCCAATTCTGTAATGCTATAGCTACGTTGCGCAGCGTTGAGCTTCATAGACATATATGCGATTGGATACTCTCCACCCTCATCGTCCTTCTTGTACAAAACACTTCCAATACCCACTGTACTTGCGTCACACTGTATATAGAAGTGCTTCGTAAAGTCGGGGTTAGCCAGCACTGGAGCAGAAATCAACAATTGCTTCACTGCTGCCACTTGAAGACACATTTGCCCTTTAGAAAATCCATTAGAGGGGCCGTAATGGAGGCGAACTTTGGAATAAAACGCCTGTACCACCCTGCCATGCCCATAAACCGTCTCACATCTTTGGCCGTTCGGGGTTCAGGATGAGAGACTGTACCTGAAACCTTCTCCGGGTCAGTGCGCAGGATACCATCACTCACTACAAAGCCAAGATATTTGATCTCCTTCTTGACGAACTTGCTTTTTTCAACATTGATGGTCAAGTTGGCGTCCCTGAGCAGTTTTGCAACAGTACTCAGGAGCTCCAAGTGCTCCTCAAATGTTGAACTTGTAACAAGCAGGTCATCTAGGTAAACAAATACCTTGTCCTGCAGCCTATGCGGTATTATCTTATGCATCAACCGACACATCGTTTAGGGAGCATTACATAAACCGAACAGCATAACCTTGAAATGGTACAAGGGCCTGCCAGGGACAGTAAAGGCCGTTTTCTCCCTACTTGCCTCATCCACTGGTATTTGCCAAAAGGCATCATTTGGGTCCAAGCTGGTAATGATCCTGGTACTCTGCAACCATGTCAAACGACCTTCAATCAGTGGCAATGGATAGGCGTCCTTAACAGTCACCTCGTTGAGGCGTCTAGCGTCAAGACATAAACGCACCTTGCCGGGTTTTCTGACAAGGGTCACAGGAGAACTCCACGAACTCTGACTTTCCTCTATTGCCCCCAAAGACAACAAACGATCGAGTTCGTCATACAACAGTTTCTGTATAACAGGCGAGACAGCATAATGCCGCTGCTCAATGGGTCAAGCAGAACCAGTGTCGATGTGATGAGACACGAGACTGGTCCTACCCAAGCATTTCTCATTATACGACGGAAACTGTTGTTTGACGAAGTCCAGTCGTTGCAGATCTTTTGGAGACAGCAGATGGAATTCAGGGCTCTGAGGCTCCGAGGCTGCTTTGATAGCGTTGACCTGGGTTGGGGCGATTTTGAAGAGATCCCAGAAGTCAATTCCAAGATACACTGTGTGCGTCAAGGAAGGAACAACCAGGAATCTCATCAATTTGGTGGTTTTATTAAATTGCACCAATGTGGTGACGTATCCCAGAACTGGATCCTTGTGCCCTGATGCAGTCTGAACATGAGCATGCATGGTATGCATATGCAAGCCCAAGTCCGACAGCAGGTCCATGACTCCGGCTCCGAGGATACTAACACTGGCTCCGCTTTCAAGCAAGCCCGTCAATTTCCGACCCTTGACGGAAATCTCTGCGTAGGGCCTATTGTCGCCAGGAGTTGCAACAATTGACTCCACGCAGGAACGCTTCAAGAGAGGCCTGCAAAGAAATATCTCCAGGATCTCCGATAGCGATCCCGAAAAGTTCGTGCTCTAAAACTACCGTGTGATTCACGATCACCGCCCGCCTTTCCATTACATTTCATGTAGTCCGGTAATCTGCCTGGAGCAATCACATTGCTAGAAAATGTTGGTAAATCGGACATATGAGGCGAAGTGAAGAAACTTGTGGATGGGCCTTGGCCTGGTATCTGGTTATTCATTGTGCTATCATATTCCTGGAAGGACGAAGGGATCCCACTTGGAGGCTGACTCTGAAAGCGTGCATGATATCCTGCAGAAGATCTCGCTTGAGGATCACACCAAGCATTTTCCAACATATCAACAGCGCCAATGTTGGGAGGATGCCTACTGCGATGGTCAACCACAAGTCTATCGGAAGGATACCACACACCTTCAATTCTAGTGCAGTGACGAACTAACTCTGTTGTCGAGGTGAATTGCAAGCCTGCCAAATGATTCCTCATTTGTTCGTCCATGCTCCACAATAGGATGGCCTGCATGTCAAAATCGGATAACCGGTTTTTAAGATGCAACGCCATCTCCATCATGGAGCTATGAAACTCAGGAAAAGACTCGTCTGGCCTCTAGGAACGCACATCGATTGCTCACCGCACATCTACGTTAGTCCAATGAGATCCACAACACTCCTTCAACGCAGCTTCCAAATCAGGCCACGTCAAGTTGGGGTTGAGCTGTCGGAACAACCAGTACCATTTTTCTGCTGGTCCTTTCAGAAGAATGTGGAGGCTAGATGCCAGTTCCTCCAAGGGAATGTTGTAATTTCTTGCCAAGGCGGTGGCTCGAAACAGGATTGCTCAACATGTAGACCGGCAGAAGAACCATCAAAACTGACCCTCCTCTTATGCATTGGTGGGAAGGAATAAAATTCGTCGTCAGAGCTAGAATAGGTGGAGTAAGAAGCGTTATGCGATGTCATAATTGAAAATTAATATTATAAATACTGCACAACCAAACTATAAAATCGATAAATTAATTAACAATGAACGGACGGACACACCGACAAAACCAGAGAAATCAATAAATAGCAGACGGACTACACCGACAATTTGAATAAAATAAATAACTAAATAAATCACAGACGGACAACAAACAATTCAGTAAAAATAAATTAGAAATTGAATACCAGACAGACAAACAGACAAATAAATAAATACATAAAATTTCAACACCTAACCTAAGCTAAAATAAAAATTAATTCGAATTCCCTAATCTAACTTTCGATAAAACGATCGTACGAAGCAATTCTACTCAACTCTACTAACCCAAATTAAACCAAAATCTAACTCACTACTCTAAACTGAACTCAATTTACAAAACTCAAACTCACTAAAACTTAATTAAAGCTAAAAACAATCAGATGATAAAATGAATTATCCTAAATACCCAATAACTTATCAAAACAAAACTACAATCTAACTAACTAAAACTAATCGAAATCAAAACCCAAATTAAAACCTGTAAATCAACACGAAATGTACTAAATGGCTAAATTATCTAAAAATCAACCCAATAATTATAAACTAGGCTTAATTACCACAATTTAAGCTACCTAAGTTTTACTCAAAACTAAATACCCTAGCTTGGAAATGAGAATCTAATAAACTGAACCTAAATTAAATTCCAAAAGATAAAACAATAAAATAATGACTACCGTTAATTGAACTGATGATAAGACTTCATACTTTAGTGCAGTGGCTTATGTGTAGTGAATGCAAAAAGAAAGAAACTACTGAAAATTCATCATTAATCATTTCTCAAAAATGACCTCCTTGAGCGGGAATAGGGCCTAGCAAAAGGAATTTAAATGGGAAGGGGGTTAAAGTTTAGACAACACAAAGCCGACAAACCGCAACAATGCCTGGCGTAGCCATGGAATTTGAAGGCGGACTCCGCTCAAATGTCACCACAAGGGCTGACGACGAGACCATTAAGAAACTCAACGGACTTCATAATGGCTCGGACAAGAGCCGCACGAGTCCCAAAGCTAAAGCCAGATAGATGATGGTAGGGCAGAAAGCGTTGGCTAATTCTAAGTGTTGGATTCAAGTCCAACTATCCCGTGCAGGGAGATATAGCCAACGGCTCAAAATTCGGTTGATCCCAACCAACATCTACATTGCCACAGCTTATCCACTGTCATAGCCGATGGAGACAGTTAAACACAAAATTCAGCACGGTGGGCGCCACTGTAACTGCGGCGAGCCCCGTGATCAAAATCTAAAAATTAATATCAAAACTCAAAACTAAAAACTCTCAAACTCAAAAAAGTCCATGAAATCATTATTAAAATATAAATCATTTGAAACATAACCGAAACATTAAATCGAAGATAATAACTAAAACCGTTGCAAAGAAAAGAAAAGAGAAAAAAACATTTCCCTGGAATGCACAAACCACTGTTCAAGTTAGGCACTTCAGGTACTCAGCCCAACAAATCTAAAATTGAAAAATTTAAATTGTAATTAAAAATTAATAAAACCATTAGAAAACACCAACATCGCAGTTGCAGACATTAAGTTCCGGCAGACGGGTGTGTAGCCCGGGGTGGCATACTGAGGCCGGCTAGCGCTCAGTCGTGCCGTGGGTTTTCTGGGACACCCTCTGCTCGTGCTGAGCCACCTTACATATAAAACATAACACACAGGGAGACGGAAGGGAGAGGAGGAAGTCATTTCAAGAAATGAAATATATGGTTTTCTAACATTTTATTTACATTATTCAGTTTAAACATTTTATTCCAAAAATTCAAGTTGTCAAATATAAATAAAAATTAGCACAGCATTTTAGTCAAACAAATTTAATAAGTACAGTGACCCCCTCTCCTAATTAAAAATGGTTTAAATATGTTTTTGCAAATAATAAATCCAGCGAGCAAAAATTAATAAAATTGCATATAAGGAAACTTTAAGTACAAATGAAATTAAATTGAAAGGAATCAAAAAGATAAGAAAAAAGTTACTCACCCTTTCATTGCTGCCGAGCGCTCTGCAACTGAAAAGGGGGGGGGGGGGGGGAATTTAGAAAAATTAATTGAATTGTAATTAACTACCAGTTCTAACTAATGCAGGATCAACCTGCCACTAATCTTCTTTGTTTTTTAAGGTTTCTTTGTTTTTTTTTCACTTTATTATCTCCGACATTGGCTTGACTCAAGTTAATGTTATTGCACCAATGTTTACTTTATACACTTTTATTTTCTGACAATTTAAACTTATGTCTCTGCACTTTGGTTTATTAACGTCGCACAATTTGCTTCACGACACTGTAGATTTACTGTATAACCTAATTGTGCACCTCAGCTTAAAATTTAAATCGTCCACTTCGAACTATCTTTCCCCGAAATTATATTCAAACTTCTTCCCCGAGTTTATATTAACACTTTTTCTTCCCCGAGCTTATACTAAAACTTTTTCTTCCCCGAGTTTATACTAAAACTTGTTCCCCGAGTTTATATTAACACTTTTTCTTTCGACACTCCATAGTACTTTTCTTCTCTTCAAGCACATCATTAGCAAAATTACTCAACTAAAAACCGAAAAAACTCCCTCTTCTTTCCAACACCAAATACTGAATCTTTTCTCGAATTAACCATTCCGCACCGCCAAACATAATTGCTTTCTATCTTCCAGTCAAATACTAACTCCCCCAATCCTAACCACTTAATCCCACATTTCATCTTCATCCAATCCGATCCCGCAATCCTTTTCATTTTCAAATTACCGCTGCCGCATCTGGGTAACGTAATCGAAGTTCATTACACTTTGATTCCGCTACCCACACATCTTTTGTTCCATATCGACAAACTCAATAGTATCCATTGTTTTACATATATGGCAATTTGCACAATCCGAGAAGCGCTTGATTGAATGCAAAGTGTCACATATACTTTACGGAAGCTATTGGTTTTGCCGATATCCCAAAAAGAGTACTTCCCTGCGCCCGGGGGAAATTGAACTCAGGGTTCCAGCAGACCCCCGATCGAGAACTCGCGACGCAGCTAATGGTGCCATGGATTGTCGATCTCCCATTCATCTCATAAGCAACTTCAACGATGCCTTTGGGTATGAGATTGAACTTTGTTAGTAGGGGAACGTGAATTTTTTTTGTTAGTATAAAAAATAAAATTTGTTAGTGGGAACAAGTGAATAGAATTAGTTAGTATGAAGGAAAGGAATTAGGTTTTGTTAGGGAAAAGGTATTGAATGAAGTTTTGTTAGTGGGAATTAATCAATGGAATGTTGTTAGTGGGTAAATTGAAATTTTTAGTATATATTATATTATTTTAGTTGGAAATAAGGGAAAAGGGTAGGATTGTGATGATGGGGAAGTAAAAATTATAGGCAAATTGGAAAAATTTTAATAAAATTAAATAAATAACAGGGGAAAAGTATAAATGCCCAAAGGAAGATGGAGATGTTGCGGCGGCAATTTGAAGTTGCGAATGGGAGGAAGTTGGTACGCCGGAATTCGCAACAATCGTCGGGACGACCCCGACCCTGAGTGTCTCATTCAGCTGGGCAAACAAAGAATGTCGGCAGGGGTAATTATGAATCGGATCGGATGTCTTTGGCGTGAAAGGTCCCAAGCAGCTTACCGGATTCATCCTCAAGCTTGTATGCCACTTGCTCAATAGGACGATGGACCACTGCAGGAGTGAATCGTGGAGCGAATTTGGTAGCAAAGCGATCTGCAGCGTTGTTCACAGTGAAAGTACGCACGAACACCTTCTGACACTGAAGTAGCTCACGAGGACGAACACGAAGGTTGTAGCGTTGAGCTCCCTTTTGGTAGGCTTCTTGCAATTTACATCTGACTTGGTCCTGTACAGCTCACAGTCGATCACTGTTAGCACTTAGCTGCACCTCACCATCCTCAAAGGCACTAAGGCTTCTGAGGAGGGCGTACTTAGAACCATGTTGGATAGGGTGGTACCCGACCATGAGAAAGTAGGGTGAATATCCCGTGGACTCATGAATCACCTTGCGGAAGGCAAAACATGAGGCTAGAAGATTCTCGTCCCAGTTGCCATGATCAGACCCTATGTAGGTTCTAATGGCGTTCAGTGTCGACTGGTTTGACCTCTTTGAATCATTCGCCTGCGGTGAATGATATGGGGTGAAGCAATGCTGCACTCCATAGTCAATCATAAGCTTGCTGAATACCTTGAAGGCGAACTGTAACCTTTTGTCAGAGTGTAGCCATTCAGGCACTCCAAAGGTCAAAAAGATTTCGCGCTCCAAATATCGCACGACTGAACGCGCAGTGGCTTTCGTCATGGGCTTGAGCCATACGAACTTTGTGTCATGATCCAGGACCACGAACAATTGGGTATTCCCTGATCTTGAACGCGGGTATGGGCCCATGAAGTCCACAAACAGGCACTGCATTCATCGTTCAGAGTCTCGTGATGCCCCCATAGGGGGTCTCATTGTGGAATTTGCCGGTTTGACCGGTTTGCATATCAGGCAATTCTTGATGTTCTTAATCACATCTTGCCGCAAACGAGGCCAATAATAATACCTTTGCAAAACTTCAGTTGTTTTGCGAATTCCACAATGAGAGCCCCGGGGATCATCATGAGCTCGTACTATGAGAGCTCGTTGGTGACCCTCAGGAACTCATAGTTTTGTTCTGGGAACATCAGTGGTCGACGTTACAGGAGAACCAGTACTAATATACATTCGACCATCTGCAAGGTGCAAATTCTGAAACTGATCGGGTTGTTTCAAGATTTGCTCCTTGAGATGCTCGTACTCAGGCTCCTGGAACGCAGACTCCGGGATTGAACCACCAATGTGTCCGTGCTCCGGGAGGCAGGGAATAATCGAGTTCACCCGCTCGTCCTTCGAGCATGTTCTTGACAACGCATCGGGAACAACGTTGAGGGCACCTTTCCGGTATTCAATTTGGAAATTGAATCCTTGTCATTTCAGTCTCCAGCGAGCCAATCGACAGATAGGTCCGACTGCTGCATCAGCCATTTAAGACTGGCATGGTCGGTTATGATGGTGAAGGGCAAACCTTCGATATATGCCCTGAATCTCTTTACGCTCTGCACCGCAGCTAAGCATTCCAATTCTGTAATGCTATAGCTACGTTGCGCAGCGTTGAGCTTCGTAGACATATATGCGATTGGATACTCTCCACCCTCATCGTCCTTCTGGTACAAAACACTTCCAATACCCACTGTACTTGCGTCACATTGGATATAGAAGTGCTTCGTAAAGTCGGGGTTAGCCAGCACTGGAGCAGAAATCAACAATTGCTTCACTGCTGCCACTTGAAGACACATTTGCCCTTTAGAAAATCCATTAGAGGGGCCGTAATGGAGGCGAACTTTGGAATAAAACGCCTGTACCACCCTGCCATGCCCATAAACCGTCTCACATCTTTGGCCGTTCGGGGTTCAGGATAGGAGACTGTACCTGAAACCTTCTCCGGGTCAGTGCGCAGGATACCATCACTCACTACAAAGCCAAGATATTTGATCTCCTTCTTGACGAACTTACTTTTTTCAACATTGATGGTCAAGTTGGCGTCTCTGAGCAGTTTTGCAACAGTACTCAGGAGCTCCAAGTGCTCATCAAATGTTGAACTTGTAACAAGCAGGTTATCTAGGTAAACAAATACCTTGTCCTGCAGCCTATGCGGTATTACCTTATGCATCAACCGACACATCGTTTAGGGAGCATTACATAAACCGAACAGCATGACCTTGAAATGGTACAAGGGCCTGCCAGGGACAGTAAAGGCCGTTTTCTCCCTACTTGCCTCATCCACTGGTATTTGCCAAAAGGCATCTTTCAGGTCCAAGCTGGTAATTGACCTGGTACTCTGCAACCATGTCGAACGACCTTCAATCAGTGGCAATAGATAGGCGTCCTTAACAGTCACCTCGTTGAGGCGTCTAGCGTCAAGACATAAACGCACCTTGGCGGGTTTTCTGACAAGGGTCACAGGAGAACTCCACGAACTCTGACTTTCCTCTATTACCCCCAAAGACAACATACGATCGAGTTCGTGATACAACAGTTTCTGTATAACAGGTGAGATAGCATAATGCCGCTGCTCAATGGGTCGAGCAGAACCAGTGTCGATGTGATGAG
Source organism: Odontomyia ornata (assembly GCA_963969285.1). Classification (NCBI taxonomy): domain Eukaryota; kingdom Metazoa; phylum Arthropoda; class Insecta; order Diptera; family Stratiomyidae; genus Odontomyia; species Odontomyia ornata. The sequence goes on from OZ017739.1 coordinate 238,378,237, forward strand.
ACACGAGACTGGTCCTACCCAAGCATTTCTCATTATACGACGGAAACTGTTGTTTGACGAAGTCCAGTCATTGCAGATCTTTTGGAGACAGCAGATGGAATTCAGGGCTCTGAGGCTCCGAGGCTGCTTTGATAGCGTTGACCTGGATTGGGGCGATTTTGAAGAGATCCCAGAAGTCAATTCCAAGATACACTGTGTGCGTCAAGGAAGGAACAACCAGGAATCTCATCAATTTGGTGGTTTTATTAAATTGCACCAATGTGGTGACGTATCCCAGAACTGGATCCTTGTGCCCTGATGTAGTCTGAACATGAGCATGCATGGTATGCATATGCAAGCCCAAGTCCGACAGCAGGTCCATGACTCCGGCTCCGAGGATACTAACACTGGCTTCGCTTTCAAGCAAGCCCGTCAATTTCCGACCCTTGACGGAAATCTCTGCGTAGGGCCTATTGTCGCCAGGAGTTGCAACAATTGACTCCACGCAGGAACGCTTCAAGAGAGGCCTGCAAAGAAATATCTCCAGGATCTCCGATAGCGATCCCGAAAAGTTCGTGCTCTAAAACTACCGTGTGATTCATGATCACCGCCCGCCTTTCCATTACATTTCATGTAGTCCGGTAATCAGCCTGGAGCAATCACATTGCTAGAAAATGTTGGTAAATCGGACATATGAGGCGAAGTGAAGAAACTTGTGGATGGGCCTTGGCCTGGTATCTGATTATTCATTGTGCTATCGTATTCCTGGAAGGACGAAGGGATCCCACTTGGAGGCTGACTCTGAAAGCGTGCATGATATCCTGCAGAAGATCTCGCTTGAGGATCACACCAAGCATTTTCCAACATATCAACAGCGCCAATGTTGGGAGGATGCCTACTGCGATGGTCAACCACAAGTCTATCGGAAGGATACCACACACCTTCAATTCTAGTGCAGTGACGAACTAACTCTGTTGTCGAGGTGAATTGCAAGCCTGCCAAATGATTCCTCATTCGTTCGTCCATGCTCCGCAACAGGATGGCCTGCATGTCAAAATCGGATAACCGGTTTTTAAGACGCAATGCCATCTCCATCATGGAGCTATGAAACTCAGGGAAAGACTCGTCTGGCCTCTAGGAACGCACATCGATTGCTCACCGCACATCTACGTTAGTCCAATGAGATCCATAACACTCCTTCAACGCAGCTTCCAAATCAGGCCACGTCAAGTTGGGGTTGAGCTGTCGGAACAACCAGTACCATTTTTCTGCTGGTCCTTTCAGAAGAATGTGGAGGCTAGATGCCAGTTCCTCCAAGGGAATGTTGTAATTTCTTGCCAAGGCGGTGGCTCGAAACAGGAATTGCTCAACATGTAGACCGGCAGAAGAACCATCAAAACTGACCCTCCTCTTATGCATTGGTGGGAAGGAATAAAATTCGTCGTCAGAGCTAGAATACGTGGAGTAAGAAGCGTTATGCGATGTCATAATTGAAAATTAATATTATAAATACTGCATAACCAAACTGTAAAATTGATAAATTAATTAACAATGAACGGACGGACACACCGACGAAATCAATAAATAGCAGACGGACTACACCGACAATTTGAATAAAATAAATAACTAAATAAATAACAGATGGACAAACAAACAATTCAATAAAAATAAATTAGAAACTGAATACCAGACAGACAAACAGACAAATAAATTAATACATAAAATTTCAACACCTAACCTAAGCTAAGCTAAAATAAAAATTAATTCGAATTCCCTAATCTAACTTTCGATAAAACGATCGTACGAAGCAATTCTACTCAACTCTACTAACCCAAATTAAACCAAAATCTAACTCACTACTCTAAACTGAACTCAATTTACAAAACTCAAACTCACTAAAACTTAATTAAAGCTAAAAACAATCAGATGATAAAATGAATTATCCTAAATACCCAATAACTTATCAAAACAAAACTACAATCTAACTAACTAAAACTAATCGAAATCAAAACCCAAATTAAAACTTGTAAATCAACACTAAATGTACTAAATGGCTAAATTATCTGAAAATCAACCCAATAATTATAAACTAGGCTTAATTACCACAATTTAAGCTACCTAAATTTTACTCAAAACTAAATACCCTAGCTTGGAAATGAGAATCTAATAAACTGAACCTAAATTAAATTCCAAAAGATAAAACAATAAAATAATGACTACCGTTAATTGAACTGATGATAAGACTTCATACTTTAGTGCAGTGGCTTATGTGTAGTGAATGCAAAAAGAAAGAAACTACTGAAAATTCATCATTAATCATTTCTCAAAAATGACCTCCTTGAGCGGGAATAGGGCCTAGCAAAAGGAATTTAAATGGGAAGTGGGGTTAAAGTTTAGACAACACAAAGCCGACAAACCGCAACAATGCCTGGCGTAGCCATGGAATTTGAAGGCGGACTCCGCTCAAATGTCACCACAAGGGCTGACGACGAGACCATTAAGAAACTCAACGGACTTCATAATGGCTCGGACAAGAGCCGCACGAGTCCCAAAGCTAAAGCCAGATAGATGATGGTAGGGCAGAAAGCGTTTGCTAATTCTAAGTGTTGGATTCAAGTCCAACTATCCCGTGCAGGGAGATATAGCCAACGGCTTGTAATGATTTTCTACATTTTAAGTCCGAACGCGGAACCGACCTCTCATCGGTTCTAGACGTTAAGTCTGAGTAGTGCCAACGGATGGTACCAACAGGTCAACCAATCCGTGCACCGTAACCCATTCACGCGGTGGTTGCTTGTCGGCCAGCTAGTTCGGAGAGGATTTCGGTCGCGGGTCTCCAAATGGGTTACGCTCAATTACAATATTTTCAGCCACCTGAACATGCCCGTTTTCAAAACGCGTTATCAAACAAAACCATACGGAGAGGAAACCTACTTTACGTTACTCCGTATTTCTTCTTATAACCAGTCAAGAATACAAAAGCTAATTTTTATTTCGCGTTCCCGAAGTTTCGACACGGTACCGAAAAGTATGCTACTCTAACTCAACCCGACGAAAACTACTCTAAATAAAATAACAAAACAACAAAGGTACCGCGTACCGCGCGCGACGCGAAACCGACCTCAGCGGATTTGGCGAAACTCTACCCTCGCGACGGCATACCTACCATGCACTCACCCTCCTGCTGAAACGGAAAGAACCACTGAAAAGGAAAGTCTTGTTTACAATTAGCAATTCATTTTAATATTTTCCATGCTTTTCCTAATTAAATTTCAACAATTGATCTTTTTAGGGATTTATATTGAATGGTAAGACTTAAATTATATATTAAACTTGTGTATAGTACGGTTGAAATTTTCAAGATACGTAACTGATTACACTACATAAGCAAACTATCATCGCCGATTAACTTTTGATACAAAATTATGCCTGATGTATGAATGTGTTTGTTATTGTTATTCTTTTATTCCTACACATACTCCTACGTGCGTGTATGTATTCAATTGAAAATTAAGCAAGGTACTGGTATATAAAATTAATCAACATATTCATACTTAATACTTGAAAACATTGTTCAATATATTGTTTTGTTTTCTAGGTTATGCGGACATGCAAATAAGGAACAATTTTTTTAATGTTTCAACTCGTAATTAATTAATCTTAATGATGAAAATAAATAGAATAAACCGTAGGGTGTATATTATAATATGAATTTTAAATGTATCCGAAATTATGACCAAATTTCAACTAGATTAGTTTATACTAGTTACTAAAATAGTGGATCTAAATTTTCAACGATTTTGTTTTCCGATTTTCAAAAGTATGCTGATAATAACATGATCTCCATTATCGCGTTTGTTTTGATTTGTTCTATTTCTAAGAACTTATATTTTTAATAGTTGAGTATTAATTTAATAGTATAAAATAGAGTAATATGCAGTTCGTAAATTCTTATTACAAAAGTGGGTGTGCTTTCATATTCAAAAAGTTTCCTTGTGTATATATTTTTTTTTTAAACCGTATTCAATGCCGGTAAAATAATCAATTTTTGAAAGCGCAATTCGAAAACAAAAGATTAACATCAATGAATCGAGGGATAGAAAATTTTCTCTCAATAGTTAACGACCGCGTTCGATTGTATATTCTTCTATATATATTTATCCTAGTTGTTGTTAAACTTCAGTAGAAAGAACTAAGGCAATTTGTGTGCACTCATGTTTCAAATTTCTCGACTTCCTAAAGATTGTTGTTTTCTTACAAATATTAACGTTTTTTTTTTTCTTTATTTTAAATCATATGTTCATTACTTAACTCTTCTTCGCCCAGGAATACAAATACCAAACAAATTAAATTAATATTTTATCAACACTATACCGAAAGCTGTATTTATTTTTCATTTTCTGTCTATGAAATTGATTCCTTCGTGCTATGCTTAGCAATATAATTTAATGGGGTCAATTGTAGAAACATAAAAAAAACAATAAGGTGTAGCTCAGTTTTAATATCATTGTCCTGTTTTGGGTATGCCTTTCCAAAAGAATGAATTCAAAGGCAAGAAACCCAGTATATTTCTAGAAACGCAGGTGATTTCGATCATAATGTATGCCTTCGCAGATGGCTTTAGTGAAATGTAGCTAAAAGTAAGGGTCAATCATAACACTAAAGGCACAAAGCCTTTCAATGGTATCCACTTTGAAGTATAAATGATTGCTTTAAGTTCTTCACAATTGTCAACTTTCCGTTGAAGTAATCTTTAATGAAACAATTACACTGAACCAAACCTGAATTCAAAACATAATAATTAAATAACTTTCCCAAGCAAATATGCTTCCAAAAGTTGAAATACTGCCCATACAAAAATAAAAGATGATGAATCGTCGCCAGATTTCTTTTTTGCAGCATTATAAAAGAAATTTTTTTGCATTCATCTTTGTTTTTGTTACTAAGATTTGATTATGAACTAACCCCTTGTTTGGTTTAAAAATATTTTGGAACAATTGGGGTTGGTCTTAGGTTATGTAATGGTATTTAATGGAAATAATCTAAAAGCAGATCAACACGCTAATATTCCTAGCTAGCTAATATTCTACCTAGCTACCTACTATCTTGGCAGTGTGATTCATATCCTACATCTACAGGAGCGAAGTTTAAGATCAATGACTTATTTGACATTCGAATAGATTAATTAATGAAATCAATTTGTAACTTGCATATTTGAGCACATCAGAGTTGAAATTTCGAGAAAGTGAAGCAACAATTGGTTTCTATATGTTTTAATTTGACTGATTGTTTTATTATGTACCACATTTCACCAAGCCAAAAGACCTCTACAGGTGTATTCGGTGTTCTAAACGTTGAAGATCTGAAGCATAAAATTGGGTAGATACGATTCCGAATCCAGGGCATGCGACCGACATGTACTTAAGCGCGCCTATCAGTTAAAGTCTAGTACATACTAGCTTACCAACTGCATATTCTGGGAAATTCTCTCAAGGTAACTATTTCACAATGATTAATATACGCGACCCTTCCCGGTGAAGACTATAGTAGCATTTACTATTAAAAACATTCCCTTTCTTCCGCATGTCCTAGAGTGAGACTCAGCTAAATATATTTTCATAATATTCCATTCACGATCAAAGGAATAACCGCAAAATGTTCAAACCATTATTCCCTTAAATGATAAACAACAAAAACGAAAATTGCTCAAGCTAAATGAGTCCTTCGCATCCTGGAAATCAACGGATATTTTCCTTCAAAACGGATATTGAACGATGTCAGGCATTACAACATCTAAAAATCTTTGACTAGGATATAATACTCAACAAATATTAAGCCAAATCAATACATTATATAACAATCGTTCTATATCGGACCTAAATAGTATGGCGAAGTGCGCGTGACAAGGAAATTAAACCAGAAAATATTTTCTGACATATCTTTCCTTTTACATTCTTTCCTTCAAACAACAGTCAACCCGTCATAACTAATAATACCTAGTCAAACGTTAATAATAAATGCATGAAAATTTACTACTGTTTCATTATATAAATAAATTTTCTTACTTTCTCCTTTTTTTGACAAGTAACATTTACACTCGTTTCTAAGAACGGCGGTACCTTGCTTTCCATCAAACAGAACGTTCTCTACATCCTTGAATCCTATATAAAAGGAGTTGGCGAAACAGTATCGCAGTTGTAAAGCATTTCACATCTTAATTCGCAACGCGCTCTCTAGCTTAATATGCATATATGTATACATCCTTCAATCAGGCTTATGCGGAGCAACAGTACAAAAGAACCTCGGAGCGATCCAACGCAACGCCACGTTTCGCCACGAAGCGCACTCAGCGCTTTCCGGCGCAGGGTTTTATTTATCGACATTTATTAACACCCTCGTGATGTCCAGAATGTCCATTTCCTTTCGTTTTTAAGGTCGTCCAATTTGCATTTCAATCTCGAAATTATCGAACACCGCTCCAACTTCTTAGGCACAAGACCAGATGATGGCCAACTTTCCGGGATTTGCAATTTTCTCCAAACGATTTATTATTCACAAAAACACCTCGGAATTTCAATTACTTTTTTTTTTAAACAGTCAATCGTACAAAAATATAATTTTTCGTTGACAACTAAAAATCTCTGTTATTTCCCGCCGTTTCTTTTTCCTCGTGGCGCCGGACTGTCAATCCGACAACCACCGACAAAACAGATGTGTGTTGAATGGAACGCCACATGGCGGCAATGTGCATCTCCATTTGTCGCCAGTGGCATAGTTTTTCGATGGCCACGGTGGAGGGGCATTCCCAGATGGATATGTCTCGAAATGCGTCGGGGTTTTGATAAATATTCTGTTTCAAATATTTAAATCCACAGATCTAAATATTTGGAGATAAAAAAAATATTTTCTGCGCAACGATATCCGCACGAAAGATGAAGTCCGCTTGCATTTCGAGGTCATACCCATCTGGCCGAGTGCAAGGGTTCGGGATCGGAATCACTTCGATTCCCGGGCGTAGGCGTCACATTACACATTCCCCCCCCCCCAAAATCGAAGTAATTACGATCCCGCCTCCTATGTAAAAGGTCTTGGTTAGGGCCGTGGCGGGTCGAAGGTCGATTTCGAGGAATAGGCTACAACCATGTTCGTGAAGACTCGATGGTGGCTATACAGTAGGGAGTCGGGTGTTATTCGGAGGTCTTCGTCCAGGCAGAGATTTAGGTAAGCCAAGGTTTTGCATGTGAAATAGTTGTACTTCATCGTCTAAGGTCTTTTGCGTGGTAAATTCCCAGGGTTTTGCCAGCCATGTCTGCGATGAGGTATCGTGTGGGGCTTATTACTTGTAGGACTCGACACTTCACGAATTTCTTGTCTAGTTTGGCATTGTAATGTCGGGTGGCATCGCTCTGCCGGAAGTTTCGACGATATATTTCGTCGCCTGCCTTAAAGCCAGAAGGATGAGATCGCAAGTTGTACCGCTCCTCTCCCATCCGTCTACTTTCTTCAATCTTCTTCCGCAGTTGATCTCGCAGAAGTTGGAGCTTTTCGTGCGGTTCCAGAACCACGATTGGGTCCTCTAGCGATTTCAGTTGCCGCAATAGCCGGTAGGCGCTTCCGTGACAGATCATGTACTGGCCGAACAATGCGAAATACGGCGAAATGCCGGTAGTGGCGTGGTACGACGAGCGCAGAGCACTAGTGATGGCGGACAATTTGCGATCCCAGTCCTTCTGATTCGGGTGGACATAGGCGCGAATGGCCGCTATGAGCGTACGGTTCAGTCGTTCGGATCCGTTGGCTTGTGGTGAATAGACGGCGGTTCGTTGGTGGATGATGCCGTATTTGGACATTAGGTCTCGGAACTTGCTGGAGGTGAACTGGACCCCATTGTCGGAGACAAGTTTCTCCGGAACTCCAAACATGTGAAAGACTCGGTTCTCCAAGAAGCTGATTATAGGTCCAGTGTGCATGTTACGTAGTGGTTCTATGATAGGGAATTTAGAGAGCTGGTCCAGGACCACGACAGCTCCCGTGTGACCAGAAGCAGATCGAGGGTAGGGACCGATAAGATCAATGTACAAGCGCTGGAACACGCGTTCGGGGACCTCAACCTTACCCATGGGAGGCCGAAGAATGGTGTTGGGCGCTTTAGTACACTTGCATAGCTCACAGGAGGCTACGTACGCTTTTATCTGTTGTGCCATCTTAGGCCAAAAGAAACAGGTTTTCAACCGCCTAAGTGTACGACCGTAACCGCCGTGCGCACTTGATGGGTGGTCATGGGCCCGTCTGATAAGATCAGTGGTTAATTCTTCGGGCACCCACAACTTCCACTGTTCTTCTTCTTGTATGGGGTCTCCGGATGCGTGTCCCATCCGCTTATAAATAAATCCATCCGTCAACCGCAGTTCAGGAAGCTGGGACAGTTGATTCTGGATAGTGTGAATCAGTTGGGTGTAGCTGGCTGACTTGAAGGCAGGATGGTCCAGATCGATCAATTGGGGGCTGTCGTCCTCCTGGACCAACTCGGCTCCTTCAGGGGCGAACATTCTGGATAGGGTGTCGGGGACTACATGCTGGCTTCCTTTTTGGTGGCGAATTGTGAAGTCAAATGCCTGTAGTTTCAGTGCCCACCTGGCCAATCTGCCGTTGAGATCAGTCTGGCTCATTAGCCATTTCAGAGAAGCATGGTCCGTAACGATTTCAAAGGTGTGTCCCTCCACATAGGCTCGAAAGCGTTTCACTGCCAACACCGCAGCTAGACATTCCTGCTCGGAGACCGTGTAATTTCGCTGGGCAGGGTTCAACTTGTGAGACATGAAGGCTATAGGTCTCTCCTCGCCGTCGTGTGCAACCTGGACTAAGACTGCTCCCACCCCATGTTGACTCGCGTCACAATGGATTGAGAACGGTTTGTCAAAGTCTGGGCTGTGCAGTACGGGGGCTGTAGTCAGACTCTTCTTTAGCTCTTCAAAGGCTCGCAAGCTGGGCTCTTCCCAGACGAATTTACGTCCCTTACGCAGCATGTCGGTCAAAGGAGTGGTTATGGTGGCATAGTCACGTACAAAACGCTGGTACCATCCGCATAAGCCTAAGATTCGGCGTAATTGTTTGGGGGTCTTGGGTAATGGAAAAACGTCAATCGCTTGAGTCTTGTCCGGATCGGTCTTGATATGGCCGTGCCCAATGATGTGACCTAAATACTTCACCTCCGTCATCACGAACTGGCTCTTCCGTATGTTGATGGTTAATCTTACCCTCCGGATGTGTAGAGCCACCTCCTGAAGCAGGTCGATGTGTTCGTCAAAGGTCTCGGTTATAAGCAACAGATCGTCCAAGTAAACGAAAACTTGGTGCCGCAAATGAGGTGGTATCACCTTATCCATAAGGCGCGTCATTGTTTGGGGGGCATCGCACAATCCGAATGGCATTGTCACGAATTGATACAGGGGCCGGCCTGGGACTGTGAAGGCTGTTTTCTCCTTTGAACCGGGGTCTAAAGGAATTTGCCAGAAGGCGTCCTTCAGGTCTAAGCTCGTGATGAAGTGGGCTTTAGGCAACCGACTCAATATACCTTCAATCAACGGTAGAGGGTATGCGTCCTTGACCGTGACGGCGTTCAAGCGTCTGGCATCTAAGCATAACCGGACCTTGTTCGGCTTGACAACTAAGGTGACTGGGGAAGCCCACGCGCTCTGTGATTCTTCGATTACGCCTAATGCTAGCATTCGATCCACTTCGGCATATAGCGATTTTTCCTTCGCCGGAGATATGGCAAAATGTCTCTGTTTTATGGGTTTAGCATCCCCCACATCTATAGTGTGGAACACCAGGGTAGTCCGCCCGAGACCTTCCTTCTCGTGCGATGGAAAAGCCGATATAGCCGAGTCAAGACGCAGTTGCTGATTTACATCCAGTGTATGTCGTAGTAAGTGAGAGGGTTGAGATTGGTCAGGAACGGGGGTGACGGACTCCAGGGTCGTACCGGAAAATAGTGCCGGGGCCAAGTTAAATTTTCGAACGAAATCCACTCCTAGATAAAGATTCTGGGTTAATTGAGGTATGATGAAAAATTCCAGAGGTTTAGTTACTCCTTTAAAGGTGACATCCGTCATAATTTTTCCCACTACAGAGTGGCGAGTTCCGTCCGCCGTGCTTAACCAGGAGGTGAAATGACGGGTTTGGTCCGCGTGCATTGTCAGTACCTCCCCTGCAAAATTGGCGGATATGCAATTCACGCTGGCTCCCGTATCGACTAAGCCTGACACTCGTTTTTGCAGGAGGTGTACTGACGCATATGGCTGAACATCATCCCTCAATAATTCGTCTGATTGTATGTCCTTCAGCACCTTCCTCGATTGCCTGACTTTTCTCCAGAAGCTCCGCATCCGACGCGTGGCTCGCTTTCTTCGCGGTGGGACAGTTGTAGCCAACTCCTCATGGAAGATGCGCTGTCGAGTAGCCAAATAATTCCGCAGCCTGACATGAAAAGGTTTTACATGCCAAGGAACTTTCGTCTCGCTATCATTTCCCTGCGCGTTGGCCTCGGCGAAGGATGGCGTCGGTTGTGGAACTTCGGGAGAACTGTGTTTGGCGGTGCGAGTCAGCAGAATGGGAGTCATGTCGGGAGCTGGGTCATAGCTAGTGATGGGGTCTGGATTGGTTCGTCCGGGGTTTAGGAGTGCCGACGGGTGGTCGCGGCACTCGGTGGCAAGTTTTTTCGCACTTTGCAATTTGCACAGTCAGGTGCGTATGTGTCGGCCTTCCCGCATCGGTAACAGAAAAGCGTCGGCTCCGCTGGACATGCATAGAACCGATGCCCCGGTTGTCGGCAGTTCCAACAGACCGTCGGGCTTGTAATTGCTTCAAGGGAGGGTCGATCAATCAATGCTGGGTCCTCAAGCTCCGGTGGTGCTCCGCTCCTCGGTACTGGTACTGGATCAGCAAGCAGGTGGTCCGCTGCCGTCAACTCCGCGGTATGATGATTTCGGGGATTTGGTCCCGTTATGCGAGGTTGTGGACGGAAGGTACCTCGCCGCTCATCCAAGTGTTCTTGCCTACGGGCATGGAGGCGCAATCCCGGTATGGTGTTGATGGGAAAATGCAGAAGGCTGTTCTGAAGATCCCAGCGCATATTCTCCCGGATAATTTCTACCAGTTCGTCCTCGGGCATGGTAGTTCGCAAGCGAGTGCTCAATCTCACTATACTTGTGTAGTACTGGTCGAACGGTTCGTGAGCGCCTTGTTTCCGTTTCTTTATTTGCTCCCTTAGCTCTCTCTCAGTGAAGCCATCCTCAAATCGATTGCGGAAGGCTGCACTGAAAGAGTGCCAAGTGGGACGTGGCGTTGATTCTTTAAAGCTCCAGTACCAGTCGGCAGCGTCGCCGCTGAACAAAAGATGTGCATGCCGGAGGAAGGCCGAGGAATCACCTCCCAGGGTGCTGGATACCAACGCCTGAATCCGGAAAAGGAACCGGTCCGCCGATATCATATCGTTGAACCCTGTAAAGTTCAGGCGCCAACTCTCCATGATACGAGGCGTCGGGTCTCGAAAAGGTGTCAATGCGTTCCCGGGGGGAATCACATCCTCTGTTGACCTGTTGTACTGAACTGCCTCGGGGGCTAGGGGTACCAACGGAGGTGCGGTGCTGTTTCGTCGTCTATATTCAGAAGCTCTGGGATCCATTCCCGAGTTCCTTGGAGGTGGGACCCATTGCTCGGATTGTCGGGAATGGGGCATCGCCACACTGGGATTGGGCTCCCAGCCAAGCGGAGTTCTCACGCGACTGGGTGGTTGGCTCATCGGGAGAGTCTGGAGCTTTCCCTCCAGGTTGCCAATCCTCTCCGACATATCCCTCATCAACGCCACGAGGGTGTCAATGGAGTGGGCGGAAGGCATGGGTGTCACCTCGGACACGACACTTGCGGCCGGAACTTCACCGCCTACGGCTCCTTGAAGGTCTAAGAGTGGTTGGGACTGTTCGGCCTCTGGAACTCCTTTCGCCACTGCTCCGCGCGTTGGGAGGGGCGTTCCGATGGGGACGTCTACGGCAGACCGATCTATGGGTCGCCGGCATAAGGGACACAGCTCTGACGTGAGGAGGAGCTGTTGTACACAGGCACGATGGAATAGATGTCCACAATCCAATCGCACGCTGTGTACGCCCTCCACTACGTCTTCGAAGCAGATCCCGCAGTTAGCTGGTTGGACCGTTTTAGATCTGGCCCAACGCTTATCTGGGGTCCGCTTCGTTGCCATTTTTGGTTCTGTCTTGTGTGTGGTTGCTAAGGTAAAAATAAAAAAAAAATATAAAATACACTTATTCCTACTATAACCCTAATATATATATTTAAAAAACTGAAGAGTAGGTTCGTGGTCGATAGTGGCGAGCTATTGATATAGGGGAGAAAAAAAATTTATTTAAATTATACTTTCCTTTTCAGCAGTCGACTCCTTCAACGGGAAAGGAGAGTGCGTGGTAATCAGCCGAAGAAAGGGTGCCTTTGGTCGGTCTACGAAATTTAACCCCATACCCACACACATTACAAAACCGTCTCTAAACTACGTTAAGGGACTCGACGAGACAAGTGGTAGAGCTACCGTAACGATTTTGTACGCGGTCAAAATTCCCGACGCGTGGAAGCATTCCGGGCTTCGCAACTCCAGCATACGCCACCGAACGTTGAACCGATACCACTCGTCTATCACGCATACGAAATAGTTAGAATCCTTCCGCGACATAAAGGCAAGGTAGCCTTCTATTTTCTTGAGAGTCCATGCTGATAGGTAAACCCATCAGACTGGCAGTTCCATCAAGAAAATAGAAGGTCCTTACAGGGGTTAACCTGGGACAACACATCGGAAGGATTCTGTCGCGAAAAAAAAATCAAACAAAGGAGAGCGGAAGCTACAACTCACGTGAAGCGACTTCTAGTGTGTATCACACAACTCCACTGCTCCTGATAGTGGGACTCGAGTACCAGAGTACTTTACATCCTCCGTAAAGGACCAACTCGTCAGAAGACGCGAAATTTTATCCCCTTAGGAAGTTTTAGGCCCCACGTTGGGCGCCATTTGTAATGATTTTCAACATTTTAAGTCCGAACGCGGAACCGACCTCTCATCGGTTCTAGACGTTAAGTCTGAGTAGTGCCAACGGATGGTACCAACAGGTCAACCAATCCGTGCACCGTAACCCATTCACGCGGTGGCTGCTTGTCGGCCAGCTAGTTCGGAGAGGATTTCGGTCGCGGGTCTCCGAATGGGTTACGCTCAATTACAATATTTCAGCCATCTGAACATGCCCGTTTTCAAAACGCGTTATCAAACAAAACCATACGGAGAAGAACCTACTTTACGTTACTCCGTATTTCTTCATTAACCAGTCAAAGTCCACAAATCTAATTTCCGTTTCGCGTTCCCGAATTATACCGACGCGGTACCGAAAAATATGCTACTTTAAATTAAACCGACGAAAACTACTCTAATGAAATGACGAAACAACAAAGGTACCGCGTACTGCGTGCGACGCGAAACTGACCTCAGCGGATTTGTCGAAACCCTACCCTCGCGACGGCATACCTACCTTGCACTCTCTCTTCCCACTGAAAAAGAAAAACCGCTGAAAAGGAAAGTCGTGGTTATCTCTTTAGCAATTCATGTTATTGTTTCGTATAGAGTAATTTTACAAAATTATAAATGTATATTATTTGATAAAATATGTAGGTCTAATCTACGCTGTCCTAATTGTTTATTTCATATGCATTTGTTGCAAGAACAATTTCAGTTGTTTGTTGCTTTTTATACCTGAGCGCCTGGATATGTGCACATAAAATACGATGTGCATTTATTGTTATGCTTTGTTTGATTTCTTTCAGAAAAATATATTTTTTTTGTTTATTTATATCATGAAAAATATTTTCTTCCTCAATTATTTTTGGCAATTAATGGATTTGTCAAATATTCTAGTTCATATGACTTTAATGCTCTGATAATTCTATTTACTTCTTGCTGTTTGCCTAGCTGCATTTGTATTGTATTTTTTTCAGGTTATTAGAATTCGATTTTACATTATTTCATTTTCCTTTTTTTTGTTTAAAAAAAAAATATTATTTAACCTTTTTTTTGTACTTCAATGGTGAATCACTGAGCTCATTGTATTCTAAATGTATTTCTTGATGTCTAATTCTAAATATATATCGATACATAGTATATAATGAATATTTACTGTTTTTGAGTATATCTTAAATTTTTTGATTTTTTTCTGAATTGTTTTAATAACAGGCAGAATATACTAGAATCTTTTAAATCATTTCTTTTGTTTGATGATGGGTTGAAATTTTCTTGTATATTTTAGTTACTTATACATTGAAACCATGCAAATGTTAATTTCTTTTCCTTTCATTGTAATAGAATGTACATACATAAAGTTTACGTTGGTTTTTTTTTTAACATTGACTTGAATATTCCTAAATTTTTTTTTTTTTTATCGTTAATGTTTAAAGAATATTTATGCCTAGAGTTTACACTTTATTTTTTTGTTCTGCATTTTGGAATATTATTTTTTTTGAGAAATATATTTTGTTTTTTTGTTATTGAAATGAAACCAATAAAATTCAGTTATGGTTTACGATTTAGTTGTATTGTTAACAAATTAATTAGTAAAGTGGTCATTCTCTGTATTAAGTTATGAAATAAATTGGCCTAACCTTATTTCTTGCTCGTTAACACTCTTGAATATAACCGAAGAGGTGAAGATGGGCTGCAATTATAGCATATTGGGTTTTGTTTTTTTTTCTTCATAAAAATACTAGTATGGTATCTCTTCTTTCAACTACCAATCGAAACTCTGAGCTGACATTTAATTCTTTATGATCGACTGTTAATATTTAAGTAGAAAAAAAAAATACTACGAATTTAATTTATGTTGATATTTATTACTTTAAGATACATCTGAGTTTATGCTGTGCAAAATATTCCAGCTGAATTCCTTTTAATATGTTTGGTTTATAATATTGAATATCTGACGAATTGGAAAACCTGGTGTAATTAATTTGAAAAAAAGGGCTGACACCTGACCAAATAAATTTTATATAATCAGGTCAAAGTCACAAAAACTTTGTTAATCTACAGCATACTTATTAAATATCAAAATTGGAAGTACGTCAACAAAAGCGATTACTCTCATAGTTCCTTCAGATAATTGGAAGGTATAAAAAAGTAAGACTCAACCCAATTATAGAAGAAAAACAATGTCAAAGTTTTTTCGGGCTTGTTAACAAATTTACCGAATGATTGTACCAAGGGGTAGATTCCTCTCAGGTAATATTAGTCTATATTTGCCGAATTTCGTCATTTTAAACTCTATAAGAGTACTAAACAAAGAAGCTCTGTATTGAGCTGCTATTTCAGTTGATAATAAAACCCATACTCTTTTAGTTTCCCTGATCTATAAAATAAATGGTTAAATGCGCATGCGTTAAAGGGATTAACCATAGGATTTTCATCGCATGCATTCAACTGACACTAAATTTACCAAAGTAACTAATAAGGAATATTTACAAGAATAATAGTTAAATATTAAAATTATTAAAGGAAAAAGGATTTTTTTGTTTCCAAATGTGGACATGCTCCTAATTTAAAACAGAGAAAGTAATAAAATTGGTAAATATTGCACGTTCGTCACAATTAAAAATAACGAAAAAGAGGAATCTAAATGTTCGAGTAGTTTGAGTCGCTTGTTGATTGTTTGCAATAGTTAAGGTAGCCCGGAATAGAGTTTTGTGGATCCGGTCACTTAGTAAAATTTGGATTTTACTCATATTTCACTCAAAATTAAGGTCGTAAGAAGTGTTTAGAAAGTGTTAATTTTCCTTCTATTCTTATTGACCAAAAGTCGTTTAGGAACAGACTTCCCAATTTCAGATCGCGGCGAATTATTTGATCGCCCTCAAGATTTTTTTTTTTTAACTAACCAAATACAAAAATGCCGTTCGTAGCCACTTAGAATCTTCTTATAAGTGTGAAATCCTATCATAGGTCCTTTGTTTTTACAAAGCATCAGAACAACGTATGCGCTGTGGCTGTCATTGAAACAACTATGAGACAACTACAAATAATTTGGATAGCTTAAACTTATTTTTTTGTGTTATCTTATTTTTTTATAACCCGTGGAGTCCGGGACTTGATTCGTTGGTTTTTATGTTAGATAAATAGCAAGAAATACGTACATACTTGTCAGGTTACAATACTTTAGTCTTATTACCGAATATGATACCGTTGTTTCATTGAAAAATGTTTTTGTTTTCCACTCGGCTCACCAATTTTTGAGGAGCTCACTGGGATGTGGGGTGCTGGTAAGCAATTTTTTCTTTAATGACTGCACAGGTTGATGGGTATCCATCGATGTTTTCTGGACAACTTCACTTGTTTTCTAAGAACAGCGGTACCTTGCTTTCCATCCAACAGAACGTTCTCTACATTCTTGAACCCTATATGTATCCACGTTTCGCCACGAAGCGCACAC
The DNA here is from genome assembly GCA_963969285.1 of Odontomyia ornata. Lineage (NCBI taxonomy): Eukaryota > Metazoa > Arthropoda > Insecta > Diptera > Stratiomyidae > Odontomyia > Odontomyia ornata. The sequence continues at coordinate 238,394,742 of OZ017739.1, forward strand.
AGCGCTTTCCGGCACAGGGTTTTATTTATCGCCATTTATTAACACCCTCGCGATGTCCAGAATGTCCATTTCCTTTCGTTTTTTTAGGTCGTCCAATTGGCCTTTCAATCTCGAAATTATCGAACACCGCTCCAACTTCTTAGGCACAAGACCAAATGATGGCCAACTTTCCGGGATTTGCAATTTTCTCCAAACGATTTATTATTCACAAAAACACCTCGGAATTTTAATTACTTTTTTTTTTAAACAGTCAATCGTACAAAAATATAATTTTTCGTTGACAACTAAAAATCTCTGTTATTTCCCGCCGTTTCTTTTTCCTCGTGGCGCCGGACTGTCAATCCGACAACCACCGACAAAACAGATGTGTGTGGAATGGAACGCCACATGGCGGCAATGTGCATCTCCATTTGTCGCCAGTGGCATAGTTTTTCGATGGCCACGGTGGAGGGGTATTCCCAAATGGATATGTCTCGAAATGCGTCGGGGTTTTGATAAATATTCTGTTTCAAATATTTAAATCCACAGATCTAAATATTTGGAGATAAAAAAAATATTTTCTGCGCAACGATATCCGCACGAAAGATGAAGTCCGCTTGCATTTCGAGGTCATACCCATCTGGCCGAGTGCAAGGGTTCGGGATCGGAATCACTTCGATTCCCGGGCGTAGGCGTCACATTACAGGCTCAAAATTCGGTTGATCCCAACCAACATCTACATTGCCACAGCTTATCCACTGTCATAGCCGATGGAGACAGTTAAACACAAAATTCAGCACGGTGGGCGCCACTGTAACTGCGGCGAGCCCCGTGATCAAAATCTAAAAATTAATATCAAAACTCAAAACTAAAAACACTCAAACTCAAAACAGTCCATGAAATCATTATTAAAATATAAATCATTTGACACATAACCGAAACATTAAATCGAAGATAATAACTAAAATCGTTGCAAAGAAAAGAAAAGAGAAAAAAAACATTTCCCTGGGATGCACAAACCACTATTCAAGTTAGGCACTTCAGGTATTCAGCCCAACAAATCTAAAATTGAAAAATTAAAAATTAATAAAACCATTAGAAAACACCAACAGCTTGGGCGCCATCTGTAGCAAACACGGAAGTCACCGCAGTTGCAGACATTAAGTTCTGGCGAGGGGTGTGTAGCCCGGGGTGGCATACTGAGGCCGGCTAGCGCTCAGTCGTGTCGTGGATTTTCCGGGACACCCTCTGCTCGTGCTGAGCCACCTTACATATAAAACCTAACACAAAGGGAGACGGAAGGGAGAGGAGGAAGTCATTTCAAGAAATGAAAAATATTGTTTTCTAACATTTTATTTACATTATTCAGTTTAAACATTTTATTCCAAAAATTCAAGTTGTAAAATATAAATAAAAATTAGCACAGCATTTTAGTCAAACAAATTTAATAAGTACAGTGACCCCCTCTCCTAATTAAAATTGGTTTAAATATGTTTTTGCAAATAATAAATCCAGCGAGCAAAAATAAATAAAATTGCATATAAGAAAACATTAAGTACAAATGAAATTAAATTGAAAGGAACCAGAAAGATAAGAAAAAAGTTACTCACCCTTTTATTGCTGCCGAGCGCTCTGCAACTGAAAGGGGGGGGGGGGGAGGGAATTTAGAAAAATTAATTGAATTGTAATTAACTACCAGTTCTAACTAATGCAGGATCAACCTGCCACTAATCTTCTTTGTTTTTTTATGGTTTCTTTGTTTTTTTTTTCACTTTATTATCTCCGACATTGGCTTGATTCAAGTTAATGTTATTGCACCAACGTTTATTTTATACACTTTTATTATCTGACAATTTAAACTTATGTCTCTGCACTTTAAACTGTCCTATATGTTATGATAATTACTTTACTTCAGTCTTTTATTAATTTTATTTCATTGATTGGTTTATTAACGTCCACAATTTGCTTCACGACACTGTAGATTTACTGTATAACCTAATTGTGCACCTCATATTGAAATTTAAACTATCCCTTTCGAACTATCTTTCCCCGAAATTATATTCAAACTTCTTCCCCGAATTTATATTTACACTTTTTCTTCCCCGAGTTTATACTAAAACTTTTTCTTCCCCGAGTTTATACTAAAACTTGTTCCCCAAGTTTATATTAACACTTTTTCTTTGGACACTCCATAGTACTTTTCTTCTCTTCAAGCACATCATTAGCAAAATATTTCAACCAAAAACTGAAATACTCCCTCTTCTTTCCAACATCAAATACTGAATCTTTTCTCGAATTAACCATTCCGCACCGCCAAACATAATTGCTTTCTATCTTCCAGGCAAAAACTAACTCCCCCAATCCTAACCACTTAATCCCACATTTCACCTTCATCCAATCCGATCCCGCAATCCTTTTCATTTTCAAATTACCGCTACCGCATCTGGGTAACGTAATCGAAGTTCATTACACTTTGATTCCGCTACCCACACATCTTTTGTTCCATATCGACAAACTCAATAGTATCCATTGTTTTACATATATGGCAATTTGCACAATCCAAGAAGCGCTTGATTGAATGCAAAGTGTCACACATACATTACGGAAGCTATTGGTTTTGCCGATATCCCAAAAAGAGTACTTCCCTGCGCCCGGGGGAACTTGAACTCAGGGTTCCAGCAGACCCCCGATCGAGAACTCGCGACGCAGCTAATGATGCCATGGATTGTCGATCTCCTATTCATCTCATAAGCAACTTGAACGATGCCTTTGGGTATGAGATTGAACTTTGTTGGTAGGGGAACGTGAATTAATTTTTTGTTAGTATAAAAAATAAAATTTGTTAGTGGGAACTAGTGAATAGAATTAGTTAGTATGAAGGAAAAGAATTAGGTTTTGTTAGGGAAAAGGTATTGAATGAAGTTTTGTTAGTGGGAATTAATCAATGGAATGTTGTTAGTGGTTAATTGAAATTTTTAGTATATATTATATTATTTTAGTTGGAAATAAGGGAAAAGGGTAGGATTGTGATGATGGGGAAGTAAAAATTATAGGGAAATTGGAAAAATTTTAATAAAATTAAATAAATAACAGGGAAAAAGGTATAAATGCCCAAAGGAAGTTGGAGATGTTGCGGTGGCAATTTGAAGTTGCGAATGGGAGGAAGTTGGTACGCCGGAATTCGCAACAATACTTTAGTAAAACACTGTATTAAACAAGCAAAAAAATTCTTTACCCTAAAACAAAATTTAAATCCTGTAAAGAAATTTTCTTGTATTTATTTAAGCTGGAAAGTGAATCCTAATACTTACATAAAATCAATCTTCCATCGTTTTGATTAAATTACTTATATTATATAAGGCAGCATTTTAAGAATGAAATACAAAACCTTTTACTTCTTTAGTTTTGTTTATTATGTTCAAATTCAGGGTGATATATTTAAATTTACATTAATACTGCAAGCCGTATGAACCATCTCCCGTTAATTTTTTTCGTTTTGAAGCCTGAAAAAAATGTCATAATTGATGCCACATATCATATACTAAAACTTACACTTTCAAAGCCTCCTATAGACAACGTTGCGGCTGAAGGGCTTGAATCAATGTTTATATATAACTGGGAATTCATCATGACGACGTTATACATGACTAAAAGATATCATGGGCCTCGTCAAAAGCATGTTCTAAAATAGAGGAGATGAAAAATTACATTAAAATTGAGTATACGAAATTCAGACCATCTCCAAATCCCGTTTAAATCACACTAAAATATTCGGGTGACAATAGTGTGGATTTCGTCATATCCGATCAAAGAGTCATAAAATTGAGGGTATTAAATGTAAAGTGCAGGTGACTAAATGACACTTACACTATCAAGGACAATCGACTTATTCGTTGAAACTGAAGGAATTGTTCGATAACCATACCAAACTTAGCTTAATTTCTGAATTTGATTTCTGAAATAAAAATAAATATAAATAAATAATCAAACATGAAATATACTTACATGTTCAAAAGTAGCTGTAGAGATGTTAATATCTCCAACTGTGCTTTGTGCTAATGGTAATTTAAAAATAGAAGTAATACATTTTTTGTGTTTTTGACATCTTACGAATGAATGCTCCGGCTTTACATCAGAACAAAACTTCCTCGTGATTTCAAATCCATAAAACTTTTAAACTTTTACCTAAAGTACGACTTTCCCCTCGAAATTTGGGCATCACGGCACTGAACAACGCGAGGTCATTTAAACGTTTAAGCCCAAAACTTACGACAGATACAAGCCATATAGCAGCAGCGCTTACTACCACACACATGACCATTAGTAGGCCGACTTTGCTGGCTAACTTACATGGCGTTATATGAAGAATTGTGGAGGTGCCAACAAAAATTCGAGGTTTTGTACGGTTTAGAGACGGATTTCTACAGTGAAATCCAGATGATCCGCGGAGAACACAATAGCGCTCCTAGTGAAGTGAAAATTATTTCAGTTCTTATACCCGTTTAGTTTTTATCGCCTTTCAAAGTGAATTTATAGGAGTTTGTTTACATCTCAACGCTGAGCTATCAGTCGAAGGTGCAAAACGTGTGCTTCATTTGCTCGTCTTGGAAAGTTTAGGAGCACAATGGGCTATACAAGGTGAATTTATAGCATGCACGGAATGCGTTCGGGACGTTTTTTATTCGGGAAATAGTATATATGACGAAATATAAGCATTTGCTAATTCCGCAGTTGGATGACAGCTACCGGAAGCTTGTCCATAGTAGGCCGACTAATACATATGCAAATTGCTACCATATGGCTTGTATCTGTCGTAAGTTTTGTTTAAGCCCCTTATTTTAATAAAGTTTCACTATGTATCGAGTGAAACTGGCCGAAACGGTAAATATTGTGTTCACCACTTAAATATTCACTACAGCTTTCGAGAAAATCGCGAGAAAATGGAACTTTCCGCACATTGACCACGATGAATACACGAAGCCGTAAGCAAAACTTTGACATTTCGAGTGGTTACCCCTCTCCTCGCAAAAGCCGCCTCTAAAAGCAAAATATCGGAATTCACATACAGGGCATAATATACTCAACTAGTAGCCACACCTTTCATTTACCCTGTGTTGCACACTTTTTGAATTTTCCCAGTGGCACTACAGCTGGTCCGGGCATTACAGCTAATCCATTTTTGGCGCGCTCAAGAAACAAAGCAAAATGCAGATAAAATTTCCGACGCACGTGTTCTTTTACGCATTTCAGAACATAGGAGTGCTGCCAGATCCTAATAAAAAACTAAAAGATTGCATGGAACGAATTTGTTTTTCTGCAATGTTATTGATTTTTCAGCTCTGGTAGCCCTGAAATCTCTCATCGAAGCATATGTTTGTATTCGCGCCATTCCTCGCATTAGCGTTTACCACATAGATATAGAGAGTACTGGATCCGCAACCGGTCGTGAGAGCCAAAGCAATTGGCAACCTTCGCTAAAGTTGTGTGAAGTTGAGGTTTGGGGTGATATGCTTTTGTTTTAGCACTATATTCACGGCGAAACACGTTCACATTTAAAAAGTATTTAATTTTAAAGGTCGCGCGTACGTAATCGGAACTTTAATTCACTGTTTTAATTAAAAATTTAAGAAATTTCCATCCGCTTTGACACATGAGTTTTCTCGCGTGTTTCGCGCTCTTTTCGATTTTCTTTTGCTTTGACGTTTGAGTTTTCCGGGAGAGTCGTTTGTTGTTTGTGCCCAAACTGTTTTCCGAATGATAACGAAGGCGCGATCACGTGCACGTGAAATGAAATTTCGTTGGTGTGCGCGGGTGTCAGTGGGGGAAGCGATTCTTCTGAAGAGAGAAAAGAAAATCTGTCTGGAAAAAAAGGGGAAGGAGAAGCAGAGGGAATCGAGAGAGCGTAAGTTATTTACAACTTATTTATGTGGCAAATTTGCTTCTCACATGGACGAGTACACAGATTCTCGTTGCTCGTCCATTTGTTTATATGTCTTTGGTTTACCATCTACCTGCTACCGAAGATTTATGGCCTGCTGTTCGGCTTGTGTTCGGATTTTTCCGGAGGGTTGATGGAGTGTGGTTACTAGTTGAGTATACTATGATACAGGGTTTTACACGGGTAGACTTACTCCCAAAACTGACGATAGATACAAGCCATATGGCAGCAGCGCTTACTACCACACACATGACCATTAGTAGGCCGACTTTGCTGGCTAACTTACATGGCGTTAAATGAAAAATTGTGGAGGTGCCAACAAAAATTCGAGGTTTTGTACGGTTTAGAGACGGATTTCTACAGTGAAATCCAGATGATCCCTGGAGAACACAATAGCGCTCCTAGTGAAGTGCAAATTATTTCAGTTCTTATACCCGTTTGGTTTTTATCGCCTTCCAAAGTGAATTTATAGGAGTTTGTTTACATCTCAACGCTGTGCCATCAGTCGAAGGTGCAAAACGTGTGCTTCATTTGCTCGTCTTGGAAAGTTTAGGAGCACAATGGGCTACACAAGGTGAATTTATAGCATGCACGGAATGCGTTCGGCACGTTTTTTATTCGGAAAATAGTATATATGACGAAATATAAGCATTTGCTAATGCCGCAGTTGGGTGACAGCTACCGGGAGCTTGTCCATAGTAGGCCGACTAATACATACGCAAATTGCTACCATATGGCTTGTATCTAACGTCCATAGCGCGGCTTCACTGAAACGTCAACATTACCTCTCTTGGCTATATAATCTAAGGCTAAGAACTTATCAAATGAGAGGATTCACCCAATTCCCGGTAATTATACGATCAAAGGTAAGAAATGAGGATTTGAAATGTAACGTACTATTGCAGTGTTCTGGTATCATATTCGCAGTCAAACTTTTCTTTAATAGAATGAATTTCCAATTCGTTATCCCGTATAAAAATGCAGATTTACTCCATTCGGAGGGTGATAGTTATTTTGTGAAAAGAGTTTACGATCAGTCTGAGATACCTCAAAAGTTAAAAGGTATGCTTTGTAATTTTATTGGGCACGGCACGAGGTGTCAATATATGCAGGTTGTTAGTACTTGATGTTAACAATTACGCACGAATATGGACAGTGGCGTGAGATCCTGGTAAATTGGAAGCTTTAGTCAAAAATCCATTGGTTTGCATTTTTCAGTAACGTAAATATATAGTAATAAACAAAACCAAAAACATTTCATAACAGACTTAAGGAGAAATCCGTTAAAACATAAACAAATGAATGGACAAGTCTACGACAATCAGTGCTGGCTGATCAAAATATTTTCAACTTAACGTCTTGGAATTTTTAAAACATTTTGCTGGCTGAAAATTTTGGTTGGACCCCCAGTCTTTGGGGCATAGACGCGACTAAATTGCTAGTTTCTGCAGATGTGATATTCTTCCATTCTGTAATAAGCGCTTCCTTCATCAAACTTTAATTTTTAATGCGATATTTTTCAATTTTCCGTTCCAAATGCTGCTCTATTGGGTTTAAATCTGAACTTTGCGGAGGCGTTTTAAGTTGCCTGGGAGCGTAGTACAACAACCAGTTCTTGACGAAAAGTGCTGCCTTGTTGGAAACTCCTCTCTCCAAGACTCAACTTCTCCACTGATGGCTTCAAATGTTGGCCTAACAGGTTCTTGTAAACAATGGTCCATCATAGTTTCAACAATAGCCAAACTGTCAAACCCAGATGCAGCGATGGCTCCCAAAGCCATCAGATTACCTCCACCGTGCTTGACAGTAGGAATAAAATTGTTGGTCTGTCAAGCCGTGATCTTTTTCCTCCATACTTTACTGCGACCATCACTTCCGAAAATGTTGAATTTGGACTCCTTGCCAATATGGGCCTTGGCGAACTGTAGACACGGAAGTCGGTTTTTGGCGGATATGAATGGCTTATTACGTGGAGTTCTGCTTTGAAACCCATGAATATTTATGCTCTCGTGATGGTTCTTGCTTGGACATCCTTTTTCCTTATATATATATATATATATATATATATATATATATATATATATATATATATATATATATATATATATATATATATATATATATATATATATATATATATATATATATATATATATATATATAACGGTGTATAAGGCATCAAAGACTTATTTAATAAGAACTGAACACAACATAAACATTAAACAAAAGTAATACACAACAAAGATAAATATACTTTAACCAAAAAAAGACCCATTTTCACGCGTCAAAAAAAGTAAACAGCAAACAAAACATAACAACTTCAATAGAAAAAGCCGATTTTTTTTTTAATTTTTCAATATTTCGTTTGTTTTCCTTTGGACTTAAGCACCTCATTTAGTCTTCTGGGCATCAACGCGACAGGTTTTTTGTAACATCGGGAGAGATTTGGCTCCATTCTTCCTTTATAACCTTCTTTAAGTCGGCTTTGCTTGAAATCACCCTTTGTCTCACTTTTCTGTCAAGGTGTTCCCACAGATGCTCGATCGGGCTAAGATCTGGAGATGATCAAGTGTCTTAGGAGTCCGGTACAGTAGCCACTCTTTCACAATTTTGGACGTATGCTTTGGATCGTTGCCCTGTTGAAAGATCCAAGCCAGACAAGCGTAATTTTTCGACGCTAGGGGCAATATTGTCCCTCAAAATGGCTAAATAATCCATTTTGTCTATTGTTGAGTCAACAAAAACAAGATTACCAACACCAGTTGCCGCCACACCCCCCATACCATAACTGAACCGCCAACGTGCTTAACAGTGTTGGTAACACACCTTTCTTTGAAGGCTTCATTCTTAGCACGCCTTATTTTTGGGGGCCTTTTCGCGCCGAAAATTTCGAATTTGCTCTCATCTGTATATAATACGTTTTCCCGAAAAGATGGAGCCTCGTTTTTGTATTTTTTAGCAAAGTCCATACGCTTGATCTGATTCGCCTTGGATATGTATGGTTTTTTCCGTGGTATTCTTCCATGTAGACCATTTTTATGAAGCGATCTCCTGACTGTTCTCGCACTTACTGGTTTCCCTGATGCCTGCGTTATGTCTTCTGACAATTTAACTGCACTTGAGGCTGGATATGCCCTTACTTCTTTTACTATAGCTCTAACTTCAGTACCACTAAGCCGCTTTAGGCATCCAGATCTCGGTAAAGCTTCAACGAGATGATGTTTGGCATACTTATAAATATTTTTTTTACTGTGCGATGGTTTCTGCCTACGAGTTCTTTTAAGTCTATTATAATTTTCCGAGTATCAGGCGATGTTTGCTTTCCCATTACGTCTTTATTTTTAATATTAATTAGAACAAATGTACTTCAAACCACGTTTGGTGAAGTAAAGCTCGCGAACAGCACAAATTTGTCACCAAAAGTTAAGGTTCTTCCCCGGAATATAAAAGAAGCGAAGTAAGTGTTACTACTGTTTACTTTTTTTGACGCGTAAAATCTGATGC
>OZ017739.1:238404362-238411862 GCA_963969285.1 Odontomyia ornata
TATCGACGGAAATCCATGATACCAGTTATAAATACTAATTCGCCAACACCACGAGTAGATACGCATCCCCAAACCATCAAACTGCCACCTCCGTGTTTCACTGCAGGCCTGAGGTTAATTGGACTCAATTCTTCATTGGGCTTGCGCCACACCATAACACGTCCATTCGTTGCAAAAACATTGAATTTGCTTTCATCGGCAAAAATCACATCCTCCCAATAATTGACTTCCTTTAAAATAAATTCTTTAACGAAATTTAAACGCTTTTTTCTATTCACTTCGCTGATGAATGGTTTCTTCCGTGCAACACGTCCATTGTATTGAGCATTTCTCAAAACTCGTCGAACTGTTTCACATCCTACTTTTTTCTTAAATTCTGCGAACACTTCACTCACAACTTTCGGAGCACACAGTTTTGGATTTTTTTTTTATTTTCCGGACGGATTTAATATATGATGCATGGGAACGGAATTCGCGAATTAAGTTCTCATCCATCATAAACAAAAAAAATAGTTATAAATAAGCATGAAATTAATGTAAATAAATCATTCTGTTAACTAGTTTCAGAGCGGAGCTTTTTTGATTAAATAAATAAGCATTTCAAGTTCTGGTATTGGACCAGAACTTAAGCAAATCTTTGAATATTTTGTGTTAGAATCTAGATTCTGGTATTGAACCAGAATTTACCAACACAGTTAATCAGAGCACGGAGGGAAGTCTTGGTAGTGAACCAAGATTTAGTGCTGCAAGATTTTAGTGCTTTATCAAGTTGATCCTGGAATTGGACCAGGATTACATTATTCTGCAGAGATGCCTGATATCGTACCAGGACATCTCGAAGCCCGTGGAATCAACATTATATATTCTGTAGCAGTTTCTACCCGCTAAAACTAGAAATAACTTGAAGAATAAATGGATTTCTGTAATTTATTTCCAACCTAATCAAGAATTTGTGTTAACTTTTCAACATCTAACAAATTAAAAATTAGTGTTTACATTATTTTTATTTTCAAATATTGTAAAATTGGGCATAAAATTCAATAACTATGAGGCTAACAGTCATATAAATAATGAATACTCTCAAGAAATTTAATCAAAAACTTTTAAGAAAAAAAAAGAAAACCAACTTCGAAATGCCCTAAAAAGGATGAAGTAAGGTTTATGGAAGCGGCGCCATATAATTTTTCCCCGATTCTTTTGTGATGGTGCAGATGTTGGAAGTATTTATGTTGAAATGGGGAAATTGATTTCATCCTTTTAGGGCATTTTGAAGTCGGTTTCCTTTTTTTCTAAAAGTTTTTTATTTCACCCTTTTTAGTGGCAAATTTTTTCATTTCAAACCTTTCAAAACTCACTTTCTTGAATACATTGTATCATGTACTCGTATATTAAAATATAATTTTTTACTGCAATGCAAAAAACACTACGGCTGAAATCTGCAGCGTTACTAGAAATCGAATTTAATTCTGGTACATTTAATACATGATCTTGATTTTAGATTTGATAAAGATCACATATGAATTGCAGCTTTGAGAAATTTTCTAATTTCGAACTTTGTCTAGCCGCCATTTTATATTCTGACCTGACCCTGAAGTGCTTTTTTATCGTTCAACTTTTTTCTACCTTTGAGCGGCTGCCATTTTGTTTCAAATTCTTGGACTTGTGATTTTTTATTGTGAGCTTTATCACACAATTGAATAAAACGTTGTACCAGTTTTGGTACAAACCAGAGCTATACTTTGGTCAGAACAGAAATATTTCTAAAAATGTGGCGAAAATCTAAGCAAAGCTGACTCGCACATACAACCAATATATATATATATATATATATATATATATATATATATATATATATATATATAGTGTATATATATATAAATATATCTAATATATATAGTATATATATATATATATATATATATATATATATATATATATATATATATATATATATATATATATATATAGTGTATATATATATAAATATATCTAATATATATAGTATATATATATATATATATATATATATATATATATATATATATATATATATATATATATATATATATATCTAATATATATAGTATATATATATATATATATATATACATATATATATATATATATATATATATATATATATATATATATATATATATATATATATATATATATATATATATATTGGTTGTATGTGCGAGTCAGCTTTGCTTAGATTTTCGCCACATTTTTAGAAATATTCTGTTCTGACCAAAGTATAGCTCTGGTTTGTACCAAAACTGGTACAATTATTCAATTGTGTGATAAAGCTCACAATAAAAAATCACAAGTCCAAGAATTTGAAACAAAATGGCAGCCGCTCAAAGGTAGAAAAAAGTTGAACGATAAAAAAGCACTTCAGGGTCAGGTCAGAATATAAAATGGCGGCTAGACAAAGTTCGAAATTAGAAAATTTCTCAAAGCTGCATTTCATATGTGATCTTTATCAAATCTAAAATCAAGATCATGTATTAAATGTACCAGAATTAAATTCGATTTCTAGTAACGCTGCAGATTTCAGCCGTAGTGTTTTTTGCATTGCAGTAAAAAATTATATTTTAATATACGAGTACATGATACAATGTATTCAAGAAAGTGAGTTTTGAAAGGTTTGAAATGATAAAATTTGCCACTAAAAAGGGTGAAATAAAAAACTTTTAGAAAAAAAGGAAACCGACTTCAAAATGCCCTAAAAGGATGAAATCAATTTCCCCATTTCAACATAAATACTTCCAACATCTGCACCATCACAAAAGAATCGGGGAAAAATTATATGGCGCCGCTTCCATAAACCTTACTTCATCCTTTTTAGGGCATTTCGAAGTTGGTTTTCTTTTTTTTTCTTAAAAGTTTTTGATTAAATTTCTTGAGAGTATTCATTATTTATATGACTGTTAGCCTCATAGTTATTGAATTTTATGCCCAATTTTACAATATTTGAAAATAAAAATAATGTAAACACTAATTTTTAATTTGTTAGATGTTGAAAAGTTAACACAAATTCTTGATTAGGTTGGAAATAAATTACAGAAATCCATTTATTCTTCAAGTGATTTCTAGTTTTAGCGGGTAGAAACTGCTACAGAATATATAATGTTGATTCCACGGGCTTCGAGATGTCCTGGTACGATATCAGGCATCTCTGCAGAATAATGTAATCCTGGTCCAATTCCAGGATCAACTTGATAAAGCACTAAAATCTTGCAGCACTAAATCTTGGTTCACTACCAAGACTTCCCTCCGTGCTCTGATTAACTATGTTGGTAAATTCTGGTTCAATACCAGAATCTAGATTCTAACACAAAATATTCAAAGATTTGCTTAAGTTCTGGTCCAATACCAGAACTTGAAATGCTTATTTATTTAATCAAAAAAGCTCCGCTCTGAAACTAGTTAACAGAATGATTTATTTACATTAATTTCATGCTTATTTATAACTATTTTTTTTGTTTATGATGGATGAGAACTTAATTCGCGAATTCCGTTCCCATGCATCATATATTAAATCCGTCCGGAAAATAAAAAAAAATCCAAAACTGTGTGCTCCGAAAGTTGTGAGTGAAGTGTTCGCAGAATTTAAGAAAAAAGTAGGATGTGAAACAGTTCGACGAGTTTTGAGAAATGCTCAATACAATGGACGTGTTGCACGGAAGAAACCATTCATCAGCGAAGTGAATAGAAAAAAGCGTTTAAATTTCGTTAAAGAATTTATTTTAAAGGAAGTCAATTATTGGGAGGATGTGATTTTGGCCGATGAAAGCAAATTCAATGTTTTTGCAACGAATGGACGTGTTATGGTGTGGCGCAAGCCCAATGAAGAATTGAGTCCAATTAACCTCAGGCCTGCAGTGAAACAGGGAGGTGGCAGTTTGATGGTTTGGGGATGCGTATCTACTCGTGGTGTTGGCGAATTAGTATTTATAACTGGTATCATGGATTTCCGTCGATATTTAGACATTTTGAAGGAAAATTTGCGAAAAAGCGCTGCTAAAATGGGCATTTTGGATTGTCCAAAAGTGGTTCATCCTCCTCCTCAGTCACCGGATTGTAGTCCCATTGAAAATCTCTGGGATATATTGGACCGTAGAGTTCATAGCACGCCAATTTGTTCGAAAACGGAGCTCGAGAAAAGGCTTCGCGAAGAATGGGTGAAAATGGATGTGGAATACCTGCGGAAAATCATCTCCAGTATGCCAAATCGATTAAAATGTGTCATTGAACAAAACGGACATCCAACAAAATACTAGCTTACTAAAATTTTTGTTTATTTTTACAATTTAGCTCGTGTGCGGATCTTTTTGAGAGATATTTTTTGTTTTTTTCATGGAATTTCCTTTTTTTTGATATATTTAGTGAGAAAATATTTTATTTATGTGATATGTAAGACTGTTTATGTTCTGCTCATAATAAAATGTTTAAAAAAATTTTCCCGTTTTTAATTGCCTTATAAAATGAGAAAGGAGGAAAATTTCTTACATGTGCAGATCTTTTTGGGAGTCACTGTATATATATATATACAGAGGTGGCCAAAAGTGATCGGACAATACAAGAAACAAGCAATAAAATACTTTTACGAGCATAAGCTTTGAAATGAAATAAAAATTTTTCCCTTATATAAAAGTTACTTGTATTCTCAATTAATGGCACAAAAAAATAAAACAGAAATAAAAAGATTTTCACAAGAAAATTAACAACTAATTCAAATTCACATTGCATCAAGTGGACAAAAGTAAAGTATATATATATATATATATATATATATATATGTATATATATATATTTATATATATATATATATATATATATATATATATGTATATATATATATATATATATATATATATATATATATGTATATATACTCGCATATATATATATATATATATATATATATATATATATATATATATATATATATATATATATATATATATATAGGTATATATACTCGCATATATATATATATATATATATATATATATATATATATAGGTATATATATATATATATATATATATATATATATATATATAGGTATATATATATATATATATATATATATATATATATATATATATATATATAGGTATATATATATAGATACATATATATACATATATATATATATATATATATATATATATATATATATATACATATATATATATACATATGTATATATATATATATATATATATATATATATATATATATATATATATATATATATTTATATGTATGTATAGATGTGTGTGTATATATATATATATATACTATATATATGTATATATTCATATATCTATATGTATATATATATATATATATATATATATATATATATATATATATATATATAAGGTGTGTTCAAAAAATATCGCGAATTTTGTTATTTTTTCAAAAATTATTTATTTATTCATGGATATGAATATATATATATATATAGTGTATATATATATAAATATATCTAATATATATAGTATATATATATATATATATATATATATAAATATAAATATATCTAATATATATAGTATATATATATATATACATGTATATATATATATATATATATATATATATATATATATATATATATATATATATATATATATATATATATATATATATATATTGGTTGTATGTGCGAGTCAGCTTTGCTTAGATTTTCGCCACATTTTTAGAAATATTTCTGTTCTGACCAAAGTATAGCTCTGGTTTGTACCAAAACTGGTACAACGTTTTATTCAATTGGGTGATAAAGCTCACAATAAAAAATCACAAGTCCAAGAATTTGAAACAAAATGGCAGCCGCTCAAAGGTAGAAAAAAGTTGAACGATAAAAAAGCACTTCAGGGTCAGGTCAGAATATAAAATGGCGGCTAGACAAAGTTCGAAATTAGAAAATTTCTCAAAGCTGCAATTCATATGTGATCTTTATCAAATCTAAAATCAAGATCATGTATTAAATGTACCAGAATTAAATTCGATTTCTAGTAACGCTGCAGATTTCAGCCGTAGTGTTTTTTGCATTGCAGTAAAAAATTATATTTTAATATACGAGTACATGATACAATGTATTCAAGAAAGTGAGTTTTGAAAGGTTTGAAATGAAAAAATTTGCCACTAAAAAGGGTGAAATAAAAAACTTTTAGAAAAAAAGGAAACCGACTTCAAAATGCCCTAAAAGGATGAAATCAATTTCCCCATTTCAACATAAATACTTCCAACATCTGCACCATCACAAAAGAATCGGGGAAAAATTATATGGCGCCGCTTCCATAAACCTTACTTCATCCTTTTTAGGGCATTTCGAAGTTGGTTTTCTTTTTTTTTCTTAAAAGTTTTTGATTAAATTTCTTGAGAGTATTCATTATTTATATGACTGTTAGCCTCATAGTTATTGAATTTTATGCCCAATTTTACAATATTTGAAAATAAAAATAATGTAAACACTAATTTTTAATTTGTTAGATGTTGAAAAGTTAACACAAATTCTTGATTAGGTTGGAAATAAATTACAGAAATCCATTTATTCTTCAAGTTATTTCTAGTTTTAGCGGGTAGAAACTGCTACAGAATATATAATGTTGATTCCACGGGCTTCGAGATGTCCTGGTACGATATCAGGCATCTCTGCAGAATAATGTAATCCTGGTCCAATTCCAGGATCAACTTGATAAAGCACTAAAATCTTGCAGCACTAAATCTTGGTTCACTACCAAGACTTCCCTCCGTGCTCTGATTAACTATGTTGGTAAATTCTGGTTCAATACCAGAATCTAGATTCTAACACAAAATATTCAAAGATTTGCTTAAGTTCTGGTCCAATACCAGAACTTGAAATGCTTATTTATTTAATCAAAAAAGCTCCGCTCTGAAACTAGTTAACAGAATGATTTATTTACATTAATTTCATGCTTATTTATAACTATTTTTTTTGTTTATGATGGATGAGAACTTAATTCGCGAATTCCGTTCCCATGCATCATATATTAAATCCGTCCGGAAAATAAAAAAAAATCCAAAACTGTGTGCTCCGAAAGTTGTGAGTGAAGTGTTCGCAGAATTTAAGAAAAAAGTAGGATGTGAAACAGTTCGACGAGTTTTGAGAAATGCTCAATACAATGGACGTGTTGCACGGAAGAAACCATTCATCAGCGAAGTGAATAGAAAAAAGCGTTTAAATTTCGTTAAAGAATTTATTTTAAAGGAAGTCAATTATTGGGAGGATGTGATTTTTGCCGATGAAAGCAAATTCAATGTTTTTGCCTCGAATGGACGTGTTATGGTGTGGCGCAAGCCCAATGAAGAATTGAGTCCAATTAACCTCAGGCCTGCAGTGAAACACGGAGGTGGCAGTTTGATGGTTTGGGGATGCGTATCTACTCGTGGTGTTGGCGAATTAGTATTTATAACTGGTATCATGGATTTCCGTCGATATTTAGACATTTTGAATTAAAA
>OZ017739.1:238416862-238419362 GCA_963969285.1 Odontomyia ornata
TTTCGTTTTTCACACAAAATTTGATACACGTTCTTTGATCCATTTTTTTGAATAAGTAAAAATCGAAGACGATTGAAAACACGTGCAACTAAAGCAGCTATCACCAATCAAGTGAACATTCAAAATGGCCGAGCTTGTCGGCATAAGTGACAGACATGAGTACCAACATAACGCCACAAAAAAATCGAAATTCGAATATACGTAACCCGCGAAAATTCAAAATTCGCGATACTTTTTGAACACACCTCGTCTACACATATATCTACGTATATATGTGTATATATGTATATATATATATATACAGTCTTCCACAAAAGTCAAGGTACAGTGATAAATATCATGAAAATTGTTTGATATTTTTATTTAAAAAACCTATAGTGATAAAATTTTTTTGGTATTACTTCAACTATAATCATTACACTTTAAATTCATGTAAAACAAAACGAAAATTCTGTCGTATTAATATATTATTACATATGATGTGTTGGAAAGTCAATGAATGAAGTCCACAAAAGTCATGGTACACCTAAAGAAAAATGATACAAATTGTAATTATAGTCTTGCATAGTTATTTGAATTATACTTTTCTTAATATTTTGTCGGATATCCTTACATCTGAATTACTGACTTCAGTCTTTTAGGCATAGAATATACCAATTTTTTAGTAAATTCGCTGCTGATTCTGGCCTACTCCAATATAGCATCCTTAAGCTGCGCCTTGCTTGATATCACTCTTTTTCGGATTTTTGTCTCAAGCTCATTCCAAAGATGCTCTATAGGGTTCAAATCAGGGCTTTGAGGCGGTGTAGCAAGCATGCGAGTATTGTACAATAGCCACATTCGAACTTTATGCGCAGTGTGCTTAGGGTCATTGTCCTGTTGAAACAAGAAATCTTCTCGCATACCTAATTTGGCTGCACTTTGTTTCATGTTGTTTCGTAGAATCTCTAAATAAGAGTTCTGATCCATAGTATTTTCGATGAATGTCAGATTTCCAACTCCAGCAGCAGCCATGCAACCCCAAACCATAACACCACCGCCTCCATGTTTTACTGTTTTAAGAGTGTTCTTGGGACTAAATGCTTCTCCTACTTTTCGCCAGACCCTCTTATGCCCATTTACACCAAATATACAAAATTTAGACTCATCCGAAAATAAAACATTATCCCAAAACGTTATTGGTTATGCTTTTGCAAATGTTATTCTTTTTTGTTGGTTTATGGAACTTACAAGAGGTTTTCTTCTAGGCGTACGAGATGAAAATCCAGCTTCTACGACAGCTCTACGCACAGTTTCTGCGCTAACCTCCTTCTTATCATTAATTCCAAGAACATCGCAGATTTTTCTACAGCTTATAAATGGATCTTGTTTTACCATTCGCGAAATTTTTCTCTTGTCCTTTGCACTTAGTTTAGATGGACGACCTGTTCGGAGCACATTTTCCACTCTATTTTCCTTCTTAAATCGATTTATAACGTTTTGAATGGTTGACCGACTTCGCAACACTAGTTCAGCTATTTCAGAATATGATTTGCTCTGATTTGAATGCAGATTAATAATTATTTCACGCTTCTTAATACTCAACTCCTTTCGACTCATTTTTTAAAAATTTTATTAAATAAAAGATACACCACGAATACGGACGCGATATTAAAGACAGCGGCCTACGGTTGTTAACTCACTCTGATAATATGAACTTGGGGGATTCCCCTTTTTACAAATAACAGGGCATTTTCTGCAACTGTACCAAGACTTTTGTGGAGTAAAAAAGAGACATTGCCAACAAAAAATTATATTCTTCAATGATCTTTATTGCCGAATCCCTTTAAATTTATGAAAACTTAAATTCAACAGAACTCGTATTATTACCATTTCATAACTTTTGGTTTTCAAATAAAAATATTGATTCAGTAATACAATTTTCAGTTACCGATTCTCTGTACCTTGACTTTTGTGGAAGACTGTATATATATATATATATATATATATATATATATATATATATATATATATATATATATATATATATATATACACAAATATGTATATGTATATTATACATATATCTACATATATAATATATATATCTATATATATATATATATATATATATATATATATATATATATATATATATGTATATATATGTGTATATATATATATATATATATATATATATATATATATATATATATATATATATATATGTATATATATGTGTATATATATATATATATATATATATATATATATATATATATGTATGCATATATAGGGTAAGATGGGGTAAAACCGCCAGTAATATTTATTTGACGATGTCAAACTATCATTTATAAAATGATCAATGAACCAAACCATATTTCTGAAAGTTTAATCCCTTGGCTGCATAATTCATTCAGAAAATTTTTATGTAGCTTTTATTTTAAAACAGTTGTGATCGTTCAGAAGAAAAGTTTAAAACGGCGGTTTTACCCCACCCAGTGGGGTAAAAACGCCATTC
>OZ017739.1:238424362-238477509 GCA_963969285.1 Odontomyia ornata
GGCTGCTTCAGGAGTATCGGCTCTGAGTCGACTTATGGCCAACGTAGGGGGACCCAGCCCATCAAAAAGACGCCTCTTCATGAGTGCTGTAGGGTTAGTGTGACTGTATGGAGCAGAGGTTTGGGGCGACGCTCTCAACAAGGAGGTATACCGAAAACGTTTGGCACAGGTGCAGAGAAGGAGAGCACTGAGGATTGCATCTTCGTATCCGACAGTCTCTGACTTGACGGTGAGAGTTATTGCAGGTGTGATACCTGTCGCCCTCCTTGCTAGAGAGCGCCGCGCTATTTACCTGCGCCAAAACGAGGATGCGACGGAGACGGTTGTCCGCGAAGAGAGACAGCGCTCGCTCAACGATTGGCAGCAGTCTTGGGTGAATTGCACGAAGGGAAGGTGGACTGCGCGCCTCATCCCGGGTGTGAAACCGTGGCTAAATCGAAAGCATGGTGAGACTGACTTCTACCTGACGCAGCTTTTAAGCGGGCATGGGTGTTTTCAGTCTTACCTGCACAAGATTGATGTCACGCTCCCCCGATTATCGGTTTTGCCCAGGAGAGGAAGACAATGCCTGCAACACATTTTTGCGTGCATAAAATGGGATAGGCTGCGAAGGGACATCTACAGGGAGACGGGAGAGCTCACCCCGGATAATACAGATGCAGCTTTTAAACGGGCATGGGTGTTTTCAGTCTTACCTGCACAAGATTGATAAGTCACGGTCCCCCGATTGTCGGTTTTGCCCAGGAGAGGAAAACAATGCCTGCAACACATTTTTTGCGTGCATAAAATGGAATAGGCTGCGAAGGGACTTCTACAGGGAGACGGGAGAGCTCACCCCGGATCATATACTTGCGGTGATGCTCGAATCGGTTGACAATTGGAACCAGGTGGCACATTATGTTCGGGTAGTCATAAAAGATAAAAGAGACTCACAACAGCCGGGGGCGTTGGGACTGGGGGATCGCTTTTCTGGCACTTCCTCTTTCAATCTCCCCTCCCGCTAGGAGGATCCCCCAGCTTGAAGGCGCCTCACGCCGTAAAAAATCGAGACCTGGCATGAAGTAATGTGTCAAACGGTTCCAGGCTAGGTTCTCAGGTTGACAGGGGAGGGGTTTAGTGGGTAGTCCAGTCGCCTTCTTATGAGCATGGGAGTCCCACACTCTGTGCATAAATGGCATTCACCTCCCAAACAAAAAAAAGTATAATATTAACTGGAAAGTACCGAATCAACTCTATAATTTGCAATCACTCAATCCTTAATATTTCTTCGGGGAGCCTTGTAAATCCTATATGTAATGTTACGTCTAAGGGTGTAAGAAGGATCCTTTACTAAGCTCATCGGTAAGCAAAGAATGAATGCGGAAGAGAAAAGCATCCTGAAATATTCCCTCTGACTATTGTTGAATTGTTTTTATTCCACATTTAGAATTAATTTATTGGTTATTTCCAGTAGAAATGATTGACTAAAATGTACCGTTTATGCAGAAAATTTAGGATACTGATCATTTTCATCATCGGTCACCAAAGGACTCGGTATCTCTATCAAATCCTTGAAGAGTGCTATTTAATTGGCACTTTTCGTACGAAATATCAGTTAAATTCAATTTCTCGACATCACTGTATCATATTGAACTTTTAATATCTACAGAGTCCTTGGAAGGAATACAATTCTGTTCCGATACATTTTAGATCAATATGTTGTCCTTCATTTGAAACCTCTACAATCAAAATCCTTACACGCGTCGATCAGTTATGCTGAAAAATCGGGGTGAAATTCGGTAATTTTTTGGTTTTAACGGTAAAAGTCCTTACCTAACAGGAAGAAAGACGTATCATTTACCAAAAACAGGACTCTTCTATCTATCTCTATTTAAAAGATATGCGTGAACATACTGTATTAATCGGGCAGTCAAAGTCAAAGTCAAAAGCGCTTTATTTAATACTAATCGTTATAAATTTTTAAAAGAACATAAAGCAAATTCCAAACAATAAAACTATAAAAAACTTAATGGCCCGAATGGCTCTCTAAATTTATACAAAATACACTTGCAAATTTAAATTAATTAAGATTATTTCATATTTTTTGATTCAATTGGAAAAAGGAGAAAAAACCAACCAGCATTATTCAAAAATTACTTATATTACTAACACAACAATGAACTTATATCCTATACCTAATATGTTACACCCTAATTCTAAATAAGTTCAATAAAAAAAAAAAAACGTTACCTTATATTGAAACCTACAACACTAGATGTAGCAATAATGAGATGAATCTAAAAAACTAAGTAACGAGAAAAAGCACAAAAACAGAAAATAAACACGAATAATTTAGACATTGTCATTCAGCCACCAATACCTAGATTGCTCCATCTCAGCTCGACCAGCCTCAACGAATCTAGCAAATGAGTATCTCCATTGGAATTGTTGGCCTCGTGAACTCAGATTCGGAGGATATTTTATCTTCTTATCGGTGGCTCGTCGGTATATGTGATATATGATTGGGACGCCGTCAGAATCAAAAATATATCGATTCATGTCCAAATACACGAACGCTTCTGGAGGAACGAAGCCAGTAGTGAGGCAAGTCACAATATACCCGTCTGTAGGGTGGAACGGCTGTGAAATCCAAGGGTTTTCACTCACAGTTAGAGATCTTGCGATATGATTCCGAAGAAGTTTCAATATGAAGATATCGACTCTTGTCACTTGAGCGGTTTGATAAATTTTTCTATTCGATATATAGTGCTTCCAATACGTCTTAGGCTTTCTGTACAAACCAGTACATGCACGAAGACATTTCCTTTCGAAAACTCTTAATCTTTCCATTGTACTAGCACTCTGGTTGTACCAGATCTGGCATGCGTATGTCAAAACTGGCCTAACCAGGGTCTTGTAACAAATAACTTTGACTTTTTGATCAATGTATCTAGAATGAAAGAGTCGCCAAAGGGCCATGACTACTTTTAGTGCCTTACTGAGCATGATTTTGACATGTTCAGTGTAGTACAGATACTGATCGAGATGAACACCGAGGTATCGAACACAGGATTTATGTGGAACCCGTTCTGAACTACCCTCACCAGCCATAATGTGGAAATCCTTCCAATTACGTTTCAGGTCTTGACTGGCCCCCGCAGCGTTGTCCGAAACAAGATTGTTTCGCACTTCTGCGCATTGATTTTCATTCGCCAATTGTCGGTGTAGAGCTGCACATCATTAAACATTTTTTGAAGATTGCTCTGAACTATTGTAGCTTTTCGGTCTGCCGTATAGATGATCAGATCATCAGCAAACGCTACCAATGATCGCGTTGGTGAGACATTAAAATCAAAGCTTTTCAATAGCTTTCGAATGAATATTGAGAAAAGCAGGGGCGCAGTAACTGTTCCCTGCTGTAGACCATTCAAGACCTTGAATTCGCGCATTGTTGTCAGATTTCCATCAGTTACAACAAACGATTTCCCGTATAACATATTACACATCATGGCGACAAGGTGTCTGGGGAACCTGTCCTGAAGAAGTTTGAAGACTAGTCCATCTAACCACACCGTATCGAAGGCTTTCTCCATATCAATGAGACATGCTCCAACACATTCTTTGTTGTTTAGTTTCCAACAGATGTCTGAGGTTACTTTCGTTATTGCATGTATGGTCGAATGCCTGGCACGAAAACCAAATTGGCAATTCGGCATCAACTCATATTTCTCAATGTGGGCGTTTAATGCTCTGTTGAGTATCACTTCAAACACCTTGCTGATGTTAGGCAGCAAGCTGATTGGGCGATAGCTTTTAGGGCATGAAGATTCTTTTCCTTTCTTCAAGATCGGAAATACCTTAGCCTTTTTCCACTCATTTGGGAAATATGAATTGTTCAACATGTTGTTGAACAATATGCAATAGTTCCTAATAGCAACCTCAGGCAAATGTCGGAGAACTATATTTGGAATACCGTCAGTACCACATGATTTTTTGTTGTTTATTCTGCGAAATATGAAACACAAGTCTTCATAGCTGACAAAATAATCAATAAGATTCAAGCTCGGTATGAGGTCAGATGTGAATGTTTCATCGAAATGAAGAATTGATTGGCCGTTCAGGCTTGATTTGAAGTCGGAAACTTTTGCTTCAACGACCTCCGAAAATATTTCATTCCTTCTCTCTGGGTTTGGCAGATGAACCAATTCTAAATGTGTTCCAATCAGGGCAAGTTTCTGCAATCCATCACATGTAATCCTGTTTCCATTTCTATCCGGAGTCGTACTATCAATTTCGATACCAGCTCTATCGAGAAGATTTATCTCATCACTAGTGACTTCAAGATTCGATACCTTCACTCGAGACTTCCTGCGGAATAAGCTATTCACTTTCGCGAAAACGCCATCTGGGTCCTGTGGGCTAATACCCCTCAGTTTTTCCGCCCATTGATTGCTGACCTCACTCCTGAAGTATGAACGGATTAAGTTCCGGACATTCTTCAGGTGTAATTTCAACAAAGCCAACGAGGGATGGTTGTAGTCCAAAAATCGTCGATAAATATTGTTGACGCGTGTGAGAAGAAGGCTTTTCAATCTTTTCAACCTTGCGATGGTTGGTGTTTCATATCCTTCCATATTGTTTCGATGTTTAATCTTGGGAACTACTTTCTCAATCGTTTCCAACGTCAGCTTCTCTAACTTCGACAAATAGAGATCTATTTCATCGTCAGTTAGATTTCTGTTATTAGGAACCATTGAGCAAGCGTTGCCATCATCAGAAGGAGGACATTGCTTCTGGTACTCCCGATTAAACTTCTTTTGAAACTTTCCCCAGTCTGTTTTTTTGAAATTCAACCGATGGTTTTCATGTTGAACTGGAATGAGGAAGAAATCATCCCTTTGATGATTGATTTCCATTACGATTGCGTTATGGTCGCTATCGTAAGGAAGCACCTGCAGTTTCCGTTGAGGACTATTAAAGCTGAATTCAAGTCTTGCGTCAGCAATGCAGAGGTCCAAATATGAATTTGTCCTAGGGTATGTTGGGAACTCCGACCCATATAGGTTGCACCTGTATTCAATTTGGTTTTCTGTTATCCATGATTTCAGGAATACACCTCTTGGATTATTGGTGGCGTTCAGCCATGATGTATGCTTGGCATTCAGGTCACCGGCAAAAATATAATGATTATGCAGCCTGTTCAATTCGAGTATTTCAAACAAGGAATTGAGTTCCTCCTTGAACTTGAGAACATTTTGACCAGTTGCATAGGCAGAGATAACGAAGAGGTTATCCCCACCTGGCAGTGAAATTTTGATGACGGACACTTCAAGAAATTCAAAGTTTTTGAATTCGACTTTTTCAATATTTTGGAAACAATAGGGTCTTCTAACCAATATCCCGGTGCCACCTCCCCCATCACCTATTACCTTATCGTTTCTTACGAATGCAAAATCTTTGAATTCCATGGAATGCCATGAATTGAGGTGGGTTTCAGTGAGAAGTATGATGTCAGGCTTTTGCTTAACAACAAATTCAAGGAGATAATCACGTCGATGTATAGCAACGATAGAGTTGACGTTGATCGATATGAGGCGAAGCCTATCCATGGGAATATGACTGGATGACAAGTTATTATTAGGCATTTGAAAGACCTAAACGCTGAAAAGCAAAGTTAATTTTTGAATCTTGTTTGTCGATTCTCTCCGATAAAGAATTAAGTTGCTGGTAAATTTTGAGAAGCAGCTCATTATTGCCACTTACATTATTTACATTATTTCCAGCATTTTCTGCTGGTCCTCTAGCGGCGAGTGCAAATGATACTCCGGGCTTGACGAAGTTGGAAGGTATGATATTACGGTGTACTTGTGTTTGCTTTGGAGCAAATTTAACTTTTGCATCTTGATATCGGGAGCATCCTCGATATAATGCTGGGTGACCAAAAACACCGCAGTTAACGCAGTATAATTTTTCTTTAGGCTCCGTCTGAGCCAATTTGCACTCACCGGGAGCATAAACGTCTTTGCATTTAACGCAACGATAGTGCATGGCACAATTGGCAGCCGAATGTCCAAATCTTTGACACCGGTAACACTGGTTGACTTCTCTTTTCTGGAGGCGTTCCCACCTCACCGCTCTGAAATTTAAGTACCTTATTTGTTGAAGGGCACTTGGACTGCTCTTATTTGCAATTTGTACCAGGTAAAGTGGTAAATTCTTCCTTTCTATGGTCGACCTTCTTGTCGCAAAGGCTTTGACTGAAACAAAATCAATATCTGGTGCAGCCTCCTTGAGCACCTGAAGAAGATCGACCGTATCCTCTCCGCTGTCCAAACCCTTCAACAAGAAGGTCTGATTCTTTTCACTTTTTTGGGTATAGGTGAAGTGTGGAACCTCCCCAGAAATCAGCGCATCTTTGGCTGACTTGAAATCAACCAGTGATTTCGTCCTTATAGTTAATTTTTCGGCATTAACTCTTTTGATTTCGAAATTGGCCAGTTTATTTTCGGCTGCCAATAGCCGAACCATATCTTTCCCGGTTTGTCCGAACACGTTGATTGGCGGAACTTTTTCTGTCTTGTTGGAAGCTTTTTCAGAGGAACCAGCAGAACTGCGGGCTGGTTTTTTTTCCTTATTTTTGTTCTTTAAATATTGAATGAAATTAACGTCATTATCTTGATTAAAATTACCTCTGATGTTTTCTTCGATTTCCATATCTTCGGTTAATCCCTCCAGCGCTGCAAAATAATTTTGGCTCTCGTTGGTGCCACCAGCACTTAGAACTTCCTCTGGATTTACTTGCTTTGCACTTTTCTTCGGCTTTGTTACCTGCTGCCATTGATTTTGTGGCTGCGTCTTTTGAGGCTTCATCCCTTGCTTGAAAAGATCCTTGAGAGACTGTATCTCTTGCCTTAGTTCATCATTTTCTTTCTGCAATTTGGCCATCTGTTGATTATCCGCTATTATTTGCAGCTTGCACCCTCCATCTACGGAGTTTTCTTCGTTATGTTTTCTTTTAGTGATTGTCGCCAGTTTCGTATTCGTCGTTTCCCCAGGTTGCCCCAACGGTGGGAAGCCGTCGGGCTCCTCCATACCAGCGGCGAAATTTTCTTTGTGAATTTGTTTTTCGTTACCAATCGAAGTAAAAATATTCGATAGAAATTTCCTGAGTCGATTACTTCGACAATATAAGATTTTTTCCGATAAAAATTAACTTCGGACTAACGTTTTTAAAAAATTAATTTAATTTTTGAAAACTTTTGACAGGAGCGATTTAAAAGACGTCTATACGCAAAGAAGGCCAACTCCTCTTATTAATCGGGCAGTTTCTCAAGCCAACTGCTCGAAAAACCTTCCTATCCTCTACTTGTGATTTTATGTGGCAGATTTAGAAAAGTAATTAATTAATTCCCATCATAATCGTCATTTGTAAAATAGTTTTCTTTCTCATTATTATAGTTAAATATAATTTTTTATCAATTTCCCTTTATATTAAACGTAATTTTATATCAATTTTCCTTTATATAAAATTTAAACGTTTTCCTTTAATTTTATTTTTCATGAAATTTAAATTTTATTACCATTTAAAAAAAATCCTATTCATTTTTCTTAACTTCCTTCACATTTAGTTCATTTAGAACAATTAAAATCCGCCACATAAAATTAGCAGTGTAGGAAACGTTGATCGGGTACGCCGAACCGGTGTACTAAAATCGGAAGTAGTGGATGGACGTCAAAAAGACAGCATGAGGAAAAGTGAGGAAAATGGCTGCTGGTCCACAATTTTTCCTCAACTGGCGACGACGAAGTGTGCGTGTTTTCAGTTATTTTCTTTTGTCTTTTCGTTTTCTTTTTTTTTTGTGAACGTGCTCCTGTGTTTGCATGGCGTTTGGCTGCGTGGAACACGAGACGCAAATTTATTCAAGCGCTAAATTCGGCAGTCTGCACTCCGTGTCCAATTTGCGCACGGCTTAAGGGAACGGCACTCGGGTAAGGTGCACTATTTATACCTTCGGCTAGGTTGTATTCACCACTGGTGGTGCATTGTTCGGAAACCCAGGTATGTACATGTTGTAATATTTTGGGGCATTGTATGTCAATTGATTTCCAACCCCAGCCAAATTCTTCGGTGCTGGTGCTGCCACAGTAGGAGTCGCTGGTTCTGGTGCTGGCATCGGAACAGTATTCGGTTCCCTGATAATCAGATACGCAAGGAATCCTTTCTTCAAGCAACAGTTGTTCTCATACGCTATCTTGGGTTTCGCCTTGTCGGAAGCTATGGGACTGTTCTGTTATATGATGGCCTTCCTATTGTTCTTCACTTTCTGCAAGTTGCAACGCAGGAATTGAAACATCCACACGTGCAGAGCCAGGACTTATCGCGTATATGTCAGGATTTATTATATCTTTTGCTTGTGAATTAACGAATGTATGGAAAGTCAAAAGGCGCTTTATTTACATCACACTTGTCCGAATTGCAAAGCGTAGCTAGGCGTGATAGACGATAAAGCGGCGGCGGCGACAACGACGAGATCTAAACAAATGAGTAAAGAACCCGTTTTTCTTTTGGAAAAAATTAATAATGTAGTATAATTCATATCTACATTTACGAGGCGTGTTCAAAATAAATCGCGAATTTTGTTTTTTTTCAAAAATTATTTATTTATTCATGAATATCTATTTTGTCCCCTTCAAAGTAATCCCCATGAGATATTATACACTTGTGCCAACGGTTTTTCCAATCTTCGAAGCACTTCAAAAAATCATTTTTTTTAATCTTGTTCAGCTCCTCCTTCGATGCCGTCTTTATCTCGTCAAGCGTAGCGTAACGTCGTCCTTTCATGGGCCTCTTCAGTTTAGGAAACAAGAAAAAGTCACAAGGGGCCAGATCTGGGGAATACGGTGGCTGCGGCATCATTAGTGTGTTGTTTTTGGCCAAAAAGTCGCGCACAAGCAACGATGTGTGAGCAGGGGCGTTATCGTGGTGCAAAAGCCAATTTTTGTTCTCCCACAAATCCGGGCGTTTCTGGCGGATTGCTTCGCGCAAATTGCGCATAACTTGCAGCTAATATTCCTTATTGACCGTTCTTCTCTGTGGCAAGAACTCATGATGCACCACGCCCCTGCAATCGAAGAAAACTGTCAGCAAATCTTTCACATTCGACCGAAATTGGCGCGTTTTTTTCGGTCTTGGTTCATGCGGCAGCTTCCATTGAGATGATTGAGCTTTGGTTTCCACGTCATAACCATAAACCCACGATTCGTCACCAGTTATGACCCTCTGGAGCAAATTTGGTTCGTCGCGGACAGAGTTTAACATCTCATTAGCAATGTTCATGCGTTGCTGTTTTTGGTCGCAATTGAGCAATTTTGGTACGAATTTCGCGGCGACCCGTCTCATGCCCAAATCGTTGATAAAAATCGAATGGCACGAGCCAATCGATATGTTTAGGTCCTCAGCAACTTCTCTAACGGTGATTCGACGATTGGCCAATACCATTTTCTCCACTTCATTAATTTTTTCGTCTGTTGTTGAAGTGCTCGGGCGTCCGGCACGCTCTTCGTCGTTCACATCTTCTCGGCCTTCTAAAAACATTTTGTACCACCGATAAACGTTGCTTCGGTCCAAGGTAGCTTCTCCGTATACCACAGTCAACATTCGGAATGCATCCGCGCACTTAATTTCGTTTTTCACACAAAATTTGATACACGTTCTTTGATCCATTTTTTTGAATAAGTAAAAATCGAAGACGATTGAAAACACGTGCAACTAAAGCAGCTATCACCAATCAAGTGAACATTCAAAATGGCCGAGCTTGTCGGCATAAGTGACAGACATGAGTACCAACATAACGCCACAAAAAAAATCGAAATTCGAATATACGTAACCCGCGAAAATTCAAAATTCGCGATACTTTTTGAACACACCTCGTAAATTTGGCAGAGGTATAGATTTAATTCGTTCACAAGCGACTCTCCTGAACAGTAAATACCTACCTTTTTATTTCGTTTCCTTCTGTCATTTAATGTTTGGTCTAATCAAAAAAAAATTTTTAAGTTCTTAAAGTAAAAGGATTAACCACAGAAAAGAAGTTTTCAACATTCAGGAGCACTGATTAATATTCGTTTGCGATTCATGTTTCAATAGAGCCTAAGATTTATCACACGGATCATCCGCGCACCCTCTTAACTATGAGTAAAAATGAAAAAAATAAAATAAATAAAACAAAGATTAACAAAAATTAAATAAATTTCATAAATTGTACTTAACAAATCGAAGAAAAGAATATTAGTAATTGTTATATTTTAAGTGAAAATATGTTATCACATATATGTTAAATCGGCACAAATTCACGACTCTAATGCCACCCCATCTTTCATTAAGCCATTACTTTTCTACCTTTTACATTTCCTTCCAATGTTCGTTCTTTGCCGTAACAATTCACTTGATAGAATAGTGGTACTGAAAAATACAAAAAAGGAAAAATGCAAAATCAAAAAAAAAAATGACCTGGCAATGTAGGCGGTATTATTTTAGTTTAGTAGCTATTGATGAGATAAAAAAAATAAATAAATTGAAAACTACATTAAATTGAATTTTTATATGAAAAAATATAAATTGTGACTGCTTTCAAAGGAAATTATTAAATACTATGATTCTCAAGTAAATTTACTAGAAATAATTAGATGATGTATGGAGCATGATTAAATAAGCGATGAAACAGATCTTTCAATGAAAAAAAGAAAAAAGAAGAGGAAAAATCACCTTGTAAATTTGTATCTTGTAAATTAATGAATAGCTTGTAAATTAATGAATGAAAAGTAATGTTAGAGTCGTAGTTAGTAATTATTTTATATTAAATTTATGTTTATTCTCTTTTGTTCTACGTTAACGACTTGTTCCTATTGACTAGCGATATTCCATACTTCAATTATGTTCTCTCCCGAAATATTTCGAGCTTTAAGAAATCTTCAAAAAAAATTGCGAAACAAGTACCATACGGCGGAAAGTCAATCTACTGCCGCAATTGAATCTCAATGTAATACTGCTTTTGTATTGTATCTGAATGTACTCATATTGGACGCCATCTTATATTTAACGAAAAACGAAATGAATCCGCAATACAAACAAAAACGAAATTTTTCATTCGAATAAAGTTTTAAATATTTCATCATTATTTGAATATCTATTAAGTGGAGAAATTTATTGATAAGAGTGTAAACTATTGTAAGACTTTAATGATCTAATAGATTTCCATAGCATTTAGATGTGTCGCAGTTTCGTACGAGGTGACCGATATACTCCTCAGGAGCTGCCACATCAGTCACCTCGGGCCAGCTCGACTGCGGGGGTTCCAGGTGACCACGAACCCATATATATATGCTGCAGCGTGGCAGTGCTGCAAGCTCTATCGAGCAATAATTTCCACTATTACGCAGTGGTGGCGAACTTATAAGAAATTTTGTTTAAGGAATGCTGGTGTCCTAAGTGAAAGAACTACATTGTTCTTTCACCCGAGCATTTTAGCTATCAACTTAGTAGCATTTTTCGCTCGATGGACTTCAGCTGGTTCCAGCATATGGGCTGGTTCAATTAAAAATCTCGCAGTTTCGTACGAGGTGACCGATGTACTCCTCAGGAGCTGCCACATCAGTCACCTCGGGGCAGTTCGACTGCGGGGGTTCCAGGTGACCACGAGCCCAGCTCCTGAGGAGTATATCGGTCACCTCGTACGAAACTGCGAGATTTAATGGAACCAGCTGAAGTCCATCGAGCGAAAAATGCTATTAAGTTGATAGCTAAAATGCTCGGGTGAAAGAACAATGTAGTTCTTTCACTTAGGACACCAGCATTCCTTAAACAAAATTTCTTATTTAGATGTTGTTCAGCCGAAACAAAACAAAAAGCAAGCAGCTGTTAAAAAGAATGAAGAATAATATAAATAAAATGGATTGTTAAACGTAAACCGTCGGTCTTTCCATTTCGCGCGATCAGACCGTGTATAGGTTCCGCATCGATGGCAGGCTTTTTAAACTGATATGGACTAGCCATCGGGCGCGCTCCACCGTTTAGTTGCTTACCAGGGGCTCTGGACTTCGGTCGACTTTTTTTTCTTTGTGACCCTGGAATTCGTGAATTCTTTTGTAGTGGGTCCTTGTGCTGGGGTTCAGCCTGTCAGCGCAATCATGCGTCCCCAGACAAGGCCAATCTCGGCGGATCCCAACATCCTCTTTCACCGACACAGCAGACCATCGCTGCAGTCCTTTACGGACATTTTCTATACCTATTTCACTACAATACGAAGGTCATTCAACAAGTACTGAGCCTCACCGCCCGATGGCGCTGCTATTACAAAAGAGTTTTACCATCGTGCAGTACATTCTTTTAGGTGCCTACTGTCAAAGTTTCAGTCAATTCCCTTCATTAGTTTTGATAGCCTTTGGAAGCGCGCGTGTCGGTCGGTTGTACAAAAATGGAATAAGAACAATATCGTTCAGTGATTAGATTCTTGTTTTTGAAAGGGATAACGCGCAGCGAAATCAAAGATCGCTTGGATGCTGTGTACGGTGACTTTTCCTTCGATGGCGACCGTCAAGAATTGGTTCAACGAGTTTGTTCGTGGCCGCACGTCGGTTTTTGATGAGCCACGCCAAGGTGCCCCGAAAACAGGTGCTATGGAGGAAAACGTTAAAAAAATCCACGATCTCATGTTGTGTAGTAATTGAGCACGGCACATTGCACTGTCAACATAAACATCCGCAAATTTCAGTACACGGCGACGGATGAGTCGCAGCCACTTGACCATTTCAGACCACCTTCCGGTCAGCACACGCGGACACGATCTACCTATATCCACCAACCGTGCAGTACAGCTAACAAATTCATGCATTTCAGCAGCGACAGCAACACCAACAACAGGCAGAGGAGGAGGACACTACATGCCTTCCAATTATTACGTAAGCAACGGAGTGCCGGGTCCTCATCCTTACCGAGATCGATACATGCCTGACGAGTGGAGCCACGAACGGGGAGACTATTCAGACTACCGGAGAGGTGACTACGATCGAAGGTAACCCTCTCATTCAAACTCATAGTAGAAGTGAAGCCGCGATATCGAGAGTCGTAACCAGAAGATGGTCAGGGGACAAGCAGAGAAATGTCTTATACATATTTAACGTGTGTCTGTGTCTTGTCTGGTTCGCTGACTGGCCATTGATGCGATATGATCGCCTTATTGCAAATGGTTCACCGCCCGGTAAAGGGCAGCACGTTCTCGAAAAAGAAAACAGAGCCCCGGATGGTTGGTATCGTGTGATGCACTTAATTTTTAAATATCCTTTTTCATCAATAATGGATTTAGAACTATTAACTAATAAGCTGAATGGAGATTGCGCTGTAAATTTAAAATGTCAGAGTAGAGTAGTAAAAGAACTTTAACTTTTTTCTAATGGTGATTATCAAATGCAAGTTATTTAACATAACAAGGCAAATATAAAAAGGAAAATGTGAAAAAACTTATGCAGCAGTATGTACTCTTAGTAAGTTTAGGGAATAAGTTGAAAACAACCGCAAAGTAATATTTATATGTATGTACCAAATCAAGTAAATAGACATACATATGCGTATTATTTTAGTAAACAACTAGCGAAAAAAGCATTTCTTCTATTTTGCGTAGCTCTCCTTCCATTACGATTTAGTTTATTTAAACATTCTCTCATTTAAATGTACATCGCACGTTTTCGCTCTCTATTTTCAGCCTACATTTAGTATTAAATATCTTAATACGATTCGCGTGGAACAAGATCAGGAATTTCATGAATTCATTGTTTATAACAACACAGTAGCATTAGTAAAATATTAAGTTGGTCTTGTATAGTGAATTCTTTTCAAAAAATGCTATGAACTAAAAGAAAAACAGTCCTCATTTTTACAAAAAACGAACATAGGTACGTTAAGTCCAAATGATTTTGTCTTAATGATAATGATATAGAATGAAAGAGAAGAAAATTCAAGATAAAATAGAAATTATTGAAAATACTATAGATAACAGTATCTTATAATATATTAAATAAAATCGTAGTTTTATGTATGCATAATTATGATGTAAGCGTTACTATTATTTCTGGCCGTAGTTGAGAAAAAACCTAACGGGAGTAAAAGAAATTCAAAACCAGAAGTGAGTCTGCTCGAGATTGCGCACCAGCGTGGACGCCGCGGCGGTTCGGGATGATGATTGGTGCATGTAACCTCAGAGTGCAGTTTTGCGGTTCTAATACTAGTTAGCGAGGAAATTGGAGATTTGGCGTTGGGCCCGATATTAGTGTGAAGCGCAGTACAGATGTCTTTTCTCCCGATTTTTCCGTTGTTCTGCGGCTTGTTTTAGCGGGGATTCTAAACAGATACTTGATTGTACATTGTATCGTGATCGACTCGATATTAGTGTGAGGTGCGGTACAGATGTCTTTTCTCCCGATTTTTCCGTTGTTCTGCGGCTTGTTTTGGCGGGGATTCTAAATAGATACTTGATTGTAAATTGTATCGTGACCGACTCGCTATTAGTGTGAGGTGCGGTGCGGATGTCTTTTCTCCCGATTTTTCCGTTGTTCTGCGGCTTGTTTTAGCGGGGATTCTAAATAGAGACTTGATTGTAGATTGTATCGTGATCGACTTGGTATTAGTTGGCCTAGAAAGTGGTCAAATTCCGTCTCTTGCTCGTGCGTGGTTGCGGAGTGTGATCAATAGGATTATGATTGTGCAGCCGTGATGACTAAACCGTGCCCATCTTCCAACGGTAAAGTGCCGGTAACTAATTTTGGAACGTATAACTTCCCTATCGGCTTGGACAGCTGTACAATTTAGCTGGAAATGGTATGTTTAGAATAAGGGGATGTTGTGAATGGCGTGGGGCTGGGCAAAGGAAGGTCAGAGCAGCGGGATATTACGAGGAAAACGAGACGCATTCAAAGTGGCCGTGTAATAGAATTGAAAAAACAATCTCCAGTTGCCACTCGTAACCTATCATGTCAATGAGCGCAACATATCGGTTATTTACTTAGTAATCAAGGATGCGAAGCAATATTGGGATTTAGTAGACGATTGTGTGCGAGCGGATTGTTTAAGCATCGAGGGCAAGGCACGGAAATTTACTAGCGGATTATTTATGATCAAAGGAGTATTCGGAAAATAAAAGCATAGAAGGAGTACAAACAGAAAAGAAAGAAATTAGTCGTGTTCCGTTCGTAATGAATTTATATCGAGAAATCAATCATACTCGAGTAGACGTTTTATTGAGTGAGTTACCAAAGTAAATTTAAATTGTTCTTTCAATAAGACTTTAACAAAAGACTAAACTGAGATGAGAATTGTGAAAAAAAAAATTTCTATTGGTCCAAGTGAGAGTTCAAGTAATTAATGAAGCAAATGGAGAAATGACTTGAAACAACATTGTTCGCTTACAAATACCTCTACCAGCTGAATTAGAGACTCATTTGATGTGTCATATTTGTCCAGAAATTTTCGGTACTGGGTGCTACCAATTCTTAATTACTTGCTTATAGTTCACAACAAAGAGCAGTTAACAATTTTTGTAGAGATTTTTTTTTTTTGCGGTTGTCTTAATTCAGCAGATTTTATGAACCGTATTAACGATGATGTTTTGTTACACTCGAAACTATTTGCTAACTTACATTAATCGTTGTAAATCTGAAAGAATCAGTCATCAAATGTGATTGCAGGCCTGTTAATTCACACTCCCAATTTGCTGGGAAATTTTATTACCTATATAGAATTTTCAAATCAGAAGTAAATAGGGAATTCTTCTTAAAAAAAAAGGAAGAAACAGAATTTTGTAAATTTTATTGCTGAAAATTGGTCGCATCCACTAGAATAGGGAAAAGTGAAATTAAAACTGTAATAGTAGGTTGTGAGCTTTCCGCAAATGTCTTAATCATCATCAGAATTAAATGATAGTAAATAAAGAAACAATGTTGCATTAAAACAAACCCTTCGGTCTTTCCATTTTGATTTGCCAGACCGGGTATAAGACCCGGTACGGTGGCAGGCTTTCCTCATAAAACATGAGCCAGCCGCCAGGTACAATATAATCTTCTTTGTTTCAGGTGACGTCGCGGGTTGAGTGGCCCAAGCAGAGTGCCTCTTTATGGCATAGAGTTATGCCATCGAATTGTATAATTCTATGGCATAAATTGGTCATCGGGGTACTTTTCTTCTGATGGGAAGACTTATGCAAGTTAAGTTGTATGAGTTTTCCACTCAGAAGAGGAATACCTGGCCACTGCAACAAATATGGATATTAATCCGGTTGGGTGGGTGCGAAGGGGCTCCATCACCACCCGGTTGCCCTTCTCTCATTTGTGGGCCATGGGCCTCTCCGGGTAAGGACGAGGTCACCCTGCTTCCACTTCTTTTTACTTGTTACTCTTGTTCCTTGAACAAGTCAGTTGTCCCTTGTGTAGTTACCTACACTTTTGCGACGTCAGTCGCGTTGTCTTTGTTCGACCCCAAGAAATTCGTGAGTACGAAATTTTTTTGTAGTGGGTCCTTGTGCTGGGGGATGAACCCGCCCCACGACACCGCAATGCTAGCCTGCCAGCGCATTCACGCGCCCCCAGACAAGGGCATTCTCGGCAGATATCTCCATCTTCTTCTGCCGAGGCAGCAGGCCATCTCTGCAGTCCTTTACGGACATTTGAAACTTATTTTTCACTACAAATGGCGCCCAACGTGAGGCTCCGAAAAGCCCGGCTGTATCATCAGTCGTGAGTACGAGACAGTCCATCGTCTCTAGGTGTCCCCACAAGGTGTCCAAATTAATGGCGGGTAGGTAACTCCCGAGGGCTTTTGCACTAATCGTGCCCCAGCAACTCTAATAACTTCCGGACGTGTGTTGTCTTTGGACATCAATATCGTTTGGTCCTGCTTTTGATTTAAACTTTGGTGGTTTACCACCATTGTATGACTAGTAAGGCCAAATGATATTAGAGTCCCTATTTGTATTCGGAAGTTATTATTTCAACATCCATTTTGCGGAGGATTCTGATCCGCTCCCCAAACCAGCGGTGCCTGAGTGCCTTACACTATATGGATTCTGATTTCATGTGATTGGCTGCTTAGCTAATCCATGACTATCCATGACAAGACACGCGTTGCTTGTGGATCAGAATTCAACCCTGGGCTGACAAGTTGTAACTTGTAAAAACTTGCGGATGAGGGAGCACTTCTGAACCCTGATTCTCATGGTGCCGCAAAAGAGTAGTCCCTGAAACGCTATATTTTTGTCTTGTCAGTATTTAATTTTATTTATAGCATTTCAGCATTAATTTATATCTAATTAGAGTTATTTAGGATATTATAATGGATTTTCTACACGCATGTAGACTTTGCCTGCGGATTGGCGATGAAATGTACCCACTGTTTGATAGTTTTGTCGATGAAGCGAGGAGGATTGGTGTCGTTAGCCTACTGAAAGAGTACATCAAGATTAATATTGTTTTCGAAGATGGCTCACCAGACAAAATCTGTGGTGATTGTTACACGGAAGTGGAACGGATATACTCCTTCATACGTCGCTGCAAAGAGACCGAGACAGCACTACAACGACTTAAATCGGCACGACGATCTCAAGAACCAGTTATCGACCAGCGGAACAAGATTCGAAGAGCAGACTACCATCCGTCTGAGGATCCGGATCCACCATCTCGATACCAGCCTTGGAACGCCTGGGATCTTCCGCCTCGACTCAACCAAATACCACCAACGACTCTAGGTCCAGTGGCTACGCATTCCCAGCATCGTCCAGGGTTGGAATCTACATTTTAGCGGGGAGCCAAACGACCTGAACGTGGAAGTTTTCATTGGTCGCGTGGAGTCCTTAGTCGGAGAGATGTTGGCTGGCGACTACACGGTGCTGGCAGGATACTTACCGATGCTGCTTAGGGGAGCAGCAATCGAGACCTACTGGCGGGTTCATTCGGCTCCACCATCTATACGCTGGTCACGGCTGAAGGAGGTACTCCGCAGGGAATACCCGACGGTCAACATGGAGAGAGGGTCCTGGACAAGATCCATGCCAGATGGCAGCGTCCGGACGAGCCTTTTCATCAATATCGAGCCGATATCCTTCGGCTGAATGACCAGTTGTCAGAGCCGATGTCTTCCACCCAACTGCTGCGGGTGCTAAAGCGCAATCTAAGGCCGGAGCTTCGTCGCCATATCGTGGACTCCGATCCGCAGAGTATGGAGGCACTGCTGAGGACTGTGCGTCGCCTGGAGGGGTTTGAGGAAGACCTCCGGGAACGGCCTTATCTGCAAACTAGGACGGGTCCACGACGTGAAATTGCGGAAGTGGCACCAAAATGCAACAACACAGATCTGGAAGAAAACACGGAGTCGAACACCTATGTTCCGGACTACCCAGATGGTGCCACTCCAAAAAACGGATGAGCGAGTACCCCAGCCAGTTGCCAACCCCAATAACCCTGACGTTAACCCACCAGCCATGACCACTATGACTGCGGATGTTCACTCTCTTCCGGAGGCCTCGCCAACGACAATATTGAAGCGACCACCGCAGTCACTGCCAGAAGAAATCCGACAGCCTCAAATACACATTCTAAAACCTTATCATGTTCGACTGCAGGAATATCGGGTGGCTCGAGAGCGAATATTTGCTTCCGAAGAAGTCACTCCCCGCCCGCGCAAGACAAAATGGTCAACCCGTCGTTGGCGGAATTTCCGCAAGAGAGTGCGCACCTGCCGTCAAACCCTAAACTCTTGTAACATCTCGGAGTTGCTGAGAATGAGATCAGACCTTATCACCCAATTAAAGTTTTGGGCGAAACCGTGTTTGCATTGATCGACACGGGTGCCAGTATCAGTTGTCTTGCCTCGAGCTTTGGCTCGAAGGTGCTCCATGAATATCCCACCTTGATTAAGCCCTGGCGCACTGAAATCAGTACAGCTGATGGCACCAAACACCGTATACGAGGTAAACTAACCACACCCGTGACGTTCAGAGGTCAGATGAAGGATATTACTTTCTACATTATCCCGTCTTTGACTCAGAATGTGTACCTTGGCGTCGATTTCGTCCTTCGCTTTGGATTAGCCTCCGATTTATTCACAGATTTGTCTTTAAATACCAGATATGTCAACGAACTCACTTCTATTCCCGATAGACATGAACTGACGCCTAACCAACGGCAACGCCTGGAATACATCCGTCTCTGCTTTTCCATCTTACGCTACCCAAGGCCTTGGCCGCACCACCCTAGTCTCACACGCCATCGACGTTGGCGATAGTAAGCCGATTAAGCAGAGACACTATGCTGTAATAAACATAAGCAGTCGAGCAGCCCCGTGGTGATCAGGAGTGGCTGCTCCTGAAGAGAAAAGGTGGTCACCCCGTCGAAACTGCTTAGTTTGTTGTTTTACTAGTGTAAAGTAAACTGCATCCGTCAAGTTTCCATCCTTTAGACAGAGATGAGTGGTTCACTTCAGCCACTTTAACATCTTTAGGTTTGACATTCCCCTTGTAATGCAACGACCTTCTTCTGTGAAAGTAACGGTTGCTTTTTGTGTAATGTTTGCGTTTGTCTCAAGCCTCCGTGTCCGCTAACTTTAACGAGGCAAAACAACATTGAATTTCTGTAGAGTAGATTAATTGACACCTAATAGAACTTTTCTAAAGACAATAAAAATTGATCGGTGCGTCTTGTAGAGTAGAGTACGCGTGATAAGTATTTTGTAGTGTAGCTTCGTGGCTCGACAAGAACCCGCCTCATATGATCCCGCAAATTCTAGTCGTCAAGCACGCGTACGCGGTCGTTACGCGAAGCTAGTTAGCTGAGCTCGGTGTTGTTTTAGCTCGCTGACACTTGTGCCAGACCATCGGCACCCGTGTCCTACACGGACATTTCGTAAATCATTACAATGGCGCCCAACGTGGGGCCCGAAGGGGAAACAACACCACTCTCCTTCGAGTTCTCACATTTTTAATTTTGCTGTCGGCAGATGAACCGATTCAATTTTTATTGTCGCCCTCACCATTTGATATTAACGTAGCATACTTTGGAGGGTTCCATAAAGTTAAGATAGAGTCACCGATAAACTCTCTTTTGGTGTTGTTTGTCTTGTCTTCGGTATAATAAGGTCTATAGCATCTTCTGGAGTTCTTCGTTCGTGGTGGCTCAGTCGCCTGAACATGCCGATGATGTTATAGAGTAGTGCGTCCCTTAATGTTACCAAAAGAAAGGTTTGCACATTTTTATACAGTTTGAAGTCGGACAGTTCTAATTTTAAACAAACTGATGGTGCCAGGGGTTTTCAAATACATTGCTTGGAATTGCGTCAGTTTTTGCTGGGAGCTAATCTGATGACCGGCAGTGATAAAATCCGCATCATCAATTAGTCGTGACCGACACCCGATTTGTTTTTATGATTGGTTAGCGGTTTTTATTAGCATACTTTCGTAGAAGACAGGGACTTGTATTCAAGAAGAGGGGCCTAAAATTGCAACAACCATCTCTCCACTGCGGAAACAATTGTTTCTTCACTAGTGTAGCGCGAAATCCTTCAGTCTCTCCATGCCTGGGTCGGCATCGAAAAGACTGCCCTGTAATAATCAGGAGTGGCTGCTCCTGAAGAGAAAAGGTGGTCACCCCGTCGAAACTGCTTAGTTTGTTGTTTTACTAGTGTAAAGTAAACTGCATCCGTCAAGTTTCCATCCTTTAGGCAGAGATGAGTGGTTCACTTCAGCCACTTTAACATCTTTAGGTTTGACATTCCCCTTGTAATGCAACGACCTTCTTCTGTGAAAGTAACGGTTGCTTTTTGTGTAATGTTTGCGTTTGTCTCAAGCCTCCGTGTCCGCTAACTTTAACGAGGCAAAACAATATTGAATTTCTGTAGAGTAGATTAATTGACACCTAATAGAACTTTTCTAAAGACAATAAAAATTGATCGGTGCGTCTTGTAGAGTAGAGTACGCGTGATAAGTATTTTGTAGTGTAGCTTCGTGGCTCGACAAGAACCCGCCTCATATGATCCCGCAAATGCTAGTCGTCAAGCACGCGTACGCGGTCGTTAAGCGAAGCTAGTTAGCTGAGCTCGGTGTTGTTTTAGCTCGCTGACACTTGTGCCAGACCATCGGCACCCGTGTCCTATACGGACATTTCGTAAATCATTACAATGCCATCTGACCGGCCATGGAGAAATTGGTGTATGCGGAGCTGGACAGGATGCTCGAGTTGGGGGTTATAGAGGAGTCCCAAAGTGCCTGGTCCTCACCGGTAACCATGGTGGTGAAGCCAGGTAAAGTCCGCCTTTGTCTAGATGCCCGTAAGGTAAACGCGGTGACCATCAAGGAC
This sequence comes from Odontomyia ornata, assembly GCA_963969285.1. NCBI lineage: Eukaryota > Metazoa > Arthropoda > Insecta > Diptera > Stratiomyidae > Odontomyia > Odontomyia ornata. The sequence continues at coordinate 238,445,729 of OZ017739.1, forward strand.
GCTTACCCTCTTCCGCTCATTGATGGAATACTAGGGAGACTGCCGAAGGCCAATTATATTACCAGTCTCGACCTAAAAGACGCCTTCTGGCAAGTTCCACTCGACGAGGGGTCGAGGGATAAGACCGCCTTCAATGTGCCTGGACGACCATTATATCAGTTCGTCGCAATGCCCTTTGGCCTGTGTAACGCGCCGCAAACGATGACTCGGCTGATGGACAAGGTCATCCCACCTCACCTGAAACACCAAGTGTTCGTGTACCTGGATGATCTGTTACTCATCATGGAAACGTTCGTCCAACACCTACTCCTACAAGAAGTAGCCCTGCACATCAGTTAGGCGGGACTCACCATCAACGTACAGAAAAGTAAGTTTGTCATGAACGAAGTCCGATACCTAGGACATGTCATAGGACATGGCACTATCAAAACGGTGAAGCAGCTACGACGTTTCCTTGGTGTGTGCGGTTGGTACCGAAGGTTTGTTCGGAATTATGCAACAGTTTCAGCGCCCCTGTCAGACATGCTGCGCAAAGGGAACGAACTCAGCCTAAAGGCATTTGAAGAGCTAAAACAAACCCTCACATCAGCCCCGATCTTGCACAGCCCCGACTTCACGAAGCCCTTCTCCATTCATTGTGACGCAAGTCAACATGGAGTTGGAGCCGTGCTGGTGCAATTGACCGATGAGGGAGAGGAAGCTCCCATCGCCTTCATGTCCAATAAGCTGAACTCGGCCCAAAGGAACTATACTGTGTCCGAGCAGGAATGTTTGGCAGCGGTAATGGCTGTGAAGAAGTTCCGAGCTTATATCGAGGGCCACCAATTTGAGATCCACGGACCACGCTTCGCTACAATGGTTGATGAACCGGGCAGATTTACATGGACGCCTAGCAAGATGGTCTCTTAAACTGCAAGGGTTCAAGTTTGCCATCAAACATCGGAAAGGGACCCAGAACATCGTACCCGACACTCTCTCACGAATGTTTTCACCAGAGGGAGCCGAATTGACAACAAGTGGCGAGGACCCCATCGAAATAGATTTGGACAGCCCACATTTCGAATCAGACAGCTACAAAGAGTTGAGGCAAACCATCGCGACCCAACAATCGCAGCTGCCTGATTTGAAAGTAATAGACGGCTACGTGTATAGACGATATGAATACGCCACTGGTGATCCATGGCAGGAAGAAGAGTCCTGGAAACTCTGGGTACCGGAGGAGATGACACAACATTTGATCCTCCGCGCACATGACCATCCTTTAAGTGCCCACGGAGATTACGGTCGGACGTTACGGCGACTCAAGAAATACTTCTTTTGGCCTAAAATGGCATCCCAGGTCAAAGACTACGTGAGCGCCTGTGAGACCTGTTAAGGCACTAAAGCGCCCAACCAGCCTCTTCGACCTCCTATGGGTCAACTCAACGTCCCAGAACGCGTATTCCAACGTCTATACATCGATCTACTCGGTCCATATCCTCGGTCATCCATGGGACACATCGGAGCTATAGTCGTTCTAGACCAGCTCTCAAAATTCCCACTGGTGGAACCTATCCGTAAATTCACAACTCCATCTATCGTGAAATTCCTAGAGAGCCGGGTATTCCATGTGTTCGGGGTTCCGGAGAGTGTGTACTCGGACAACGGAGTACAGTTCCGGTCTCGGCAGTTTAAGGGCCTCCTCGAGCAGTATGGCGTTGAACACCAACTGACGCCCATATACTCTCCTCAGTCTAATGCCTCCGAACGGTTGAACCCCACCCTATTGGCCGCGATCCGTTCCTACGTCCACCCATCTCAAAAAGATTGGAATCGGCGATTGTCCGCCATCACATGCGCCCTGCGATCCTCGTATCATTCCGTCACCGGTGTCGCACCTTACTTTGCCGCCTTTGGACAGCACATGATTTGCCACGGTAAATCATATCGGCTGTTACGGCAATTAAAGTGTTTGGGAGACCCCGTCGTTGCGCCCCACGAGCGTTTAGGAGACCTCCGCCAACAAATCGGACGGAAGATTAAGGCCGCGGGACGTGCAAATGAGGCGCAGTACAATCTCAGGTCACGATCTGGCAATTTCAAAGAAGGAAATGAAGTTTTCCGGCGCAATTTCCGCCAAAGTGGCGCCGCGGGGCATTACAACGCCAAGCTGGACCGGCGATTCTTGAAAAGCCGTATAAAGAAGGTAATGGGACCTAACCGTTATCTGATAACGGACCCATCGGGAAAAGAAGTTGGGATATACCACGCAAAAGACCTGCGCCGATAGATAATTAGCCACGTCTGTTTTGTCCGTCCGCATACATTTTCAAAAACGCGCAAGGGTTGTATACTTCCGGCAAAACATAAACATACATGTCGGTCCGTCCGTCTGTCAATTTTGTTTTCTTTTATTGTTCGTCACTCCTTGTTCCGACGCCGAAGACAACCCAGCTATAATGAAAGATCCTTCAGCTCCTTTTTCGCAATCCGCGTCGCCTTGGGATAGCGAGAAAATTAGCTGCCCTGTAGTAATTGAGCACGGCACATTGCACTGTCAACATCAACATCCGCAAATTCCAGTACACGGCGACGGATGAGTCGCAGCCACTTGACCATTTCAGACCACCTTCCGGTCAGCACACGCGGACACGATCTACCTATATCCACCAACCGTGCAGTACAGCTAACAAATTCATGCATTTCAGCAGCGACAGCAACACCAACAACAGGCAGAGGAGGAGGACACTACATGCCTTCCAATTATTACGTAAGCAACGGAGTGCCGGGTCCTCATCCTTACCGAGATCGATACATGCCTGACGAGTGGAGCCACGAACGGGGAGACTATTCAGACTACCGGAGAGGTGACTACGATCGAAGGTAACCCTCTCATTCAAACTCATAGTAGAAGTGAAGCCGCGATATCGAGAGTCGTAACCAGAAGATGGTCAGGGGACAAGCAGAGAAATGTCTTATACATATTTAACGTGTGTCTGTGTCTTGTCTGGTTCGCTGACTGGCCATTGATGCGATATGATCGCCTTATTGCAAATGGTTCACCGCCCGGTAAAGGGCAGCACGTTCTCGAAAAAGAAAACAGAGCCCCGGATGGTTGGTATCGTGTGATGCACTTAATTTTTAAATATCCTTTTTCATCAATAATGGATTTAGAACTATTAACTAATAAGCTGAATGGAGATTGCGCTGTAAATTTAAAATGTCAGAGTAGAGTAGTAAAAGAACTTTAACTTTTTTCTAATGGTGATTATCAAATGCAAGTTATTTAACATAACAAGGCAAATATAAAAAGGAAAATGTGAAAAAACTTATGCAGCAGTATGTACTCTTAGTAAGTTTAGGGAATAAGTTGAAAACAACCGCAAAGTAATATTTATATGTATGTACCAAATCAAGTAAATAGACATACATATGCGTATTATTTTAGTAAACAACTAGCGAAAAAAGCATTTCTTCTATTTTGCGTAGCTCTCCTTCCATTACGATTTAGTTTATTTAAACATTCTCTCATTTAAATGTACATCGCACGTTTTCGCTCTCTATTTTCAGCCTACATTTAGTATTAAATATCTTAGTACGATTCGCGTGGAACAAGATCAGGAATTTCATGAATTCATTGTTTATAACAACACAGTAGCATTAGTAAAATATTAAGTTGGTCTTGTATAGTGAATTCTTTTCAAAAAATGCTATGAACTAAAAGAAAAACAGTCCTCATTTTTACAAAAAACGAACATAGGTACGTTAAGTCCAAATGATTTTGTCTTAATGATAATGATATAGAATGAAAGAGAAGAAAATTCAAGATAAAATAGAAATTATTGAAAATACTATAGATAACAGTATCTTATAATATATTAAATAAAATCGTAGTTTTATGTATGCATAATTATGATGTAAGCGTTACTATTATTTCTGGCCGTAGTTGAGAAAAAACCTAACGGGAGTAAAAGAAATTCAAAACCAGAAGGGAGTCTGCTCGAGATTGCGCACCAGCGTGGACGCCACGGGGTTCGGGATGATGATTGGTGCATGTAAACTCGGAGTGCAGTTTTGCGGTTCTAATACTAGTTAGCGAGGAAATTGGAGATTTGGCGTTGGGCCCGATATTAGTGTGAAGCGCAGTACAGATGTCTTTTCTCCCGATTTTTCCGTTGTTCTGCGGCTTGTTTTAGCGGGGATTCTAAACAGATACTTGATTGTACATTGTATCGTGATCGACTCGATATTAGTGTGAGGTGCGGTACAGATGTCTTTTCTCCCGATTTTTCCGTTGTTCTGCGGCTTGTTTTGGCGGGGATTCTAAATAGATACTTGATTGTAAATTGTATCGTGACCGACTCGCTATTAGTGTGAGGTGCGGTGCGGATGTCTTTTCTCCCGATTTTTCCGTTGTTCTGCGGCTTGTTTTAGCGGGGATTCTAAATAGAGACTTGATTGTAAATTGTATCGTGATCGACTCGATGTTGGTGTGAAGTGCAGTACAGATGTCTTTTCTCCCGATTATGCCGTTGTTCTGCGGCTTGTTTTAGCGGGGATTCTAAATGGATACTTGATTGTAGATTGTATCGTGATCGACTTGGTATTAGTTGGCCTAGAAAGTGGTCAAATTCCGTCTCTTGCTCGTGCGTGGTTGCGGAGTGTGATCAATAGGATTATGATTGTGCAGCCGTGATGACTAAACTGTGCCCATCTTCCAACGGTAAAGTGCCGGTAACTAATTTTGGAACGTATAACTTCCCTATCGGCTTGGACAGCTGTACAATTTAGCTGGAAATGGTATGTTTAGAATAAGGGGATGTTGTGAATGGCGTGGGGCTGGGCAGAGGAAGGTCAGAGCAGCGGGATATTACGAGGAAAACGAGACGCATTCAAAGTGGCCGTGTAATAGAATTGAAAAAATCAATCTCCAGTTGCCACTCGTAACCTATCATGTCAATGAGCGCAACATATCGGTTATTTACTTAGTAATCAAGGATGCGAAGCAATATTGGGATTTAGTAGACGATTGTGTGCGAGCGGATTGTTTAAGCATCGAGGGCAAGGCACGGAAATTTACTAGCGGATTATTTATGATCAAAGGAGTATTCGGAAAATAAAAGCATAGAAGGAGTACAAACAGAAAAGAAAGAAATTAGTCGTGTTCCGTTCGTAATGAATTTATATCGAGAAATCAATCATACTCGAGTAGACGTTTTATTGAGTGAGTTACCAAAGTAAATTTAAATTGTTCTTTCAATAAGACTTTAACAAAAGACTAAACTGAGATGAGAATTGTGAAAAAAAAAAATTTATATTGGTCCAAGTGAGAGTTCAAGTAATTAATGAAGCAAATGGAGAAATGACTTGAAACAACATTGTTCGCTTACAAATACCTCTACCAGCTGAATTAGAGACTCATTTGCTGTGTCATATTTGTCCAGAAATTTTCGGTACTGGGTGCTACCAATTCTTAATTACTTGCTTATAGTTCACAACATAGAGCAGTTAACAATTTTTGTAGAGATTTTTTTTTTGCGGTTGTCTTTTAATCCAGCAGATTTTATGAACCGTAATAACGATGATGTTTTGTTACACTCGAAACTATTTGCTAACTTACATTAATCGCTGTAAATCTGAAAGAATCAGTCATCAAATGCGATTGCAGGCCTGTTAATTCACACTCCCAATTTGCTGGGAAATTTTATTACCTATATAGAATTTTCAAATCAGAAGTAAATAGGGAATTCTTCTTAAAAAAAAAAGTAAGAAACAGAATTTTGTAAATTTTATTGCTGAAAATTGGTCGCATCCACTAGAATAGGGAAAAGTGAAATTAAAACTGTAATAGTAGGTTGTGAGCTTTTCCGCAAATGTCTTAATCATCATCAGAATTAAATGATAGTAAATAAAGAAACAATGTTGCATTAAAACAAACCCTTCGGTCTTTCCATTTTGATTTGCCAGACCGGGTATAGGAGCCGGTACGGTGGCAGGCTTTTCTCATAAAACATGAGCCAGCCGCCGGGTACAATATAATCTTCTTTGTTTCAGGTGACGTCGCGGGTTGAGTGGCCCAAGCAGAGTGCCTCTTTATGGCATAGAGTTATGCCATCGAATTGTATAATTCTATGGCATAAATTGGTCATCGGGGTACTTTTCTTCTGATGGGAAGACTTATGCAAGTTAAGTTGTATGAGTTTTCCACTCAGAAGAGGAATACCTGGCCACTGCAACAAATATGGATATTAATCCGGTTGGGTGGGTGCGAAGGGGCTCCATCACCACCCGGTTGCCCTTCTCTCATTTGTGGGCCATGGGCCTCTCCGGGTAAGGACGAGGTCACCCTGCTTCCACTTCTTTTTACTTGTTACTCTTGTTCCTTGAACAAGTCAGTTGTCCCTTGTGTAGTTACCTACACTTTTGCGACGTCAGTCGCGTTGTCTTTGTTCGACCCCAAGAAATTCGTGAGTGCGAAATTTTTTTGTAGTGGGTTCTTGTGCTGGGGGAATGAGCCCGCCCCACGACACCGCAATGCTAGCCTGCCAGCGCATTCACGCGTCCCCAGACAAGGGCATTCTCGGCAGATATCTTCATCTTCTTCTGCCGAGGCAGCAGACCATCGCTGATGTCCTTTACGGACATTTGAAACTTATTTTTCACTACAGTTGGCAGACCGTCGATTGAAGGTTCGCAAGATAGCTGAGACTGTGGGCATCGCAGAAGGAACGGTGCATCATATTCTACACGAAGAACTGGGCATGAGAAAGCTGTCGGCTCGATGGGTGCTGCGTTTGCTCACACCGGAAAACAAACGCAACCATGAGACCACATCGGCGACGTGTTTGTTGTTATTTTAGCGCAATCCGGCGGAGTTCTTGCGTCGTTTCGTGACCGTCGACAAAACATGGATTCACTAGTACACACCAGAGACCAGGGAACAGTCGAAACAGTGGACTTCACCTGGCGAACGTGCTCGGAAGAAGGCGAAGACTGTTCGATCGGCCAGAAAGGTGATGGCCACCGTTTTCTGGGATTCACAAGGTGTGATCCACATTGATTACCTCGAGAAGGGTAAAGCAATCATGGGGCGCTACTATGCAGACTTATTGGGCTGAATTGACGTCGAATTGAAGAAATAGCGGCCCGCTTGGCGAAGAAAAAAGTGCTGTTCCACCACGACAACGCGCCGGCTCACACCTCCGCCGTCGCCAAATTGGCCGAATTGCGCTACGAATTGCTGCCCCATTCACCGTACTCTCCAGATTTGGCCCCCTGTGACTACTTTTTGTTTCCAAAACTGAAAAAATCACTCGCCAGGAATAGATTTGGGTCGAATGAGGAGGTCATCGCCGCCACGGAGGCCTATTTTGCAGCCCTCGAGAAAATGTATTTTTTGGACGGGTTGAAAAAGTTAGAGCATTGCTGGGGCAAGTGTATCGGGCTTGAAGGAGATTATGTGGAAAAATAAATTGCCACCTTTATAAATTTTTTTTCTTCTGTAGGCTAAGTACTTGTTGAATGACCCTCGTATATAAAAAAAGCAACAACAAAAATATACGTGATGAATTGATAACCTTCTTTCCTTTGGAAGTCGGTTAAAAATAAAAAATATCAATTTACTAAAAGGGTACTGCCGTTCTGTGCAAATGAATATTATACCAAAAGTTTGCACTGTGCCCCCTTATCATTTTGAAAGCAAATTTTAAGGTTAGGATGAGTTACTACAGCTTTAAGGTAGGCACTACATGTTAGACAGTTTCGATGGAAATGATCCTCCCTGTTTTCCATACTACAGCTGTAAATAGAGTATTTTTTTATTGGGGACAGGGGAGGAGAACTGAAGGTAATTTATATTTTAATAAAAACTATGCGATCTGAATAATGTTTAGATTGCGATGCATTTTACTATTTAGGGGATGTTAAAAAATAATTGAGATGAAGTTAGAAATTAAGGTATTATTTCTAAAAAACTGCAATGTATTTTGCTTCTTTTTTGGTTTATTTACAGAACATTTATTTCCGGAAACTCGACAACCCTTTCGGAGCTGAACTACGATTAATATTAATAAGATTATCTCTTCATACTCATCCCAACTATTTTATTATTTGTCTTAATAATATGATTGTGAATTCGGGAATGCGATCTTGTCATACTGGCTAAACTCAATGAGAACAGTGTTCAGTATTACCAAAATTTTGAAGAAATACGTGTACGGTAACTTAGTACGACGAAAATTTATGATACGAATTTTAGATACTTCTGGCAAATTAACTTTTATAACTAATTCTTGACTCACCGACTCCATTCATACGTAAAACGTCAGAAGTACCAGAATGGATGGTGATGTTCATGGAAGACTGCTGTTAATTGTTTTTGTAAGTAGCAGGTCTACGCTTCGTTGATGCAGAAGAGCATGAGCCGATTGTGCTAATACTTCCAGGCGGCTTAGAATTTGGCGCTTTACTACTATGCATGTCTGATTTTATGTGTAAAATGTCCCCCGATATCTACTCCCAAGTCAAAATTTAAATTTCCGCAGGATGCAAATCTTGTATTTCCACTGTCGATGCATTAAGATTTGCTGGGCTTGGCTACGTGCTCTTGGTCAATCCTGCCAGAAGCGGTGCTCATTACAATCGGTGGAGCGACACACTCACTGTTACACTGCGAGGCACTTTGTCCTTAGTACACTCGTCCAAATGTGGACTTGACACATTCCTTTTTGTTTCCGCGGTCAAGACAAAATCCCTCACGTACGTCGTATCGATCACCTCTTTCCTCGCCAAGGGAAGAATTCTCAGGATAACGAGCATTTGCCACACTTAATTACTTTGTTCGTTTACTTTAACTTTCACAATAGACTTTACACTTACATCCAAATTGGACTTCTTAAGATTCTAAAAGCAAATCGCACCCGAACACATTTTCTATCGATCGCCGTTATCCACTCCTCGCTGACGGCAAGTCCCGGTGCAGTTGCAGAAATCTGTCATCCAACCTTATCAGCTCGTTTGGCACAGGTACAGAGAAGAGGAGCACTGAGGATTGCATCTTCGTATCCGACAGTCTCTGGCTCGGCGGTGAGAGTTATTGCAGGCGTGATACCGGTCGCCCTCCTTGCTAGAGAGCGCCGTGCTATTTACCTGTGCCGAAACGAGGATGCGAGGGAGACGGTTGTCCGCGAGGAGAGACAGCGCTCGCTCAAAGATTGGCAGCAGTCTTGGGTGAATTGCACGAAAGGAAGGTGGACTGCGCGCCTCATCCCGGATGTGAGACCGTAGCTAAATCGAAAGCATGGTGAGACTGACTTCTATCTGACCCAGCTTTTGAGCGGGCATGGGTGTTTTCAGTCTTACCTGCGCAAGATTGGTAAGTCACGGTCCCCCGATTGTCGGTATTGCCCAGGAGAGGAGGACAATGCCTGTCACACATTTTTTGCGTGTACAAAATGGGTCAGGATACAAAGAGAACTTTTTGCTTGCAAAAAATGGGTCAGGCTGCGAAGGAACTCCTACAGGGAGACGGGAGAGCTCACCCCGGATAATATAGTCGCGGTGATGTTCGAATCGGTTGACAAATGGAAGCAGGTGGCACATTATGCTCGGGCAGTCCTAAAAGATAAAAGGGACTCACAACAGCCAGGGGCGTTGGGGCTGGGGGATCGCTTTTCTGGCACTTCCTCCTCCCCTTTCCCCTCCCGCGAGGAAAGGGATCCCCCAGCTTGAAGGTGCCTCACGGCGTAACAAAACGAGACCTGGGCCGAAGTAATGTGTCAAACGTTTCCAGGCTGGGTTCTCAGGTTGACAGGGGGAGTTGTTTAGTGGGTACTCCAGTCGCCTTCTTATGAGCATGCGAGTCCCACACTCTGTGCATAAATAGCATTCACCTCCCTATCAGCACTATCAGCTGGTTGGGAATACAATCGGATAGAAATTGTGGGCACAGTGAACGGTCAAAGCTAGAGATCTACCAAGCCTTGAAATTCAATCGTAAAAACGCTGAATTCACACGTTTAAGGGGAGAAAAAGCCATTTAAAGTTTTGGTGTTTTTTCCCTATTCAACCTGCATAAAAAACAGTGTTTTTGTAAATATTATTACAAATTTGTACTTGTCGTAAAGAATAGACTGGCAGCTACAAAATGAGACCAAAATTTTGACAATCGGATAAAAATTGTGAGCACATTGAACGGTCAAAGCTAGAGATTTACCAAGCCTTGAAATTAAATCGTAAAAACGCCGGATTCGCACGCTTAAGGGGAGAAAAAGCCATTTAAAGTTTTGGTGTTTTTTCCTATTTCAACCTTCATAAAAAAAAGTGTATTTGTAAATAATATTACAAATTTGTACTTGTCGTAAAGAATAGACTGGCAGCTACAAGATGAGGCCAAGATTTCGACAATCGGATAGAAATTTTGAGCACAGTGAACGGTCAAAGCTAGAGATCTACCAAGCCTTGAAATTAAATCTTAAAAACGCCGAATTCGCACGTTTAAGGCGAGAAAAAGCCATATAAAGTTTTGGTGTTTTTTCCCCTATTTCAACCTTCATAAAAAAAAAAGTGTATTTATAAATAAAATTACAAATTTATACTCGTCGTAAAAAATAGACTGGCAGCTACAAAATGAGACCAAAATTTTGACAATCGGATAGAAATTATGGGCACAGTGAACGGTCAAAGCTAGAGATCTTCCAAACCTTGAAATTAAATCGTGAAAACGCCGAATTTGCACGTTTAAGGGGAGAAAATGCCATTTAAAATTTTGGTGTTTTTTCCCTATTTCAACCTTCATAAGAAAAAGTGTATTTGTAAATAATATTACAAATTTGTACTTGTCGTAAAGAATAGACTGGCAGCTACAAAATGAGACCAAAATTTTGACAATCGGATAGAAATTTTGAGCACAGTGAATAGTCAAAACTAGAGATCTACCAAGCCTTGAAATTAAATCTTGAATACGCCGAATTCGCACGTTTAAGGGGAGAAAAAGCCATATAAAGTTTTGGTGTTTTTTCCCTATTTCAACCTTCATAAAAAAAAGTGTATTTGTAAATAATATTATAAATTTGTACTCGTAGTAAAGAATAGACTGGCAGCTACAAAATGGCACCAAAATTTTGACAACCGGATAGAAATTGTGGGCACAATGGACGGTCAAAGCTAGAGATCTACCAAGCCTTGAAATTAAATCGTAAAAACGCCGAATTCGCACGTTTAAGGGGAGAAAAAGCCATTTAAGGTTTTGGTGTTTTTTTTCCTTTTTCAACCTTCATTAAAAATAGTTATTTGTAAATAATATCACAAATTTGTACTTGTCGTAAAGAATAGACTGGCAGCTACAAAATGAGACCAAAATTTTGACAATCGGATAGAAATTGTGGGCACAGTGAACGGTCAAAACTAGAGATCTACCAAGCCTTGAAATTAAATCGTAAAAACGCCGAATTCGACCGTTTAAGGGGAGAAAATGCCCTTTAAAATTTTGGTGTTTTTTCCCTATTTCAACCTTCATAAAAAAAAAAGGTATTTGTAAATAATATTACAAATTTGTATTTTTCTTAAAGAATAGACTGGCAGCTAATAGGGAGACCAAAATTTTGACAATCGGATAGAAATTGTGGGCACAGTGAACGGTCAAAGCTAGAGATCTACCAAACCTTGAAATTAAATCGTGAAAACGCCGAATTCGCACGTTTAAGGGGAGAAAAAGCCATTTAAAGTTTTGGTGTTTTTTTTCCTATTTCAACCTTCATAAGAAAAAGTGTATTTGTAAATAATATTAAAAATTTGTATTTGTCGTAAAGAATAGACTGGCAGCTACAAAATGAGACCAAAATTTTGACAATCGGATAGAAATTGTGGGCACAGTGAACGGTCAAAGCTAGAGATCTACCAAGCCTTGAAATTCAATCGTAAAAACGCTGAATTCACACGTTTAAGGGGAGAAAGAGCCATTTAAAGTTTTGGTGTTTTTTCCTCATTCAACCTTCATAAAAAACAGTGTATTTGTAAATATTATTACAAATTTGTACTTATCGTAAAGAATAGACTGGCAGCTACAAAATGAGACCAAAATTTTGACAATCGGATAGAAATTGTGGGCACAGTGAACGGTCAAAGCTAGAGATCTACCAAGCCTTGAAATTAAATCGTAAAAATGCCGAATTCGCACGTTTAAGGGGAGAAAAAGCCATTTAAAGTTTTGGTGTTTTTTCCCTATTTCAACCTTCATAAAAAAAAGTGTATTTGTAAATAATAGTAAAAATTTGTACTTGTCGTAAAGAATAGACTGGCAGCTACAAAATGAGGACAAAATTTTGACAATTGGATAGAACTTGTGGGCACAGTGAACGGTCAAAGCTAGAGATCTACCAAACCTTGAAATTAAATCGTAAAAACGCCGAATTCGCACGTTTAAGGGGAGAAAAAGCCATTTAAAGTTTTGGTGTTTTTTCCCTATTTCAACCTTCATAAGAAAAAGTGTATTTGTAAATAATATTACAAATTTGTACTTATCGTGAAGAATAGACTGGCAGCTACAAAATGAGACCAAAATTTTGACAATCGGATAGAAATTGTAGGCACAGTGAACGGTCAAAGCTAGAGATCTACCAAGCCTTGAAATTCAATCGTAAAAACGCTAAATTCACACGTTTAAGGGGAGAAAAAGCCATTTAAAGTTTTGGTGTTTTTTCCCTATTCAACCTTCATAAAAAACAGTGTATTTGTAAATAATATTACAAATTTGCACTTGTCGTAAAGAATAGACTGGCAGCTAATAATGAGACCAAAATTTTGACAATCGGATAGAAATTGTGGGCACAGTGAACGGTCAAAGCTAGAGATCTACCAAACCTTGAAATTAAATCGTAAAAACGCCGAATTCGCACGTTTAAGGGGAGAAAAAGCCATTTAAAGTTTTGGTGTTTTTTCCCTATTTCAATCTTCATAAGAAAAAGTGTATTTGTAAATAATATTACAAATTTGTACTTGTCGTAAAGAATAGACTGGCAGCTACAAAATGAGACCAAAATTTTGACAATCGGATAGAAATTGTGGGCACAGTGAACGGTCAAAGCTAGAGATCTACCAAGCCTTGAAATTAAATCGTGAAAACGCCGAATTCGCACGTTTAAGGGGAGAAAAAGCCATTTAAAGTTTGGTGTTTTTTCTTTCCTATATCAACCTTCATAAAAAAAAGTGTATTTGTAAATAATATTACAAATTTTTACTTGTCGTAAAGAATAGACTGGCAGCTACAAGATGAGACCAAGATTTCGACAATCGGATAGAAATTTTGGGCACAGTGAACGGTCAAAGCTAGAGATCTACCAAGCCTTGAAATTAAATCTTAAAAACGCCGAATTCGCACGTTTAAGGCGAGAAAAAGCCATTTAAAGTTTTGGTGTTTTTTCCTTATTTCAACCTTCATAAAAAAAAGTGTATTTATAAATCAAATTACAAATTTATACTCGTCGTAAAAAATAGACTGGCAGCTACAAAATGAGACCAAAATTTTGACAATCGGATAGAAATTGTGGGCACAGTGAACGGTCAAAGCTAGAGATCTACCAAGCCTTCAAATTAAATCGTGAAAACGCCGAATTCGCACGTTTAAGTGGAGAAAAAGCCATTTAAAGTTTGGTGTTTTTTCTTTCCTATTTCAACCTTCATAAAAAATAGTGTATTTGTAAATAATATTACAAATTTGTACTTGTCGTAAAGAATAGACTGGCAGCTACAAAATGAGACCAAAAGTTTGACAATTGGATAGAAATTGTGGGCATAGTGAACGGTCATAGCTAGAGATCTATCAAGCCTTGAAATTAAATCGTAAAAACGCCTAATTCGCACGTTTAAGGGGAGAAAAAGCCATTTAAAGTTTTGGTATTTTTTCCCTTTTTCAATCTTCATAAAAAATAGTGTATCTGTAAATAATATTACAAATTTGTACTTGTCGTAAAGAATAGACTAGCAGCTACAAAATGAGACCAAAATTTTGACAATCGGATAGAAATTGTGGGCACAGTGGACGGTCAAAGCTAGAGATCTACCAAGCCTTGAAATTAATTCGTAAAAACGCCGAATTGGCACGTTTAAGGGGAGAAAAAGCCATTTAAAGTTTTGGTGTTTTTTTCCCTATTTCAACCTTCATAAAAAATAGCTATTTGTAAATAATATTACAAATTTGTACTTGTCGTAAAGAATAGACTGGCAGCTACCAAATTAGACCAAAATTTTGACAATCGGATAGAAATTGTGGGCACAGTGAACGGTCAAAACTAGAGATCTACCAAGCCTTGAAATTAAATCGTAAAAACGCTGAACTCACACGTTGAGGTGAGAAAATGCCATTCAAAATTTTTGGTGTTTTTTCCCTATTTCAACCTTCATAAAAAAAAGTGTGTTTGTAAATAATATTACAAATTTGTACTTGTCGTGAAGAATAGACTGGAAGCTACAAAATGAGACCAACATTTTGACAATCGGATAGAAATTGTATGCACAGTGAACGGTCAAAGCTAGAGATCTGCCAGGCCTTGAAATTAAATCGTAAAAACGCCGAATCCGCACGTTTAAGGGGAGAAAAAGCCATTTAAAGTTTTGGTGTTTTTTTTTCCCATTTCGGCTTTCATAAAAAAAGTGTATTTGTAAATAATATTACAAATTTGTACTTGTCGTAGAGAATAGACTGGCAGCTACAAAATGAGACCAAAATTTTGACAATTGGATAGAAATTGTGGGCACAGTGAACGGTCAAAGCTAGAGATCTACCAAGCCTTGAAATTAAATCGTAAAAACGCCAAATTCGCACGTTTAGTGGAGAAAAAGCCAATTTAAAGTTTTGGTGTTTTTTTTGCCTATTTCAACCTTCATAAAAAATAGTGTATTTGTAAATAATATTACAGATTTGTACTTGTCGTTAAGAATAGACTGGCAGCTACAAAATGAGACCAAAATTTTGACAATCGGATAGAAATTGTGGGCACAGTGAACGGTCAAAGCTAGAGATCTACCAAGCCTTGAAATTAAATCGTATAAACGCCGAATTCAAGCGTTTAAGGCGAGCAAAACCATTTCAAGTTTTGGTGTTTTTTTTCCTATTTCAACCTTCATAAAAAAAAGTGTATTTGTTAATAATATTACAAATTTGTACTTGTCGTGAAGAATGGACTGGCAGCTACGAAATGAGTTCAAAATTTTGACAATCGGATAGAAATTGTGGGCACAGTGAACGGTCAAAGCTAGAGATCTACCAAGCCTTGAAATTAAATCGTAAAAACGCCGAATTCGCACGTTTAGGGGAGAAAAAGCCAATTTAAAGTTTTGGTGTTTTTTTTGCCTATTTCAACCTTCATAAAAAATAGTGTATTTGTAAGTAATATCACAAATTTGAACTTGTCGTAAAGAATAGACTGGCAGCTACAAAATGAGACCAAAATTTTGACAATCGGATAGAAATTGTGGGCACAGTGAGCGGTCAAAGCTAGAGATCTACCAAGCCTTGAAATTAAATCGTAAAAAGCCGAATTCGCACGTTTGAGGGGAGAAAAAGCCATTTAAAGTTTTGGTGTTTTTTTTCCTATTTCAACCTTCATAAAAAAAAGTGTATTTGTTAATAATATTACAAATTTGTACTTGTCGTGAAGAATGGACTGGCAGCTACGAAATGAGTTCAAAATTTTGACAATCGGATAGAAATTGTGGGCACAGTGAACGGTCAAAGCTAGAGATCTACCAAGCCTTGAAATTAAATCGTGAAAACGCCGAATTCGCACGTTTAAGGGGAGAAAAAGCCATTTAAAGTTTGGTGTTTTTTCTTTCCTATATCAACCTTCATAAAAAAAAGTGTATTTGTAAATAATATTACAAATTTTTACTTGTCGTAAAGAATAGACTGGCAGCTACAAGATGAGACCAAGATTTCGACAATCGGATAGAAATTTTGGGCACAGTGAACGGTCAAAGCTAGAGATCTACCAAGCCTTGAAATTAAATCTTAAAAACGCCGAATTCGCACGTTTAAGGCGAGAAAAAGCCATTTAAAGTTTTGGTGTTTTTTCCTTATTTCAACCTTCATAAAAAAAAGTGTATTTATAAATCAAATTACAAATTTATACTCGTCGTAAAAAATAGACTGGCAGCTACAAAATGAGACCAAAATTTTGACAATCGGATAGAAATTGTGGGCACAGTGAACGGTCAAAGCTAGAGATCTACCAAGCCTTCAAATTAAATCGTGAAAACGCCGAATTCGCACGTTTAAGTGGAGAAAAAGCCATTTAAAGTTTGGTGTTTTTTCTTTCCTATTTCAACCTTCATAAAAAATAGTGTATTTGTAAATAATATTACAAATTTGTACTTGTCGTAAAGAATAGACTGGCAGCTACAAAATGAGACCAAAAGTTTGACAATTGGATAGAAATTGTGGGCATAGTGAACGGTCATAGCTAGAGATCTATCAAGCCTTGAAATTAAATCGTAAAAACGCCTAATTCGCACGTTTAAGGGGAGAAAAAGCCATTTAAAGTTTTGGTATTTTTTCCCTTTTTCAATCTTCATAAAAAATAGTGTATCTGTAAATAATATTACAAATTTGTACTTGTCGTAAAGAATAGACTAGCAGCTACAAAATGAGACCAAAATTTTGACAATCGGATAGAAATTGTGGGCACAGTGGACGGTCAAAGCTAGAGATCTACCAAGCCTTGAAATTAATTCGTAAAAACGCCGAATTGGCACGTTTAAGGGGAGAAAAAGCCATTTAAAGTTTTGGTGTTTTTTTCCCTATTTCAACCTTCATAAAAAATAGCTATTTGTAAATAATATTACAAATTTGTACTTGTCGTAAAGAATAGACTGGCAGCTACCAAATTAGACCAAAATTTTGACAATCGGATAGAAATTGTGGGCACAGTGAACGGTCAAAACTAGAGATCTACCAAGCCTTGAAATTAAATCGTAAAAACGCTGAACTCACACGTTGAGGTGAGAAAATGCCATTCAAAATTTTTGGTGTTTTTTCCCTATTTCAACCTTCATAAAAAAAAGTGTGTTTGTAAATAATATTACAAATTTGTACTTGTCGTGAAGAATAGACTGGAAGCTACAAAATGAGACCAACATTTTGACAATCGGATAGAAATTGTATGCACAGTGAACGGTCAAAGCTAGAGATCTGCCAGGCCTTGAAATTAAATCGTAAAAACGCCGAATCCGCACGTTTAAGGGGAGAAAAAGCCATTTAAAGTTTTGGTGTTTTTTTTTCCCATTTCGGCTTTCATAAAAAAAGTGTATTTGTAAATAATATTACAAATTTGTACTTGTCGTAGAGAATAGACTGGCAGCTACAAAATGAGACCAAAATTTTGACAATTGGATAGAAATTGTGGGCACAGTGAACGGTCAAAGCTAGAGATCTACCAAGCCTTGAAATTAAATCGTAAAAACGCCAAATTCGCACGTTTAGTGGAGAAAAAGCCAATTTAAAGTTTTGGTGTTTTTTTTGCCTATTTCAACCTTCATAAAAAATAGTGTATTTGTAAATAATATTACAGATTTGTACTTGTCGTTAAGAATAGACTGGCAGCTACAAAATGAGACCAAAATTTTGACAATCGGATAGAAATTGTGGGCACAGTGAACGGTCAAAGCTAGAGATCTACCAAGCCTTGAAATTAAATCGTATAAACGCCGAATTCAAGCGTTTAAGGCGAGCAAAACCATTTCAAGTTTTGGTGTTTTTTTTCCTATTTCAACCTTCATAAAAAAAAGTGTATTTGTTAATAATATTACAAATTTGTACTTGTCGTGAAGAATGGACTGGCAGCTACGAAATGAGTTCAAAATTTTGACAATCGGATAGAAATTGTGGGCACAGTGAACGGTCAAAGCTAGAGATCTACCAAGCCTTGAAATTAAATCGTAAAAACGCCGAATTCGCACGTTTAGGGGAGAAAAAGCCAATTTAAAGTTTTGGTGTTTTTTTTGCCTATTTCAACCTTCATAAAAAATAGTGTATTTGTAAGTAATATCACAAATTTGAACTTGTCGTAAAGAATAGACTGGCAGCTACAAAATGAGACCAAAATTTTGACAATCGGATAGAAATTGTGGGCACAGTGAGCGGTCAAAGCTAGAGATCTACCAAGCCTTGAAATTAAATCGTAAAAAGCCGAATTCGCACGTTTGAGGGGAGAAAAAGCCATTTAAAGTTTTGGTGTTTTTTTTCCTATTTCAACCTTCATAAAAAATAGTGTATTTGTAAATAATATTACAAATTTGTACTTGTCGTAAAGAATAGACTGGCAGCTACAAAATGAGACCAAAATTTTGACAACCGGATAGAAATTGTGGGCACAGTGAACGGTCAAAGCTAGAGATCTACCAAGCCTTGAAATTAAATCTTAAAAACGCCGAATTCGCACGTTTAGTGGAGAAAAAGCCAATTAAAAGTTTTGGTGTTTTTTTTTGCCTATTTCAACCTTCATAAAAAATAGTGTATTTGTAAATAATATTACAGATTTGTACTTGTCGTTAAGAATAGACTGGCAGCTACAAAATGAGACCAAAATTTTGACAATCGGATAGAAATTGTGGGCACAGTGAACGGTCAAAGCTAGAGATCTACCAAGCCTTGAAATTAAATCGTATAAACGCCGAATTCGCACGTTTAAGGCGAGAAAAGCCATTTAAAGTTTTGGTGTTTTTTCCCTATTTCAACCTTTATAAAAAAAAGTGTATTTGTAAATAATATTACAAATTTGTACTTGTCGTAAAGAATAGACTGGCAGCTACAAAATGAGACCAAAATTTTGACAATCGGATAGAAATTGTGGGCACAGTGAACGGTCAAAGCTAGAGATCTACCAAGCCTTGAAATTAAATCGTAAAAATGCCGAATTTGCACGTTTAAGGGGAGAAAAAGTCATTTAAAGTTTTGGTGTTTTTTTTCCTGTTTCAACCTTCATAAAAAATAGCTTATCAGCTGGTTGGGAAATTTATATAGGGGTGACAGATCCCTGTGGAATATCGATCCGCGGCATCGACGGTTATTACAGCTGGAACAAAGAGTATATAAATGGTCTCAATATAAAAAGAAATGGCATAGAGCTGACCATGACATCAATCTCGGTGTCATCAGTAGCATAAAAGCCGAAAGGGATATTACTAAAGCTATAGCGTAATTGGAGATGATCTTATAAAGTCATCGAAAGGATAAACAATGCTGCCCCGGAGCATGTTTAGCCACAAGTAAAACTGAAATTGGTTCATATTGACCGACTGACCTTCTATGACACCGCGGAAAATTTAGGCCTGTTTGTGTCAAACAGATCTGAGGAGATGAGAATGCTGCAACCTTACTAAGCCTGAGAATTTTATAAACGAAATTGACCAGATGTTGAATTGAAGGCAATAGACAAAAAGTGACATGAAAAGAAAAGGCGAGCGCGTGGCTAAGCAGTTTCTAGATACGTTGTGGGATGTATTGATTTATGTGAAAAATATGGAAAATTCTAAATGTAGAATAGTTGTAAATTATTGTAAATTATGTCAAATACCGTATAAGGAAAATTCACGAATACTGTGGGAAAAATTAAAATGCACAAATTGCGGTGTAAAATGATTTGTGCATTTCACTGGTAATATATTTTTACTAAAAAAGCAAAATATACAAGAATTAATTTAAATTGGATCCTAGACCCCAGATAAAAATAAAATATTCGGTTTATGTCTTTCTAAAATTGTTCATTTCATTTTTATTTCAGATTGTAAGAATGTCATCATCAATGGTGATCCTCAGTATATTTTTGATCACTTTGATACATATTTCTCCATAATTGAAAATTATAAAAACATTTCTACGGTTAACTTGTACAGGTCTTATGATCTGCTTTTCCTAACTGTTGACAAACTGGGCAAAAAAATATCTAACATACTGAAAAGTAACGATTTCATTAGCGACAATGATCGCAATTCCTTCCTAAATATGACAAAGATGATTCTTTATCTTATCATTGAAACTGTTAAATGTATTGATCAAACTAAGCATCAAGCACTTCTGGATAGCGGGCAACATTTGAAAAAAGGGAAGAAACGCATAGATGAACCTGACAACAATGATTGGGGAGCTAAGAGGTTTAAATTCCTAGTTCAGCTCTACAATATTATCCAATTACCTTTAGAAAAATTATGGAATCCGCCTGTCGCAGAGGAAAATTTTGTCAAGTAAGTAGTCAATATGCAGGCCTAACGATATGAATAATTTTTTTCAGTATGGTGTGTGACATTGCATATCGAACTCTTGAACATCCAACTGTGAAAGATTGTAATATTGGAGCGTCTGTTTTTCAAATATTGGGGACTGCAATCAAACGATACAATCATGCTATATCATTTCCTGTAAGAATGTTGCAAACGATACGAACGAGTGAATTGGCGCTCGCACCAGCTGCCAGAGGAATTTTTTTATTATACGATGAGTTTGGTTTATCTTCAGTTTTTGGTGTACTAATTAAAGATATTGTTGATGCGTTGAGTGTAGACTCTGCCGATACACAAGTGGCGCGATATTTCAGCACTTTCTTGACGGAGCTTGCCTTAGCAGCACCGAAATTGATGATTCCGCATCTCTCAATTTTAGGAGAAGAACTGCTGAACTTGGAATCCTACATGCTTCGAAATTGTATTCTTCAAATTATGGGTGATGTGATTATATGTGAATTAACTTCTGAGGAATTGCCAGACAATATGAAAGAAATTCGAGATGAGTTCCTTGAAGATCTACTATTACACATTAATGATGTTTCTGCGCATGTGCGCTCAAAGGTTCTACAAATATGGAATCATATGAAGGAAGAAAATGCGGTTCCTTTAGCATTCCAGCATAAAGTGTTGCGGTGTGCCGTAGAACGCTTAGAAGACAAGACTTCTACTGTGCGAAAATGTGCTGTGAATTTGATTAAAATATTCCTTGAACGAAATCCATTTGCAGCAAAACTCACGCTAGCTGAATATATTAAAATGTATGAAGAAGAACTTGACAAATTAAATAAACTATACGAGTTTATGGCTGAAAAACAGAAAAAAGCCGCGGAATTAGAAAAACATTGGGATCAAAATGTTACTCCTGTATTATACCCCATCGTAGAAGAGTTTGTTGCTCAAAGTATAATAGAAGTTTTACATATTGATAATTTTATTCCTAACACTTGTCCTTAGGTACTCAAGAACATATCAATACAGACGAGGCGTGCGAAAATATGGTACCGCGTATTACTACATTTCTTATGGAAAAGAAATACAAAGAGGCGGTAGTACTTGCGAAAAGAGCTGATTTTGTAGCGGGAAATGCAGAATTAAGGTATTTGAAACCTACTACCAGTAATAATGTCTGTTTTTGAAACATTGTTTAATAGATTAGCGTTGAAATACGAAGAGCAGTGCGCATATTTCATGGTTCTTCTTAAGTCATATTTGTTTATCAGTAATGGCTGTTCAGATGACGTAAGTCAGTGAATTTATGAAGCCGTGTGATAACTGTTGTTCTGTTTTAGCAAGAAGAATTAGTAATACAACAGAATCAAGTGAAATTTCTTGAAGATGCAATTGAATTTTCAAAAATTGTGGGGAAAGCTGTACCAAAAATTAAAAATATGCTAATGTCAAAAACAAACACGGATGTTTTCGAAGCAACTGATTTCTTTACCACCGCTTATCTTTTTGGCATTAAAGGAACTGAATGTGGAATGCGACATCTGCTTTATTTAGTGTGGTCGGGTGATAAGGAAAAACGGGATGCGGTCTCAAATGCGTATAAAAAAATCTTATTTACAACTGACCAACAATCACGGTAAGGCACTGTTATTAAATAAAAACAAATATGTTTCTATTTGAATTATTTATATTTTTACTAGCCTTAACTTATCTGGAGCTGTCAATAACTAATCTATTACTCTTAAATCTAAATCATGTATTGGTCCAAACGTGTTTTTCAAACAAAAGCTTTATTCATTTTTCAGTATCGCGTTGATGTTATCCATGTAAAATGTTTTTGTACATATGTTACGTTTCGCGGTCGATAAGTTCAATGTCCCAGGAAAGTGAAAACGCACTGTCTTTTAAATGAAGTTAAAAGAGTTCATTTGCACAATAATTAATTTCACTATTTTACGAAACATTTTAATTTACTTTTCACTTGTATATAAATTTATGTTTTAACTGTCTTCAAATGTATCACGAAAATCTTACTTCACTATCAATCAATATCGCCTTTAATTCGCGCTCCACTTTTACCGCAGTTTTTACTATTACTCTTTCCCATTCATTCAGCTCGGCTTTATATAGGGTCTCTAGTCATTCAATCCATTTCTCGTATATTGGCGAATGTTCTAACGAGAACTACCTGGAATATTCGAGCAATTCTGAATGGTCGCAGTGACGTCACTTTCAGATATTACCTGGTCCATTCATGTGGTTCCGAGTACATTCGTTTTCTGTTCTTGGTTGATCATGATTTTTTTTATAATTTTTTCTTTATTAGAATGTATGCGGTACAGAAGCCTTATAATATAGTAGGTGTTCTGACAAAGTCATTTCACCATCATTTGAACATTACTTAAAACTATGCGTAGTATCGTATTTCTATGTGAATATTACAATTAGCTAGAGGAAAATTTAGGCAAAAACCTCTACTGAACTTATTACTAGCTTAACATAACTTAACTATTTACTTATAACTAGCTAAAATCTATGAGGCAAGGTTACGGCCAAAGACATAGGCGGTAGTAACTGCTGGTTTGCAGTTCGCCAGGGCACGAATTAGCGGATTGGGCGAGTCATTTGCTTTCGCGATTAATTTGTCACGGCGCGATGCAGCGAGCTTATAAATTGGACTAACGCCAGCAAGGCTGTGTAGTTTTTCAGGGGGAGAATTAAAACGGTTTATTAAGTACCAGTTTCAGGTATCTATTTTGGGTGATCTGAAGCTTTGTTACTAGATATCTAGCACATTGGATCCAGGTAGGTGAACCGTATAGGATGATCGGCTGGATTGCCATTTTGACGATGAGGACTTTGTTTCTGGTGTTGAGACGCGAATTAAGATTAAGTAGGGGGTTAAGCGAGAGCACGGCGTTAAACGCTTTGGAGCTAATATGCTCAATATGACTTCTGAAGGTTAGTTTTTCGTCGAATATAAGTCCAAGATCATTGAGATCCTCACTCCAGGCAATAGTATGCCCTAAAAAATTTATTGGTCGCTTGGGTAGGTGAGCAGGCTTACGCTTCCTGGTGAAGTATATTGACTTCGTTTTTGAAACATTAATTTTAATTTTCCATCTATGGTATTATTGATAAGTAAGTTGTAACGCCGTTTCAAGGCTGGTAATAATGGAAGTTGGATCTGCGCCTATGCTGTATATGCAAATGTCGTTTGCGAAAGCTGCAACTTGGCAGTTTGGTAAGGAAGGGAAGTCAGACGTATAGATGTTATATAGTGATGGGCTTAGGCAGGAGCCTTGCGGAACACCGGCAGTTATACTTTTCAATGGGGAAATGCTTTCCCCTACTTTGACTTGGAAGTTTCTATCAGTTAAAAATGCTTGTAAAAGGTTCAACAAGTATGGGGGTGTGTTATATTTCGGAAGTTTATAGACCAGAGCATCATGCCAGACTGTATCGAAGGCTTTTTCTATGTCCAGCGTCACCAAACAATTTATTGTACATCGCTGTTTTGACGTCCTTCGTAACACGGAAAAGCTGATGCTCTGTCGAATATCTATTTCTGAAGCCGAATTGGAAATCAGGTAGTTTATTATTGTTAGCCATTAAATCATTTAATCTTTTTTGGACTATTCTTTCAAAGAGCTTACCTAAACCTGGTAGTAAGCTAATGGGCCTGTAGTTGTCGGGAGAGTGCGGATCTCTTCCAGGCTTCAGGATAGGTATAACTAGAGCTTGTTTCCAGATGGATGGAAAGAAGGAGAGCCGACGGCAAGCGTTGAATAGGTGGCATAAGAAGACTATTCCCTTTTTTGGGTAAATTTTTAAGTACTATATTCGGCAGGCCATCGATAACCTGGAGCTTTGCCGTTTTTAACTTTTTTAAGCAAACCTATTACCTCCCGGCTTTTATATAATGCACCAGGAGGTAGAAATGTTTGTTTAGGTTGTTGTTCCAAAGCTTTAGCCACCATCATTTCTGCTAGATTGTTGCAGAACCTATTGGAGATTTATGGGACTGTTTAAATTTATCTGCAAGTATATCTGCTTTTCCTTGATTGGAGTAAATATGCTCTTCGTTCTTATTTGTTATCGCATATGGTAACGCATGATACTTTCGCTTAAGAACTCTATTTAAAAACCAGACTTTCCGCAAGTTGTAGTCTAGATTTGATAGCATGTTGTTCCATCGGAGATTCCGGAGCTCCTTAATTTTGTTCTTAATTGCTATTAAAACCAATTTTGAGAGACCTAATGCGAGTTTTTTGCCATATACGCTGTAAAGAATTTCGCTTTTTTATTAGATTGAAGGTTTCTTCATCAAATTCTAAATTATAGGAAGCTTTTGTTCGTTTTGGGACACTAAACTCGATAGCTTGCCAGATAGTGTTTGTGAATTCTTCAATTTGCTCCTCACATACTGAGGGAGTATTGAGCGATTCTATCGTCGCCCTCACCTCAATTCTTTTCGCCCCCAAAAGATGCGTCGCCAGTTGTAGTAAAGTCTCCCTGGATGTAATATGGTGCAAGACAGTCCAGGTGTACGATTTTCATTTAGCGTATGCGATATACGACGTCATTGGTTCACTTTGTAACTCAGTGTGGTCCCTCACAATTATGCTGCAACTTTTGAGACCTACCCTTCCGCCGTTGTTGATTGTATAGCCACACCAAGTCATTTTGGTGGAAGCCAGTAGAATTTGCCTTTAGATCATGCCTGGTCTTCATGCGGTCAATGGCCGATTCGAAGTGTTTTCGCACTGTCCGATGTATCTGGTTCAACCGTTGCCTTAGCTCACTTGCGTACTCCGAGATCGTTTGGGGTTTCTCAGGGGGTGTTCCGAACTTTATATCAGCTGGCAGACGGATAGTCTTTCCAAAAATGACTTTGGCTGGGGCTTGGTCCGTCGAAGCGTGTTCGGCAGCTCTATACTCCATCATGAATAATGGGATGTGCCGGTCCCAGTCCCTTTGGTTCTCGTCAACCATCTTGGTCAGGTGTTTATTGAGTGTACCGTTGAAACGTTCGACCATTCCATCGGATTGGGGATGCAGCGGTGTTGTCCTCGTTTTCCATATTCCCAGCAGTTCGCACATTTCGCCAAAAACTAGTGACTCAAAGTTTCGGCCTTGATCCGAATGTAGTTCACAAGGTACGCCGTACCTACTGGCCCAATTTAATACTAGCTGTTCGGCTGCGATGTCAACAGCAATCCTTTCAAACGGTACCCCCACGTTATAGTTTTGCATTTGTCTTCTCAGTCGTCGCTTTGGACCTTTGACGGAAGCGCAAATCGTGCATATGCGACACCAGTTCTCTACGTCTTCTCGAGCGTGGAGCCAGTAGAACCTTTCCCGCAATTTCGCTAAGGTCTTGTTGACACCAAGGTGGCCTTCCAAGTATCCTTCATGCATTACCTTAACCACATCGTGGATACGGCTTTTGGGAAGTATAGTTTGCATCCTATAGGAGCTGCCATCCGCCGTTTCCCATTTCCGCTTGAGTACGCCGTCCACCTGCAGGGAGCCCAATAACTTTTCAGGGTGGCGCCACGCATCGAAACGTCCTTCCAGTCAGGCTGCCCAGTTATCTCCTTCTATACGTGTAATGGCCCGATGTCTTCGTCGGCTAGCTGGGCATTTCGAATCTCCTCCAGTGACCAACCTTCATGGAATTCGGCTGTTATCACTCGCAGATCAACGGTCGGCTCCTTTTCCTCAATCCGTCGGCAATGCTTGCAGTTAGCTGGACATGGACGACGAGATAGGGCGTCAGCATGTCCATGAACTCCGCCCTTCCGATGAACAATTTTGTAATCGTATGACTGCAATCTTTTGATCCATCTCGCAACTTGTCCCTCGGAGTTTTTGAAGTTAAGCAGCCATCTCAGCGATGCATGGTCTGTTCGAAGACCAAATTTCTGGCCATATAGATACTTGTGGAATTGCTTGGTGGCCCCTATTATAGCCAATAGCTCCTCCCTGGTCACGCAGTAGTTCCTCGCACTTTTTGAGAGAACTCTACTTTAACATGAGAGGACTTTGTCTTCATCATCGATTTGCTGGGAGAGTACAGCTCCAATCCCGCCGTTGCTCGCATCGGTGTCAACTACAAACATTTGTCCGGGCATGCCGGCACGGGTGATTCGCACAGCTTCTCCTTCAAGGTCTCAAAGGCTGCCTGGCATTGTTCATTTCAGACATACGGACGATTTTTCTCGGTTAGCTGATGGAGACACTTAGCTATTTTGGCAAAGCCAGACCCAGAAAACTTCGTAGTTCGCGCTTGTTGTTTGGTGTTGGCCAGCTTTTCACGGTTTCAATTTCTCAGCGACTGTTTTGAACTCTTCTGCTGATACAACGTGTCCCAGATATTTTACTTCAGCTGGGAAAAGGGTACACTTGTCGGGAGTAAGTTGCAGATTCGCCAGTCGCAATCGGGCGAACACCTCTTCTAAAATCCACACATGCTTTTCGAACGTTCTCCCGATAACAATGATGTCATCTAGGTACAACACACAGGTCATCCAGGTTAGGCCTCGTAGCAAGTATTCCATCAGGCGTTCAAAGGTGGCTGGAGCATTGCCAAGTCCAAATGGCAACACCACAAATTGCCACAATCCGTTCCCAAATGAAAATGTGGTCTTCTCTCGGTCCTTCTTGTCGATTTCCGCCTGCCAGGAGCGACTCTTGAGGTCGAGTGTAGAAAACCATTTTGTGTCGGCTAAAGTGTCCATGATGTCGTCGATGCGTGAAAGCGGGTAACTATCTTTCCTAGTGACGTCGAAAAGCTGCCTATAGTCGACACAAAAACGTCCTTTTTCTTTACTAGAACTACTGGCGCGGCCGATGGACTGACAGAAGCCTTGATAACACCGTGGTTTTTCATGTCCGAGATCAGTGCGCTCACTTCTCCTTGTTTGGCTATAGGAAGACGTCTCGGTGCTTGTCGAATCGGCTTGGCTCCCTGTGTATCTATGACGTGAGTAAGCATACTCATTCGGGCTTGGTCATCCGGGCTTGTGGAGAAGATGTCACTGTACTTGGTGACTAGATCAGAGGCTTGCTTGAATAGCTGCACTGGCAATTTGGTCTGCTTCAATATTGCAGCCGTGAATTCCCGGGCTTTATCTGTGTCTTGCCTCCTTTTCCAATAATGGTCGTGAGTAGCTTCCAAAGAGGTGATGGTGGAAACAATCTGGCAGCTGCCGATGACTTCTGCTTTGATGCTTGTGGTTGCGTCTGCAGTGTTAAGGACTCTAACCGACACGTATCCGTTCCTTATAGATCTTACAAGGCTGCGTCCTACGATCAAACTGCGCAATGCGGACGTCTTCGTTGGTTCTATCAGATAAGATCGGCGGTCTCCAGTATCACCATCAAGCTTGCCCCCGAACAATTCTCTCGGAAGAGAGAGAGAGAGAATTTGGACGCTTGGATCCTCCATCAATACTTCGAAATTTCGCCATTTCAATACCCGTTAGCCCAAATCCAACGTGATTCCATTGGTCGCAGAAAATTCATTCCGAGGATGCAGTCATCCATTATGTTCGCGACCAGAAAATTATGTCGGAACGTAAGGTCTCCCAACTGTATCTGGAGGTTGACTTCTCCATGGACAGGTGCAGTTTCTCCCATGGCTGTTCGCAGTGAGAAAATTCTGCACCTGTGAAATAGTTGTTGCCTCACTAGGTCTGGCCGGATAATCGATCGGGTTGCACTAGTGTCGATTGTTATGGTGCAATGTTCTCCGTCAACTTGACCCGGAAGGCTTCTCCCCGATGTAGTCTTGACACGGCGATGGTGGTGCTGGGGACGTCAATCCTCCTAGCCAACCTCTATCCCACGAAGTTAGCACCCTCAGTTTGAAAGGCTTCCATTTTGGGTTCCTGACTCGCTCTGGACCTCCTCCTAGCTGCACACTCTGGACAATTGCTCGGTTTTCTTCGCCTCGCAGTCTCTTTGCAGATGCCCCTTCTCACCGCAATTCCAGCATCTAGGCGCACCATTTACCTGCGGGTCTCGCTCAATTTCCACGCACTCACACCTGCACTCGTCTGTCACTTCCTCGCGAACCCGGGCAGTGGTACGAGTCACATTTTTCGCTGCCTCAAAGTTCAGACTATAAGCCAATGCGTCCTTAATCGTTTGCTTTTGAGCTAAACGCACGGCTTGTTGCAATTCCTGGTCCTTTAATGCGCTGATGAATGGTTCTGTAGTTGCGTCATCTCGATGTTCTGGGTCATAAGATGGGTAAGCCAAAAGTGCCAGTCGCTTAATGTCTTGGGCTAGCTGCTGTAAGGTTTCGCCAGACTTCTGCATCCGATGCCGTAGCTGCGATCGTCTCCACAACGCATGCCAAGCGCATTCATTATAGCAGCCGAGTTTGAGTGCAATTCAACGGGGATAGTCTGCAAAAGCTCGGCAGCTGGGCCTCTTAGAGCAAGAATCAATGCAGTTGCTCGTTCCTGCTCATTCCGGTTCGGTTGACTGTTTTTGCAAATCTGCTTTCAAATCGGCTGTTTGTTTTTGCAAATCTGGCCTGATTTCGAATGCTTGTTCGTCCAGCTTCTGGTCTAGCTTTGAGGATTTTTCCTTCAGCTTTGCAATTAAACTGGATGACTGTTCATTTAGCTGCGATGATTGTTCATTTAGCTTCGCTGATTGTTCAGTTAGCTTCGCTAATTGTTCATTTAGCTTCACTGATTGTTCATTTAGCTTCGCAGTTGAACTGGATGATTGTTTTCGCTGTTCTTGCTGCATCAGCGCATTTTCTGGTTCCTTTGATTTTGGTGATTCTGCTCATCCACCTTCTGCGCGTTTTTCCGCAACTGAGGGCTCACCCGAATCCAGATACACGCCTTCACGACTCGATCGCGTCACGCAAGCGTGCAATCAGTATGGCCTTCGTACCTTGCGTAGCCAGATCTCGCTTTTCCAACTCCTCCTTAAGGTCCGATATGGTCAATTCATGAATTTTTAGATGTAAGCTTCGTGCCATTTTTATTTTGTTTTTTTTTTCCACCAGTTCCCACGTTAGATTTCACTATTGTGCACTTTAAAAATGTTTAAAAGTTTCACTTTCAAAGTTTTCTATCCCACTTCTGACACCACTGTCGCGTGTTATGGATCGCGGCCGATTATTTTAATGTTCTGGGAAAGTGAAAACGCACTAACTTTTAAAGTAAGTTAAAAGAGTTGATTTACTTTGAATGCACAATCATTAATTTCACTATTTTAACAAAGATTAATTAAAATGTTATTTTTCACTTGTCTATAAATTTATATATCAACTGTCTTCACTATCAACCAATATCGCCTTTAATTCGCACTCCACACTGTCGCAGTTTTTTACTATCGCGGTTTTACTATCTCCCCCTATTCATTCAGGTCGGCTTTATAAAGGGTCTCTTGTCATTTAATCCATTTCTCGCACATTCGCGAATGTTCTAACGAGAATTAGCTGGAATATTCGAGCAATTTTGAATGGCCGCAGTGACGTTACTTTCAGATGTTGATCATGAATCTACTTGGTCCATTCTTGTGCTTTCTAGTAATTAAGTTTATTGATCAATTTGTTTATTTATTTATTTATTTCAAAAAATCAACTTACAGACTAGTTGTCCAATTACTAGTCAATTAATACAATTTAAACACAAACATGAATTCAAAATATGGAAGAAATTAAAGAAAAAAGATCACAATACAATATCAAGAATTAAGATTTATAGGAATATTTATAAATTTGATTTTTCATTGAAGTTTTGAATACGCCAAGAGACTGTGTTAGAGGACCAAGACTTCGCTGGTTGTGCATACGAGGTAAGCGTAGTAAGGGAGAGTGGAAGAAGGTGTTAGTACGTGCATACGGAACCTGAAATTGAAGCGAGGATCTATTAGGGCGAGCAGCGTCGAATCTATTTATTTGCCTGCATACATTTTGAGGTAAAAGGCTATGATGAAGCTTGAAAACAAGACATTCGTCAAGGAAAGATCGTCTGGACTCAAGGGTAGGAAGGTTCAAAGTATGAAGTCGGTCATCATAAGGGAAGTAAGGAAGGTTGAATTTGTAGAATAGAGACCGTGTGAATCTGCGATGAACTGACTCAAGAGCATCGATGTTCTTTCTGTGGTACGGACTCCAAATTTGGAAGCAATACTCCAAATGACTACGTACTAGTGAGAAGCAAAGACACATACAGGATGTGATATGTTGGAATGACGAAGCGGATCGTAAAATAAATCCAGTTATGCGAGAGGCTTTCTTAATAATTAGAGTAATGTGGAGATCAAACTTCAGTTTACAATCGGAAAGCACACCAAGTTCCTTGGCGGAGGTTACATTACTCAAAGGGATACCAACAAGTTATTAATAGTTGCGAAAAACAATTGTGACAGTAGCTCGCAGAATTATTTGGACAGGTAACTATCAATATATATATATATATATATATATATATATATATATATATATATATATATATATATATATATATATATATATATATATATATATATATATATATATATATATAATAATATATATATATATATATATATAATATATATATATATATATATATATATATATATATATATATATATATAATATATATATATATATATATATATATATATATATATATATATATATATGTATATATATATATATATATATACATATATATATATATATATATATATATATATATATATATATATGTATATGTATATATATATATATATATATATATATATATATATATATATATATATATATATATATATATATATATATATACAGAGGTGGCCAAAAGTGATCGGACAATACAAGAAACAAGCAATAAAATACTTTTACGAGCATAAGCTTTGAAATGAAATAAAAATTTTTCCCTTATATAAAAGTCACTTGTATTCTCAATTAATTGCACAAAAAAATAAAACAGAAATAAAAAGAATTTCACAAGAAAATTAACAACTAATTCAAATTCACATTGCATCAAGTGGACAAAAGTAATCGGACGTTCAATTGTAATACTTTTCTTTCTGATGATTCCATTAGAACATAGGCTTTTAATATCTAGTTGCGTATCCTTTTTGTTTTATAACTTCTGTTAACCTATTGGGCATAGACTGTACCAACTTACGGGTAACGTCCGGAGTAATGTTGTCCCATTCTTCTAATAACACCGTCTTCAGTTGACTTTTATTAGTAATGTGATGGTTCCTTATTTTTTTATCCAGAGTAACCTCCAAGTAACCTAGTTTGTCCATAGGTTCGTCAATGAAAACAAGTTCTCCTACACCGTTGGCAGCCATGCAACCCCAGACCATTACACAGCCACCTCCGTGTTTTACTGTATGTTGAATGTTTTTGGGATGAAGCTCACTATTTTGAGTTCTCCACACCAACAACCTGCCGTCGGAGTGGTAGATATTAAACTTACTCTCATCAGAGAATATTATACGAGTCCAAAAGTCGAGCGGCTTGCTTTTAAATTCTTTTGCAAAGCATAATCTTTTCTTCTTATTAACTTTGCTAATTAGTGGTTTCTTTCGAGGTACTCTCGCTTGAT
>OZ017739.1:238477709-238570209 GCA_963969285.1 Odontomyia ornata
CGATTGCTTCGATTGCTTCGGTAGCGATCGTCGCAGTAACCATCGAATTCTCGATGTTCTTCATATTTGTTCCACCACTGGAACACCTGGCGGGTCCTGCAGAGTTTCCCGCTGTTTCTTATTAGGACGCCCTAGCGTTCGCATTATTATTTTTTAGCTGCGCCCGAACGCCGCAGGAATCTGTCTGGACAAAACTGTCCGTTAATCTCCGTTGTTCGTCCGTCTTCACTGTCATTGTATCCATCGTCATTTTTGTCATCGTTAGTACCGCTCTCGATGTGCTGTTAACATCGTGGCTGCAGCCGTTGGTTGCATCGACTTTTTCTGGATTTTTACGATTTTTTTAAGGGTTTTAGTTGCTCCAATTTTATTGGGTCCTCCCTCAGAGTTGTTATCTTCATTCGTGTGTTTAGTCGCCTTTTTGGTCCCATCGTTATCTTTGCAGAGCAGAGGCCATGCGAGGGTTGGCACAAGCCTTTATGGGGACAAGTGCTCAGAGCCAGACTAGAGCTTATCAAGAGTTCTTCTCAACCGAACGTACTCCGAGGCCTGCCAAGATTTTACCGGGACGGAGACGGTATAATAGTTAAATTGGAGCTGTTCACGCACGAGTCTCACCACGGCTCTACCGCGCAAAGCAACTAGGTCAAAACCATCATATCCGCCATCCTAAAGCATCAATTCCATTTCGTTGTTCAGAGCGTAGTCCAGATTCAGTCAGGGTTGTTATCTGTCATCCCAGGAGGAACCTCACGGCGCGCCCCATACACTCGGGTCCGTGGGGGCGGCGCTCCTCATAGAATGCTAGCCTCCAAAAGTGCTCCTGTCGACTGGCATTCCCCCTGCGGAAATTTCCTCCGGTACGAGGGGGCGGCACTCCCCAAAGAATGCTAGCCTCCAAGAGTATTCCTGTCGGCCAGCATTCCCCCTGCGGTTTCTATCATTCCTTTATCATTCACTTAACTTTGTTTCTTTTCTCTCCGCTGGTTTATTTTCATAAAAAACGTAAATTTACAGAAGCAAGTGAAATACTTCAAAGGAATTAAGAAAACATTATAAATTCGATCTTTGCAACCATTAAGCCATTGGACTTTGTAAAATTTTTTTACTTATGTACGAGTACTTCTAATAAACGTTATTTTAGCTTAAAGAGTTTAAAAAGTCCCTTACAGATCCAAGTTGAGCCGGATCTCGCGGCAATAATTACCGTTAAATTTTGAACTTCGCCGTGGTATGTAAATGTGATCGTTGAATTCTAAAATTGATCATTATTTCTAAACGTTATTTTTTATTTCTAACCTGTTTTTATTTCTATCCCTTTTTTATTGTCTCTAAGATATCGTTGATTAGCTGCAATTTAGTATTTATTCACCACCTTGTAAGGAGTGCTTGTGGATACTAATCTCCATCCTAGGCCTTACAAAGACCCGAGCTGTGTAGCACATCAAAACGAGGACTGAACATATTCAGTATCGTATCGATCAGCAAGGATCAATTCGTGATTCACTGAGGGTTTCATATGCCAATTTAATTAAAGTTGGTCGTAATAACCGTACAATCACATCCATTCAGACACGTCTAGAAGCCATCCAGGATCAGTGACAGCAGTTTAGACGGGAAGTGAAGCAGTGTTTCTATTTCTCCAGGGACTGCCATGCCAAATCGTATAAAAACTACTTGAAAGCGACTGAAATGATGAGAGAGCTTCTGAACGAGAAGCTTTCGCCAGCAGCGTCATCGTCAGCGGAGACTAAGAGAGATTCCTGTTTACAGGATTTAGTTCATCGAGGAGGGCAACTTCCTTCTAGCACTTCAGAACCATCAACGGCATTGCAAGCTCTGCCAATACACAAGACATCGAACTATCAATTTCTTCGACTAAAAAGCCTTGAACTATCCACATTTAACGGGAAACTATCAGAATGGATTTCGTTCTAGGGTCTTTTGATATCAATTGTCGATTATAATCCATCGATACTTCCGGTAGAGAAGTTAATCTATTTGAAGACTTATCTAGAAGGGCCAGCCGCGTAGGTACTTAAAAGCAGCTACCATCGACGAGAACTTTTAAAAAGTCTGGGGAGACGGTGCTCGAGTTTCATGAAAACGAACGACATCATTTCAATTCCGCGCTTAGAAAGCTGTTTTCATTGAAGAAAATGACGAGTGATTCAGCAGCAGCAGCAAGTTAATCACCCTCAAATAGAAAGTCTACAAGCACCCAACGTGCTCCTTGCAACAGCGAAGCTTCATTTCACTGATTCGAAAGGAATGACAGGTCATCTGGGCACTCTTCGATCCAGGAGCAGAAGTCTCTTTGGTCTCTGAGAAACTAGTACAAGAACTGGGATCTACCCCGAAAGAAGTCATCATTATCGATCGTAAGCATTGGATCCAATCAAGTTTGGAAGACCAGGAGGGGCGTAACTGTCTTGATCACACCGCATTTCAATTCAGACGTCGAAGTCGAGATAAATGCTCACGTTTTTTCAAAGTTAACATCACACCTACCTACCTCACAACAGTAACATACGGACTTGCATGTGCCCTATTCTTGGCATGACCCATCTCGCTACTAATCATACATAATGGTCCTAACTACCCGCAAGCTATTGATATCATGAAACATGGCAGATACGTGGATGATATTTTCAGCGGATCTGATGCCCTCGAAGATATTCAGGATAAAACACTTCGTCAACAATGTGCAAGGCGGGCGGCTTTCCTCTAAGAAAGTGGGTGAGTAATCATCCAGAGGCTCTACTTCATCTCCCACCAGAACATTGTTTACCAACTAACTCAATTCAGCTCCAAGACAACACAATCAGAGTTTTAGGTTTATTTTAGAATACAACGATTGACGAGTTAGAGTTACACTTCAATTTTTCATCATTGCCACCTACTAAAATTACCAAACGACCAGTCTTGTCAAAAATTGCTCAATTATTATTCGACCCTATGGGATTACTATCACCAGTCTTCATACAACTTAAGATCTTTATGCAAGAACTTTGGGCTGTTAAATTGCAATGCAAATTAACGTCAATCACTGTTAAACGCTCTAGACACAATTCAAATTCCAAGATGGATTGGACTTTAACTTGCTGGAAGCATTGAACTTCACTGATTTTGTGATGCATTACAAGTGGCTACAGCAGCAGCAAATTTTGCAAGAACATCAACAGAATCGTGAACTGAAGTTCACTTACTATGTTCAAAGACCAAATTAGTCCCTATAAACCGGATGACAATACCAAGATTGGAGTTCTCAGCCGCAGTAATGGCGATCAAATTAGCCAAACATTGCCAGAACGTTCTTCATTTGAGTGACTCTCCTCCTATCCACTTCTGGACGGATTCAATTATAGCCCTCACATAGATCAACAATCACTCTTCACGATGGAAGGAATTCATCCATAATAGAGTGAGAAAAACTTCACCCATAACACAATGGCATCACATCGCAAGAAAAATAAATCGAGCAGATTTTGCCACTCGAGGACTATCTGCTGAGGAGCTCAACATTT
The DNA here is from genome assembly GCA_963969285.1 of Odontomyia ornata. Taxonomy (NCBI): domain Eukaryota; kingdom Metazoa; phylum Arthropoda; class Insecta; order Diptera; family Stratiomyidae; genus Odontomyia; species Odontomyia ornata. Next base: position 238,481,237 of record OZ017739.1, read on the forward strand.
ATCCACTGTGGTGGAGTGAACTTCGATGGCTTCAGAGCTCTAAATGACTGGCCAATTTGCAACGAAACTCCAACAACTGTTGAAGAGGACCTAAAAGAACGATCAGTTCATCATGCAGCAATAAATCATCCATGGGATCTTATTACTCGATACTCCTCATGGGATAAACTACTTAGAGTTACAGCGATGTGTTCACGAATGGTAACTCTCCTCAAGAAACGATCATCGCAACCTTTGAGATCCCCTCTTACACCATCGGAACTCTCCTCGGCCACTATCTTCATAGTCAAAGAGATACTTCTTCAAGGAAATATCAAGACACAGCCCTTTGATCAGGCTTGATCCATTCCTCTGCCCTCTCGGATTATTACGCATTGGTGGGCGTTTCGAAAATTCCAACTTCAGCTTCTCCCAATCACACCCGTACATGTTACCACGAAGCTCACATGTCTCAACGCTAGTAATCAGAGCAGGTCACTTCAAAGCATTACATGGATTAACTCAGGAAACATTAGCAGTCCTCAGGCAACAATTTTGGGTCATCGGTGGTGGAACTCCAGTCAAATCCTTAACCCTGAAATCTGTGAGTTGCACTCGATATAGGAAACAGACATAATGGACCAGTTACCACCTTCTCACTCCAGGCATTATCGCTGATTCTAGAACCAAACTTAGAATCAATCAAAACCAGACTTTCTCAATGGCAACACATTACCCAACTCATTCAGAGCTTCTGGATCAGTGGTCAAAAGAATATCTCCAGCGCCATTAAGCAATGTACAAATGGAATAAGAACTTACAATCAGTCAAAAGAGGAGGCATGGTGCTGGTCATTGACGAGCGGTTCTCACCAGCTAAATGGCCATTAGGCAGAATGACAGACGTCCATTCTGGACCTGACGGCATCGTTCGAGTTGTAGCATCTCAACGTACACGCGACCAGTTTTCATGCTGATTCCAAACCACATTCAACGAAGGCGGGCGGAAAGGTTAGAAATAAAAATATCAAACATCTGCTGACATAGCGATGCTTTCCTCGTGCAAAAAGTTGTGAGCAAACATCTACAGTCGGACCTGGATAAGTGAGAGTTCAAGCGATGGCAACCTCTTTTTCGCTTATGTAGGTTTCTCACTAACCCGATTTTCTACCTTATAGAGATACAGATATTACCATTATCACTCATAGAGGTTAAATAAATGATACAGCAAATATGCAGTGAATAAATGTATTGTACATATGTATTATACAGATATGTATGTTGTGTACTACATAAATTATACACGCAAAATGAAACAATAAATCTTCATGACTATGTAATGATTTTCTGTCTAAGTCCGAACGAGGAACCGACCTCTCATCGGTTCTAGACGTTAAGTCTGAGTAGTGCCAACGGATGGTACCAACCGGTCAACCAATCCGTGCACCGTAATCCATTTTCGCGGTGGCTGCTTGTCGGCCAGCTAGATCGGAGAGGATTTCGGTCGCGGGTCTCCAAATGGATTACGCTCATCTACAATTTTCAGCCACCAATAAATGCCCGTTTCCAAACGCGTCACAAAACACAATCATACGGAGAGGAAACCTAGTTTACGTTACTCCGTATTTCTTCATTCAACCAGTCAAAGAACAAAAATCTTATCTTCACTTCGCGTTCCCGAATTCCCGACGCGGTACCGAAAAATATACTACGCTAACTCAGACCCGACGAAAGCTACGTTAAGGAAAAGGCAAAATCAACAAAGGTACCGCGTACCGCGCGCGACTCGAAACCGATCTCAGCGGATTTTCTTAAACTCTACCCTCGCGACGGCATACTTACCATGCACTCTATTTCCCGCTGAAAGAAGCGAACCACTGGAAAGGAAAGTCCTCGTTAGAGTTAACAATTCATGTTATATTCATTGTAATATTCTCGTACAAGGAAATAATTACATGTAATTCAAGCATTAATGAACTTTAATATTAATTCGGACTATTATTCCGTCTAATTAGTTGTACAGTATCAAAAACTACATAAATGTATGTTTTTTTTTTTAAATATATAAATTATAACTTTTGCTTGATATCTTATCGAAACACGTGAAATCCAAACGAGTGCTATAACCAACTACAACGGAGCAAAATGCAGAAAAGATATAAAAAAATATTATAAGTAGTCGGTCAAAACGTGAAGTCTAATCAAATTGCGATAAGGAAATACGTATCTAATAAATTCATTCTTTTCCGTTTGTATAGCGAACTGGAAAGATGAAGGTTTTGTCATATCCGCCTTTCTTTCTACACTATTGATAATTTAATTTTTATTATATAAGTTACTATGATTTAGTTCAAAGTTTAGATAGATTTATAATTAAAAAAATATTTATATACGTCGTGTGTACACATTCAAGACCCGTAATTTCGGAGTTTTTACATTTGTTTATCGTGTAGTTGATAATCTCAAATTATCGAAATATTTTCCTAAAGTGGTCTCTGTGGTTCTCAGGTCAGTAATTTTTCATATGTCCTTGTCCTTCGCTGGCGTTTTGTCAATTTTATTTACTATCGCGTCAATGTTCAAATCATATTATATTTAATTTTTTTTTGTGTGTCTCCTCGTTGTTATTTTGTATTGCAACTTATTTAAATATTATATTATCATTACAATTACTTTAAATTTTCTTGGCGGTATTTTTTTTCTTTTCTAATTTTAGCTGTACCTTTTTTTAAACTTTTAACATTAATAGTAGACATGCCGACGACAAAATGACGATGTTATTTTTGTTTTTTTTTATCAATTGTGATGTTATCTACAAAAGTTCATACTGACGCAGATGCATCCTTTGTATAATGTCTCGACAATCATTGAACACCCGTTTTATATTTTCTGTATCAATAGCACATGTGAAATGAGGATAGCAATAATATTTACCATCACCACTAGCTGTCGAAATGCGCAAAAATTCATCGCGAATGAAATATTTTGCTCTAATTACTTCTGGATTTAATTTATTACATAGTAAATTTTACTTAGTGCAATAATTTTAGATGCGAGTTAGACTATTTCACTGATATTCTTTGCGAACATATTGTTATTGTGGATCACAAGCTTCCGATTTTAGTTTAAGGTTTGTGTTACACAACATTTCTTTGTTTCGTTTCTCTCTACCTTACATTTCACGAATGATTACTTGTAAATAAGTTAAAACAAAATTAAGTAAAAACTATTAAAGCTCCGATGTTTCATTTAATATTATGTTCCCAAAAATCATACACAAGATTCGGCACTAGATTCAGATTCAAGAGAATATCATAAGTGTCCATCAAACGTTGTATTGGGATTATCTTTACGAGTTATTTACCTGAGATCCCAATTCTAAGTGGTAGTCGCGGCCCAGAGCTTAAATCTAGCCTTTCACTCTCGACCTCAAGTGGTGGTTCAGTGCTCGTCGTCTAGAGTCAGCAGCAGATTTTGCGGTCCTCGGAAATGATGTCTCGACAATGTGTTTATTCAATTTCTAACGGTTGGGCAACTTGAGAGATGAATCGAATTGGTGTTGGGGATTTTAGCAACAAGCGACAATTCCGAAAGGATGTCATACACTTTTAGATAAATAATTGGCTGATATATCTGTCCTACTTCGAATCACTCATATCAGCTGACAGGTTATGATCCCCTTAAAATTATTCAAACCTGCTACAGTCTATACTGTTTCACGGCTGGCGAAGGAACTATCGGCTCAGACCTGCTTCACTTTGTCTAAAATTCCGTCGGTAGATTTCGTCGCCTGCCTTGAAGCCAGAAGGATGGGATCGCAGATTGTACCGCTCCTCCCCCACCCGTCTACTGTCTTCAATCCTCTCCCGGATTTGTTCTCGTAGAATTTGGAGTTTCTCGTGCGGCTCCAGCACCATTATTGGGTCTTCCAAACCTTTCAACTGCCGCAATAGCCGGTACGAGTTTCCGTGGCAGATCATATGCTGGCCGAACACGGCAAAGTATGGGGAGATGCCTGTGGTGGAGTGATAAGACGAACGCAGGGCACAGGTGATGGCGGAAATCCTGCGGTCCCAATCCTTCTGATCCGGTTGGACGTAGGCCCGAATGGCGGCTATGAGGGTGCGGTTCAACCGCTCGGACGCATTGGCTTGCGGGGAATAAACGGCAGTCCGCTGATGCGTAATGCCATACTTTTCCATTAATTCCCGAAATCTAGACGAGGTGAACTGAACTCCGTTGTCGGAGACCAGCTTCTCCGGTACTCCAAATATATGGAAAACGCGATGTTCCAGAAAACTGACTATGGGGCCGGTGTGCAGGTTTCGAAGAGGTTCCAAAATCGAGAATTTGGACAAGTGGTCCAGGACCACGACAGCTCCCGTGTATCCCGAAGTCGAGCGAGAGTACGGACCGATGAGATCTATATACAGGCGCTGGAACACCCGCTCCGGTAGTTCGAATTTTCCCATCGGGGGACGAAGAACAGAATTGGGCGCTTTAGTGCATTTGCACAGCTCACAGGCGGCTACGTGCTTTTTCACTTGCTGCGCCATCTTAGGCCAAAAGAAGTAAGTCTTCAGTCGCCAAAGCGTACGACCATAACCGCCGTGTGCACTCAATGGGTGGTCATGAGCCCGCTTAATCAATTCGAAGGTCAGTTCTTCGGGCACCAATAACTTCCACTGTTCCTCTTCTTGGATGGGGTCTCCGGAGGCGTGTCTCGTCCGTTTGTATATAAATCCCTCCGTCACCCGAAGTTCTGGCAGCTGCGGCAACTGGTTCTGAATCGTATTCATCAGCTGGGTATAACAGGCTGACTTGAAGGCGGGATGGTCCAAGTCGATCCATAGGGGGGCTGTCGTCCTCCTGGGCCAACTCGGCTCCTTCAGGGGCGAACATCCTTGATAATGTGTCCGGTACCATGTGCTGACTTCCCTTGCGGTGTCTTATCGTGAAGTCAAACGCCTGTAATTTCAGGGCCCATCTGGCCAAGCGGCCGTGGAGATCAGTTTGGCTCATCAGCCATTTCAGTGACGCATGATCAGTGACGATTTCAAAGGGATGTCCCTCTACATATGCTCGAAAACGTTTCACTGCCAGCACAGCCGCCAGGCATTCCTGCTCCGAGACCGTGTAGTTCCGCTGGGCCTGGTTCAGCTTGTGAGACATAAAGGCTATAGGTCTCTCCTCGCCGTCTTGTGCAACCTGGACTAAGACTGCTCCCACCCCATGTTGACTCGCTTCACAATGGATTGAGAACGGTTTGTCAAAGTCTGGGGCTGTGCAAAGGCTCGCAAGTTGGGGCCTTCCCAGACGAACTTACGTCCCTTACGCAGCATGTCGGTCAAAGGAGTGGTAATGGTGGCATAGTCACGCACGAAATGCTGGTACCATCCGCATAAGCCTAGGAATCGGCGTAACTGCTTGGTGTCTTGGGTAATGGGAAAACGTCAATCGCTTCAGTCTTGTCCGGGTCGGTCTTGATATTTCCATGCCCAATGATGTGACCCAAATACTTCACCTCCGTCATCACGAACTGACTCTTCTGTATGTTGATGGTTAACCCTGCCCTCCGGATGTGCAGAGCCACCTCCTGAAGCAGGTCGATGTGTTCGTTAAAGGTCTCGGTTATAAGCAGTAGATCGTCCAAGTATACGAAAACTTGGTGCCGTAAATGTGGGGGTATCACCTTATCCATAAGGCGCGTCATTGTCTGAGGGGCATTGTACAATCCGAATGGATTGGTCACGAATTGATACAGGGGCCGACCTGGGACTGAGAAGGCTGTTTTCTCCTTCGAGCCAGGGTCTAAAGGAATTTGCCAGAAGGCGTCCTTGAGGTCTAAGCTCGTGATGAAGTGGGCTTTAGGCAACCGACCCAAAATGCCTTCAATCAACGGTAGAGGGCATGCGTCCTTGACAGTGACGGCGTTCAAGCGTCTGGCATCTAAGCATAGTCGGACCTTGTTCGGCTTGACAACTAAGGTGACCGGGGAAGCCCACGCGCTCTGCGATTCTTCGATCACGGCTAATGCTAGCATTCGATCAACTTCGGCATATAACAACTTTTCCTTCGCCGGAGATATGGCAAAATGTCTCTGTTTTATGGGTTTAGCATCCCCCACATCTATTGTGTGTAACACCAGAGCTGTCCGCCCGAGACCTTCCTTCTCAGGCGATGGAAAAGCCGATATAGCCGAGTCAAGTCGCAGTTGTTGGTTCACATCCAGTGTATGTCGTAATAAGTGAGTGGTTTGAGTTTTGTTAGGAACAGTGGTGACGGACTCCAGGGTCGCGCCGGAAAACAGTGCCGGGGCCAAGTTAAATTTTCGAACGAAATCCACCCCTAGATAAAGATTCTGGATTAATTGAGGTATAATGTAAAATTCCAGAGGTTTAGTTACTCCTTTAAATGTGACATCCGTCGTAATTTTTACCACTACAGAGTGACGAGTTCCGTCCGCCGTGCTTAGCCAGATGGTAAAATGGTGGATTTGGTCCGCGTGCATTGCCAGCACCGCCCCTGCAAAATCGGCTGATATGCAATTCACACTGGCTCCCGTATCGACTAAACCTGACAATCGTTTTTGCAGGAGGTGTACTAACGCATTTGGTCGAACGTCATCCCTCAATAATTCGTCTAAGTGTACGTACCTCAGTACCTTCCTCGACTGCCTGACCCTTCTTCAGAAGCTCCGCATCCGACGCGTGGCTCGCTTTCTTCGCGGTGGGACAGTTGTAGCCAACTCCTCATGGAAGATGCGCTGTCGAGTAGCCGAATAATTCCGCAGTCTGACGTGGAAGGGCTTGACATGCCAAGGAAACTTCGCCTCGCTATCATTTCCCTGCGCGTCCGCCTCGGCAAAGGATGACGTCGGTTGTGGAACTTCGGGAGAACTGTGTTTGGCGGTGCGAGTCAGCAGAATTGGGGTGATGTTTGGGGCTTGGTCATAGCTAGTGATGGGGTCAGCATTGGTTCGTCCGGGTTTTAAGAGTGCCGACGGGTGGTCGCGGCACTCGCTGGCAAGTTTTTTCGCAATTTGCAATTTGCGCAATCAGGTGCGTAAGTGTCTGCCTTCCCGCATCGGTAGCAGAAGATCGTCGGTTCCGCTGGACATGCATAGAACCGATGCCCCGTTTGTCAGCAGTTCCAACAGACCGTCGGGCTTGTAATTGCTTCAAGGGATGGTCGATCAATCATTGCTTGGCCCTCAAGCTCCGGTGGTGCTCCGCTCCTCGGTACTGGTACTGGGTCAGCAAGTAGGTGGTCCGCTGCCATCAACTCCGCGGTGTGATGATTTCGTGGATTTGGTCCGGTTATGCGAGGTTGTGGACGGAAGGTACCTCGCCGCTCATCCAGCTGTTGTTGCCTACGGGCATGGAGGCGTAATCCCTGTATGGTGTTGATGGAAAAATGCAGAAGGCTGTTCTGAAGCTCCCAACGCATATTCTCCCTGATAATTTCTACCAGTTCATCCTCGGGCATGGTTGTTCGTAAGCGAGTGCTCAATCGCACTATACTTGTGTAGTACTGGTCGAACGGTTCGTGAACGCCTTGTTTCCGTTTCTTTATTTGTTCCCGTAGTTCTCTTTCAGTGAAGCCGTCATCAAATCGATTGCGGAAGGCTGCACTGAAAGAATCCCAATTGGGACGTGGCGTCGACTCCTTAAAACTCCAGTACCAGCCGGCAGCATCTCCGCTGAACAGAAGGTGTGCATGCCGGAGGAAGGCCGAGATATCACCTCCCAGGGTGCTGGATACTAACGCCTGAATCCTGAAAAGGAACCGGTCCGCTGATATCATCGAGTTGAAACCCGTGAAGTTCAGGCGCCAACTCTCCATGATACGAGGCGTCGGGTCTCGGAAAGGTGTCAATGCGTTCACGGGGGGAATCGCATCTTCGATTGACCTGCTGTAAGGGACTGCCTCGGGGACTGGAGGTACCAACGCAGGTGCGGAGCTGTGTCGTGGTCGATACTCGGGAGCTCTGGGGTCCATTCCCGGGTTCCTTGGAGGTAGGGTCCATTGATCAGCCGGTCGAGAGTGGGGCATAGCCACACTGGGATTTGGCTCCCAGCCAAGCGGAGTTCTCACGCGGCTGGGGGGTTGGCTCATCGGGAGGTTCTGGAGCCTTCCCTCCAAGTTGCCGATCCTCTCAGACATATCTCGCATTAACGCCACGAGGGTGTCAATGGAGTGGGTGGAAGGCGCGGTTGTAACCTCGGCCGCGACAACTGCAGCAGGAACTTCCCCGCCCACGGCTCCTTGCAAATCCATCAGTGATTGGGGCGGTTCGGCATCTGGGGCCCCTTTCGCCACTGCTCCACGCGTCGGGACGTGCGTTCCGAGGGGGGCGTCTACGGCGGTCCGCTCTATGGGTCGCCGGCATAGTGGACAAAGCTTTGATGTCAGTAGGAGCTGTTGGACACAGGCACGATGGAACAGGTGTCCGCACTCCAATCGCACGCTGTGTACACCCTCCACTACGTCTTCAAAGCAGATCCCACAGTTAGCGGGTTGGACCGCTTTGGATCGGGTCCAACGCTTATCTGGTGTCCGTTTCGTCGCCATGTGTGGGTTTAATATGGGTGTTGGTGCTATATTTTACTGAAAGAAGAAAAAAAAAGTAACTTAATCCTTCTTCTACTTCTAATCTGTATATATATGCAAAAAAACTTAATGTTAGATTAGTGGCCGATAGTGGCGAGCTATCTCGTAACTAAAGAAGAAAAAAAAGTTTATGTGATAGACACTTTCCCTTCCTGCAGTCGACTCCTCCAAAGGGAAATGAGAGTGCGTGGTAGTCTGCCGAAGAAAGGCCGATTTACAAAAATTATCCCCAAACCCACATACATTACAAAAACTGTCTCTAAACTACGTTAAATGACTCGACGAGACAAGTGGTAGAGCTACCATAACAGTTTTGTACGCGGTCAAAATTCCCGACGCGTGGAAGCATTCCGGGCTGTGCAACTCCAGCATACGCCACCGAACGTTGAACCGATACCACTCGTCTATCACGCATACGAAATGTGTAGAATCCTTCCGCGACATAAAGGCAAGGTAGCCTTCTATTTTCTTGAGAGTCCAGGCCGATAGGAGAAACCCATCTGGCTGACAGTTCCATCAAGAAAATAGAAGGTCCTTACAGGGGTTAACCTGGGACAACACATCGGAAGGATTCTGTCGCGAACAAAAAAAATCAAACAAAGGAGAGCGGAAGCTACAACTCACGTGAAGCGACTGCTAGTGTGTATCACACAACTTCACTGCTCCTGTTTGTGAGGCTCGAGTACCAAGGTACCTTACATCCTCCGTAAAGGACCAACTCGTCAGAAGACGCGAATCTTTAATCTCCTTAGGATGTTTTTTGGCCCATCGTTGAGGGCCATTTGTAATGATCTTCTGTCTAAGTCCGAACGAGGAACCAACCTCTCATCGGTTCTAGACGTTAAGTCTGAGTAGTGCCAACGGGTGGTACCAACCGGTCAACCAATCCGTGCATCGTAATCCATTTTCGCGGTGGCTGCTGACTTTCTCAATGGCAACACATTACCCAACTCATTCAGAGCTTCTGGAATCAGTGGTCAAAAGAATATCTCCAGCGCCATTAAGCAATGTACAAATGGAATAAGAACTTACAATCAGTCAAAAGAGGAGGCATGGTGCTGGTCATTGACGAGCGGTTCTCACCAGCTAAATGGCCATTAGGCAGAATGACAGACGTCCATTCTGGACCTGACGGCATCGTTCGAGTTGTAGCATCTCAACGTACACGCGACCAGTTTTCATGCTGATTCCAAACCACATTCAACGAAGGCGGGCGGAAAGGTTAGAAATAAAAATATCAAACATCTGCTGACATAGCGATGCTTTCCTCGTGCAAAAAGTTGTGAATTTAGTATTGCCATTAAAATTAATTCTTAGAGGTAAGATTATGTTTCTATTTTGCTTTTTCTTTATCGCATTTCGGAAAACCCATAGCCTGAGCAAACATCTACAGTCGGACCTGGATAAGTGAGAGTTCAAGCGATGGCAACCTCTTTTTCGCTTATGTAGGTTTCTCACTAACCCGAGTTTCTACCTTATAGAGATACAGATATTACCATTATCACTCATAGAGGTTAAATAAATGATACAGCAAATATGCAGTGAATAAATGTATTGTACATATGTATTATACAGATATGTATGTTGTGTACTACATACATTTGACACGCAAAATGAAACAATAAATCTTCATGACTATGTAATGATTTTCTGTCTAAGTCCGAACGAGGAACCGACCTCTCATCGGTTCTAGACGTTAAGTCTGAGTAGTGCCAACGGATGGTACCAACCGGTCAACCAATCCGTGCACCGTAATCCATTTTCGCGGTGGCTGCTTGTCGGCCAGCTAGATCGGAGAGGATTTCGGTCGCGGGTCTCCAAATGGATTACGCTCATCTACAATTTTCAGCCACCAATAAATGCCCGTTTATAAACGCGTCACAAAACACAATCATACGGAGAGGAAACCTACTTTACGTTACTCCGTATTTCTTCATTCAACCAGTCAAAGAACAAAAATCTAATCTTTACTTCGCGTTCCCGAATTCCCGACGCGGTACCGAAAAATATACTACGCTAACTCAGACCCAACGAAAGCTACGTTAAGGAAAAGGCAAAACCAACAAAGGTACCGCGTACCGCGCGCGACTCGAAACCGACCTCAGCGGATTTTCTTAAACTCTACTCTCGCGACGGCGTACTTACCATGCACTCTATTTCCCGCTGAAAGAAGCGAACCACTGGAAAGGAAAGTCCTCGTTAGAGTTAACAATTCATGTTATATTCATTGTAATATTCTCGTACAAGGAAATAATTACATGTAATTCAAGCATTAATGAACTTTAATATTAATTCGGACTATTATTCCGTCTAATTAGTTGTACAGTATCAAAAACTATATAAATGTATGTTTTTTTTTTTTTAAATATATAAATTATAACTTTTGCTTGTATATCTTATCGAAACACGTGAAATCTAAACGAGTGCTATAACCAACTACAACGGAGCAAAATACAGAAAAGATATAAAAAAAAAATATTATAAGTAGTCGATCAAAACGTGAAGTCTAATCAAATTGCGATAAGGAAATACGTATCTAATAAATTCATTTCCGTTTGCATAGCGAACTGGAAAGATGAAGGTTTTGTCATATCCGCCTTTCTTTCTACACTATTGATAATTTAATTTTTATCATATAAGTTACTATGATTTAGTTCAAAGATTAGATAGATTTATAATTAAAAAAATATTTATATACGTCGTGTGTACACATTCAAGACCCGTAATTTCGGAGTTTTTACATTTGTTTATCGTGTAGTTGATAATCTCAAATTATCGAAATATTTTCCTAAAGTGGTCTCTGTGGTTCTCAGGTCAGTAATTTTTCATATGTCCTTGTCCTTCGCTGGCGTTTTGTCAATTTTATTTACTATCGCGTCAATGTTCAAATCATATTATATTTAATTTTTTTTTGTGTGTCTCCTCGTTGTTATTTTGTATTGTAACTTATTTAAATATTATATTATCATTACAATTACTTTAAATTTTCTTGGCGGTATTTTTTTTCTTTTCTAATTTTAGCTGTACCTTTTTTTTAACGTTTAACATTAATAGTAGACATGCCGACGACAAAATGACGATGTTATTTTTGGTTTTTTTTATCAATTGTGATGTTATCTACAAAAGTTCATACTGACGCAGATGCATCCTTTGTATAATGTCTCGACAATCATTGAACACCCGTTTTATATTTTCTGTATCAACAGCACATGTGAAATGAGGATAGCAATATTGTTTACCATCACCACTAGCTGTCAAAATGCGCAAAAATTCATCGCGACTGAAATATTTTGCTCTAATTACTTCTGGATTTAATTTATTACATAGTAAATTTTACTTAGTGCAATAATTTTAGATGCGAGTTAGACTATTTCACTGATATTCTTTGCGAACATATTGTCATTGTGGATCACAAGCTTCCGATTTTAGTTTAAGGTTTGTGTTACACAACATTTCTTTGTTTCGTTTCGCTCTACCTTAAATTTCACGAATGGTTACTTGTAAATAAATTAAAATAAAATTAAATAAAAACTATTAAAGCTCCGATGTTTCATTTAATATTATGTTCCCCAAAAATCATACACATGATTCGGTACTAGATTCAGATTCAAGAGAATATCATAAGTGTCCATTAAACGTTGTATTGGGATTATCTTTACGAGTTATTTACCTGAGATCCCAATTCTAAGTGGTAGTCGCGGCCCAGAGCTTAAATCTAGCCTTTCACTCTCGACCTCAAGTGGTGGTTCAGTGCTCGTCGTCTAGAGTCAGCATCAGATTTTACGGTCCTCGGAAATGATGTCTCAACAATGTGTTTATTCAATTTCTAACGGTTGGGCAACTTGAGAGATGAATCGAATTGGTGTTGGGGATTTTAGCAACAAGCGACAATTCCGAAAGGATGTCATACACTTTTAGATAAATAATTGGCTGATATATCTGTCCTACTTCGAATCACTCATATCAGCTGACAGATTATGATCCCCTTAAAATTATTCAAACCTGCTACAGTCTATACTGCTTCATGGCTGGCGAAGGAACTATCGGCTCAGAGTTGATGGACTGGAAATCGAATGAAAATTTTGGAGACTGGACTCCAAAGACGAACTTAAATCTTCTATATGGTTGTTGTGTAGAGGGCTTTGTGTTGTGATTTCAGGCGGTGCAAGCTTTTGCTTCCCGTAAAATACCGATGACGACAGGAACGGATGACGAATTTCTATGATCTGGCTCCGGCGTGTGTGACACTGACCTAATTAAGCAGAAGTGTCATTTCTTTAAGCATTAAGGTAGTTGTTAAATAGATCGAACTGAACATCATACCTTTGTATCCGCGAACACTCTGGCCTTCTTGTACTCCTGCAAGAAAACTTCAGACCCGGGTTACACGGATAGCCTTGTGACTTGTAAATATCCAAACAACACTTCACGCTTCCGACCTCCTCTCTCGAGCTTTTAACCGCAACTCGGTTGCCATGTGGCTGTCAATCTTCCTTTGACATCCCACGACAAAATTCACGTGGGATGTGCAACCGTCAAGACCAACATGAGATGACAAGCCACATAGCAGCAAGGTGTGTTGGTGGTGGTCACCCAGCGGCGTTGCCTGATTCATTACAACTATTTTAAAAAAATCTGTTGTTTTTCTGTTTTTCCGTATTTACATTTTGTACATGCTTTTCTATTTCGTAAATTTTATCGAATATTTTCTTATCACCAACCGCCGAATATTCAAAAAACATATGTATCTCATCTAGTGCATTTAAAATTTCCTTCTTCTTTGGAATGTTCTCTACTTCTGTATCCGAAATCTGCGATCGGTCGGTTTCATCTTCACAGTTATTTCCGTCAGTACACGTTGTCACCAAGTTCTGCACGATATCGTCATCGGTAAATTCTTCAGTGGTAGCCAGGTCGTCAAATTGTACGAAATCTGCAAAGGCTGGCGTTACCACATCACTAGTAGATTCTTGACACACAAACTTGGTCCGTTCCTCATTCCTAGGTTCAGCTTCAACTTCATTATCCTCTGGTAGAAATTCTTGTTTATCTGTGTTGATACAAAATCCCGCTTTTTTGAAACAGTTTTTGATAGTAACAACACTTACTTTGAACCATGTCCTCCTTGCAAATTTCATGGCTAGAAGTACTTCGAGGCACGTAAGAGTATGTTGAACAAGTTCTCTGCAGTAAAAGCGTTTGAATGTGTGTATGACACCTTGATCTAAAGGTTGAAGTTTACTGGTGGTATTGACAGGCAAAAACATGACTTTTACGTTATTAAATGTTGGTAGGTCCGTATGGGAAGCACAGTTGTCAACGAAAAGCAAGATTTTTTGTGTTTTATCTTTTCAGCCAATCTTTAAATAATATCCTTGTCATCCACGCTTTTGTGTTATTGACATAATCAACAGGTAAAGTCTTGACACCTTGAAAACATTTAGGCTTTTTTAATTTCCCGATTATCAAAAGAGGGAGCTTATCAGTACCGGTCATGTTTACGCATTGAAGAATGGTTAGACGTTCCTTGCTTAATTTTCCCTCATGACATTTTTTACCCTTAAATGTAAATGTTTAATCAGGAAGACACTTGAAGAACAAAGCAGTTTCATCCGCATTGTAAATATCGTCCAGATCATACCCCTTTAAGAGACTCGGCAAGCTCTTTACTCATTGGTTACACACGCTTTGGTCGACAGATTTACTTTTCAAAACCCTCTAAACAACCAACCAACCTTTTCAAAACCCTCTAAACAACCATTGATTGCCGAAAAGTTCTGAAATCCCAATTCTGTGGCAAAGTTTTTCGATTTTTGTTTTAGCAAGGGTCCATCAATGGGAATGTTCTTATCAAGGGTTTGTTTGATCCATTCTAAAAGGCAATTTTCAATATCAGGAGACTCGGAATGTCGACCCCTCTTAATATTTCCATGTCCCCTAAAGCACTGAGACTTTATCGAGTCTTTTGACTTAATAATTTTATAATAGGTGGATTCTGGTACACCAAACTCACTTTGAATTTTAATACGCGATTTCCCACACGCAAACGCATTCACGATTTTAAGTTTTTCACTTAGAGATAACACTTTGATTTTTCTTATGGACATGACGTAGAACTGAACCTTCGTCGTTCTTGATATTAATCAACTGTAATAAGGGCCAAATGTGCGCAAAGACAATGTAAATTAGGTAGTTCTCCGAAATTTTAGAAAGCATTTGTTTATGTTTTCTAAAATTTCGGGGAGCTACCTGCGTGTGCGTACATGCTCAACTGTCGAGGTAAAGATAACTAGCAGTCTCAGTTATAGAAGTCCATGTACGAATATCTGAGGCTCCACGACTCTCTTATAGAGGTTTCAATTTCTCATATACAGAGGTTTTAGAGGCTAAAAACGACAATTACTGGCAATTTCTCTCACTTAAAGAGTTTTCCCGCTTACCCAGTTGTCACTTACACAGATTTGACTGTATAACTTTATTGCTTGGTTTTCTAATCTTCGCGCGTCCAGAGATATCACGGTGCACTGCTAAATGTTAGAAACCCCTCGAACATGAGGTGATCGACAGACACTCTGAGTTTCACCCAATTTTTTTGTTTCTTTCCTTTTGAGCATCGTCCTAGTGTTTCGTCGGTCTATCCTCATTCTTCTTTGACACCTCGTAGAGTGCAATTCGAGACGAAGTGGGTGAATTAGTTCCTTAGCACATTCGGCTTGCTGGGACCAACATCTGGCGCCTCTGATTCACCTAGACCAGCAATTTATCAACTACATCTAAGCAAGTTCAAACACTAACTCATTCATTCTTTTTTTATCAGTCTTCTTCTTTGGCACCTCGTAGAGTGCAGTTCGAGACAAAGTGAGTGAGTAATTTGCTTAGACATTTTATCGCGTCAATTAGTTCAAATCAGTGAGTTGATTCTGGCCTTTATTTCAAGTCCTAATCATTCGACTTGCTGGGATCAACCTGTGGCGACTCTGATTCACCTAGACCAGCAAGTTATCAACTACATCTAAGAAGTTCGTACACACACACGTTCATTCATTTTGTTATCTATCACTCCTTTATCATTTACTTATCTTCGATTCTTTTTTCTGTGCTAGTTTATCTTCTTAAAAAACGTAAATTTATAGAAGCAAGTGAAATACTTAAAACATAAAATCGAGCTTTACAACCATTAAGTCATTAAACCATTGAACTTTGAAAAAAAATCTTTACTTATGTACTTCTAATAAATAAACGGGAAAGACTTCAACGTTAATCATCTCAAGTTTGAATTGAATTATAGTTTACAGAGTCCCTTATAGATCCACGTCCTAATCTCTTTCTACTTCTTCTTAGCACTACAGCCCCTCTCGGGCCCTCGCTTACTGCAAATAGCGCCTCCAACTGTCTCGGTCTATTGACCGCGTCCTCCAATTCCGGAATCCGAGCAACGATGAACTGTCTTCGTCGACCGAGTCAGACCAGCGTTTCCTTGGTTTCCCCACTGGTCTCCAGCCTTCAGTTCTCCCAACAAACACCTTTTTGGGTATCTCTTGTTCGTCCATACGATCCATGTGGGTAGCCCATTGCAGCTTCCGCAGTCTTATAATCGTTGAGACCTCCGGTTCGTCAAAAATTTCATACAGCTCATGGTTGTATCGAATTCGCCATTGGTCCCCGTCTAGCTTTGCTCCGATTATTCGCCTCAGAACCCGTCGCTTAAAGGCGTTCAATATAATATTTGCGGATGCATGAGTTAGGGTCCATGTTTCACACCCATAGCATAACACAGATCTTATCACAGATTTGTATACTTGGAGCTTTGTTTTCCTGTGTATGCAGCTAGTCTTCAAGATCGTCAATACTGAATAAAATATTTTATTTGCGAGCTGTATTCTTCGGTGTATTTTGTCCTTTGCATTGCCCGTTTTCGTTATTTTAGCGCCTAAATACACAAATTTGCTAACATTTTCGATACTGTATTCGCCAAGTATATTTTGTATATTGAGGTACTTGGACTTGGGAGGTCGTCGACGTCATTGTCATCATGGTAAGATGGACTAATTTGGTTGGGATGCCAAAGTAAAGCATTATTTGGTACAGTACGTTACGATCAATACTCTCGTATGCTTGCTTAAAGTCAACAAAAATTTGGTGTACGTCTATGTTGAACTCCCAGCACTTTTCAAGTACCTGCTTGGCTGTGAACAATTGGTCTATTGTTGATCTACCTGCTCTAAAACCACCTTGGTACTCCCCAATAATACTCTTGGCGTATGATCCGATTTTATTTTCAGAAAATATTTTGTACGCCGTACAAAGTAGTGATATGCCTCTATAATTTTCGCACTGTAGCTTGTCACTTTTTTTGGGATATATAATATAATAATATGTTCTTGTTGCCAAATGTGCTGGATGACTTTGTGAATAGCTTTATGAATACTAATGCCACCATATTTGATGAGCTCTACTGGAATCTCATCGATGCCCGGCCCTTCATTATTCTTTTGGCTTTGATGTTAGAACAAACTTCATGCAGAGTTGGTGGGGCTAATGGAATCTCTTTACAATTTCTAATAATGTTTGTAAAGCAAATAAATAAAAGTTTTTTTTTTTCTCAGATTGTATTAATACAAAAATACCAGGAAATTAACAATTCACAAAAGTGAACATACACTTCACAAAAATATAAAAAAATAAAATATAACAAGCATACTCACGAGCTTAACATTTTGTATGGCCTCCGTTTGCATATATAACAGCTTGTAGCTGCCGGGGAATAGATTCTACTAAGAAGAAGGGATGTTTTCCTAAACATCCCGTATCTTTTGTTTCAACTCATCTTTTTCCGCAGGATTCATACTTTTTAAGCAGTTCTTTATTTCATGCCATAAATTCTCTATCGGATCGAGATCTGGGAACTATGTTGGAGAGTTTTTTTTAGTTGTTTTGGAACATTTTACAAAAGCCATTCTCGAACAATGTTCGATGCTTGCTTCGGATCATTATACAGTTGAAAACTAGAGCTGTGACAAATCGTATGTATTCGTTACATAGTAACGAGTACATCACCAGATTCGAAATACCGAATCGTTACATTCGAATACATTTCGTTACTCGTTACTTTCGCATAAATACGACTCAAACAAAGGAAACACCGTTTGTTATCATTTCTCGACTTGATTTGGTCGTCTGTATCAGCACAGTTGTGCTTTTCTGCACAACTGTGCTAAGCTAGGCGATTCGATTCGTCGTAGATATGCGGGTTCGATGGTATGCGGCGACATTTTTGGTATGCTATATTTCTTGGATACAGATTAGGTTTGCGGCCGAGCATTTGGTTTATGCTGCCATTTTTTGCGTATACGTGCATTGTTGCAAAGTTTGATGTACAGTGTGCTGTATAGCCCGTGTAAAAGCTCGTATATTTTTTTAAACATTTAGAAAATTAAGTTTGAGAAGTGAATTTGGTGTTAAAGTTTCTAAATTGGTATGTAATTTTATATAATTAGTCCGCAGTTTTAATAAAACTTGAGGATTATGGTCACTTACAAGAATAATAAAATATGACCAAACACAATTAACAGTTAACACCTGTGCCCTTAGAGCAGATGCTTAAATAAAAGCGCTAACTATATCTAAAGAAATACTGCTATTTGATTCATTAATGGCTTTTTTTTGCACATACAACAATTTTTTTCTGAGTTATGAAATATCTGAAGAAATCTGAATCTGAAGACTAATTATAAATTTCTGGCATTGTCTTTAATGCAAAGTTTAGCCTCAAGATTATTTACATTCATCTTTACATGTGTTTCCGAATTGGGTGTTAGCGTTTCCGTGAAAGTATCTGCATGAACGTTTGTCGTACCGTTAATTCTGTTGAAATCAACGGAATATTTTTAACGTAAACTTTCAATGCTATTGAACGTATTTTTCAAAACCAAAAATAAATTGTTGCCTTAATGTACTTTAAATGATAAATTTACTTATCAATATCAAAGCAAGCAAATTTTGAACAAAGTCTTCCACTGCCACTAAATTATTAATAAACACCGGCTCTCATTTGGTGGCCCTTATTATGTAGTTTTATCTAAACAAATTCATTTAATATTGCAGTGCAATGGAAAATAAAAGAAGCAAGTTGTGGACATTTTTCACCACAGTTTCCGGTGATAAAGCGAAATGTGATCTATGTCAAAGCTTATATTCTGTAAAAGGAGGGTCCACGACAAATTTGAGGAAACATCTCATGAGTAGACATCCGTCATCTTATGAAAATATTGTTCGACCTTTAACAAAGCCGGCAGTTCCCATAACCTCAGAACCAACTCTAATGCCAGTGCCATCAAGCTCACGTTCTGAAGATCCAAATATGACGCCAGTGCCATCAAACTCACATAATGAAGTTGTAACATCTTCGAGGTTCTATTCGCAACAAAAACAAACTATAATGTCATCATTTGTGAAAAAGCCTTTTAGTATGGCAAGAGAAAAAAGATTGAATGACTTAATTCTCAATATGGTTGTGAAAGATTTGCAACATTTTTCAATAGTAGAAGATGCCGGTTTCAAATCTTTAATAAATTATATGGAACCACAACATTCATTACCTTCCAGGTACACATTGAGCACGACGTTGTTCGATGCGCAATATGCAGTTGTGAAAAATAATTTAAAACTGGAATTGAACAGTGCTTCTCATATTTCCATTACAACCGACGGTTGGACTTCACGGGCAATGACGTCATATCAAGCAGTTACAGCACATTATTTAAAAAACTGGGAACTAACGACAGCGTTACTGGGTTGTTTTGAATGCCAGGAGCGACATACAGGTGAATATCTAAAAACAGAAATAATGCGCTTGTTATCAGAGTGGGAAATACAAGAAAAAGTGTTTGCATGTGTAACTGATAATGCAGCAAACATGAAAGCGGCAGTGCGATTGACTGGCTTCGAGCATTTGACCTGTTTCGCTCATACCTCAAATTTAGTGGTGCGTGCTGGCTTGCAGATAAGTGAAGTTCAAAAACTTATGAAAAAAGTAAAAGCAATTGTGGAACACTTCCATAGAAGTTCCGTGGCTACAAAAAAACTACTGAAAATGCAGGAACAACTCAGGCCAGGCCAAACCCCATTAAAATTGAAAATTGATGTCATAACAAGATGGAATAGTAGCCTGGAAATGATTGAAAGAATGATAATTCTACAGGAGCCTCTTGAAGCTGCGCTTGGGCTTTTACATAATCCTGTAGGTCTGCTTGAGAATGAATGGCAAGTTCTTTCAGAAATCCAAAAATTTTTGAGTCCATTTAAGCAACTTACAGAGCAAATTTCCTCACAAATCGAGGTAACGATTTCAATGATCGTTCCGGCCATCGATAGTGTTACGGAAATATGTGACAATTTGGATCAAAATTTTGTTAGCACAGACATTGGGAGGAGACTTCTTAAAATAGTCACCGAACTTAAGAGCAGATTCAAAAACTGTCCAACACATCCAGTACTTTCCAAAGCAGCTTTATTAGATCCTAGGTTCAAACGGCTAGCATTTACAGACCAATCAACATATAAATATGCCGAAAAAATTTTACAACTAGATTTGCAAAAATTCGTAACACATCTACCGTGGCGGATCTTTCATTCAATACTGACGCAGTAAATGATTCTGCATCTGCAATTTTGGTGGATGACAACTCTATTAGGAGGAAATTCGACCTAAAAGCTTCTTCTTTCGCAGCATCAACTGTTAACACCAGCACAGCTACCATAAGGCAATATATGGAGGAAAGAAATATAACCAGACATGAATGTCGTCTAAAGTGGTGGCAAGCGAGGGCGGTTCTTTATCCAGAGCTGTCACGTTTAGCAGAAAAATACTTAACAGTCATGGCTAGTTCAGTGCCTTCAGAGAGGATATTCTCTAAATCTGGTCTGATTTTATCTGAAAGACGCAGTTCTTTAAAACCAGACCGCATGGAAAAAATTTTGTTTTTGAATATGAATCAAAGATTAATCTAATAATAGAGGAAAACCGATATGAGGCTAATTATTTTCAAAACTAATTATTTTTTTATGACTGATGAATTCCAGACTGATTATTTTTTAACAAATGAGTTTTAGACTGATTGTTTTTGTAAGTTTACCTTATTATTACTGAGTTAATATATTTTCTCAAAAATTATACAAAGTGTGGCCTTTATTTCTAAATGAAAGGGAAATGACGCTCCAAGTCTCTAAGTTGGATGAGTTAATTGTTGAAAATATTCTATGGTAAAATTTTAAAATAATTTCAAGTTCAAGCATATCCTTTCGGACAGTATAATTTGCGTTTTATGAAAATCTTATCAAATTCTTTAAAATATGGCATTAAGGTTAAAAATAATCACTTTGAGAAAATAGAGGAACATGTGACTATTTGCTATTCGCTTGCTATTAAAATAGCCAAAAATTAGCCAATTATAAGCTCAGGTGTCAGACACCTGTTAACATTCTATTTATTTCCATGTTTAAAATTCTTGTGTTGCTTAAACCGGCAAAGAACGAAATTACTACATAGGGGAACATTTTAAATTGCACGAGTCATACGAACAATATGTACGTGCCCATTCCATACGGTTCGAAAGTAACGAAACTTTTTTTGTCGAAATTGCTTTTTTAATCAGTCTGGACGATTTCGCGTTAATTTCGGAACACTTGTTTTAGGATTTGCCCTTGCCTTGCGAACAATGAGCAGTTCATCAGGTTGTAAGAGAATTTTTTAGCTTCCTCTTCCAAGACTGTTCCTTAAGGTTCCTCCATATTTCCACTTATTAATAATTTTTTGAATTGTAGAATGTGTCCATCCCACAACTTCCCCAATCTCGCGTAATGATTTACCCTTGCAGCGCAACTTAACAAAAAATTCCCGACTGGAATGTCAGTACGCTTTCGGTTAATTCCCATTTTCACAATTAAGAACAGAATTATCACTAACTTCACTTTTAAATCATAACGTCATACGTCGAAATTTTCACAATCCTGCAGGTGAGTCCCCGGTTTTTCTGAGTGTACGCTCAATTTTGTGTTTGTGGAATTTCAGTATCACCTAGTTATTTTGTTTGAGTTTTCATAATCGGTATTTCCCTTCTTTCTCAAATTATGCTTTCATCCATGACACGAAACGGAAATTAAAAATTTTTTACTGTACAAGACATATAAGCGACCAATTAACACACAAAAAAAAAAAAAAAAAAATAGAAAATGTATCGCAAAATGAGAAGGAATACGAAGGAAGAAGGAAAAAACTAAAAATAAACAGATGCCCCAAAAAGATCCGTACAACAAAGACGAAACTTGGGCAAACGCGTGCATTTATATGCAATATAAACTCATGTGAGTGACTTATTTATCTAACATTGGCTTCAGTGATAAAGTCTTAATAAATCCGGGCGCATCATATCTAATATTTACTTGGAACCACACGTTTTTGGTCGATTCAAAAAACTTTGTACTAGCGTTAATGCAAAATGGGCAAATACACGTCCCCATTGAAAATCTAGTAAGTTGGTTTTAAATCATGAGGAAGGTAAAACTGTGGCAAAAATATGTTCGATACTCAACATGAAACTTAGAACTGTTTACGATATTCTCCGGAGGTATAAAGAAGAAAGCGGAATAAACATGAAGCGCAGTCCTGGCCGTGCAAAGGTTCTAACGAAGCTTGAAGAACGCCCGATCCCTAAATTGAGTGCTCCAAAAATTGCAAGTGCAGTTTTCGCAGATTAAAAAAAAATGTGGACTGTGAAACAGTGCGCCGAGTTTTGAGAAATGATCAATATAATGCACGTGTTGCGCGCAAAAAGTCATTCATCAGCGCAGTGAATAGAAAAAAATTGTCAATTTCACCAAGGAATATATTTTGAAGGATGTTGATTATTGGGACGACGTAATTTTTGCCGATAAAAGCAAATTTAATGTCTTTTGCTCAGATGGACGTGTTATGATGTGCCGCAAGCCCAACGACGAATTCCGAAGAACCTCAGGCCTAAAGAGAAGCACGGGGCGCTGTTTAATGATTGGGGGATGTATATGTAGCCGCGGTCTTGACGAAATTGTATTTATTGATGGTATCATGAACTCCCATCTGCGAAAAAGTGCCGCGAAAATGGGGACTTTAAATATTCCGAAGCCCATGTCGCAAACATAAGGCTCGCATTGTTCATGAATGGCAGCTGTAAAATTGCCCAAAATTAGTTCATCCCCTTCCCCAGTCATCGGATTATAATCCTATTGAAAACCTCTGGGATGAGTTGGACAGAAGAATTCATAGCACGCCGATTTATTCCAAGGATGAAAATTGATGAAGAATATTTGCGAAAAACCATCTCTAGTATGACAAATTGTTTATAATGTGTTATTGAATAAAAGGTACATGCAATAATTCCCAGTTTTATAAAATTTTGGTTTATTTTCGCAATTTAGTCTTCGTGCGGATCTTTTTGGAAGGTGCAATTTTTTTTCTTTTAAGAAATTTCCTATTTTTTGGCATTTGTGTGATATGTAAGGCTATGTTCTGCAAATAATATGTATTTTTTTCCAATTTTCCCCTTTTTATTGACTTATAAAATGTGGTAGAAGGAACATTCCTTACTTGTGTGGGTCTTTATGGGAGTCACTATTTACATACACATATATTTTTTTATGCATATACTTACATACATACATATATATATATATATATATATATATATATATATATATATATATATATATATATATATATATATATATATATATATATATATATATATATATATGCATACGCACACACACACACACACACACACATATATATATATATATATATATATATATATATATATATATATATATATGTATATATATATATATACAGAGGTGGCCAAAAGTGATCGGACAATACAAGAAACAAGCAATAAAATACTTTTACGAGCATAAGCTTTGAAATGAAATAAAAATTTTTCCCTTATATAAAAGTTACTTGTATTCTCACTGACTCTACAGCACTCATCAAGAGGCGTCTTCTTGATGGACTGGGCCCCCCTACGTTGGCCATAAATCGACACAGAGCCGATATTCCCGAAGCAACCTTCTCAGCCGTTGCCCTGATTTGCTCAGAGAAACTCATCTTCGAGTCGATCAGTAGCCCCAGGTACTTCACCGCTGGCTTCGATTGGATTTGTATGTCTCCAATACTGATCATCCTTACTCTAGGGATTCTCTTTTTCGTCAAGATGACCACTTCGGTTTTCTCCAGTGCTAAACTCAGCCCGCGAGCAGTCATCCAGTCCCTCACTCGGCGCATTAGCATACCTAGCCTAAGTTGCGCTTGTTCAACGGTGCGTCCAGCGACCAGAGCCGCAACATCATCCGCATAGCCAACCAAGCGCGACTCATCTGGCATCTCAAGTCTCAGTAGCCCGTCGTAAGACACGTTCCACAGGTCCGCCCCAAGGATAGATCCCTGGGCAACACCCGATGTAATTTCCATCCTTCGTTGGCCCTGTGTCGTGTCGTAGAGCAGGCTTCGGTCCTTAAGGTAGTTCCTCAAAAGCCGCATTAGATATTTTGGAACTTGAAAAGAGTTTCCAGCGTATCCAGAATATCCACCCATCTAGCGGAGTTGAAGGCATTCCTGACGTCGAGTGTCCAACAGGACGATCCGTCGCTTGGTGCGACTATATGCCTCTGCCTTTTGGACCGCGCTCACCACCCCTGCAATCGCATCAATGGTAGAACGTCCTGCTCTAAAGCCGTACTGCCGAGGAGATAGGTCCCCAGCAGCACGAATCGCGTCAGTGAGTCTTCCCTTGATGAGTTTCTCTAGCACTTTCCCAGCCGTGTCTAGCATGCATAACGGGCGGTATGCAGACGGCGATCCGGGATTTCCCTTCCCCTTGCTGATCAGCACGAGCCTCACCACCTTCCATCGTACCGGGAAAACCCCGTACCGTAGGCAAGCGTTGAATGTGCTGAGCAGAAAGTCAGGACAATGGTGATAGACGAGCCGCAACACCTCAGCTGGAACACCATCTGGACCTGGAGCCTTCCTCTTTTCAATGAGAGAACTGCCTTCTCCAGCTGTGTGAGGAGTGGGCACTCTACTGCTGTTTCACCATGGACAGCGTCAACACGGGCGGGATGAGCGGGGAAGAGTCCCCGCACTATCGCGTCCATCTTTTCCACGTATAATTCGAATTCAACAACGAATAAAACACCGTCATACGAATCGACTGGTGGAGGGCAAGGCTAGAACAGTACTAACTATACTAACTCGCGGGCGGCTGCATCGAGTACCTATCAACCATCTACTAACAACTACAATGCATACAATCAAAATTCGGTGAATGCGATGAGGGAGAGGAGCTCCAGGCAGAAGATTCCGGTCGAGGTGGGTGCTGGTGGAGATGGAGCAAATAAGAGGACTGTGAATAGTGCAAGTTCGAATACAAATGCCGGATACTTATCTAGCGAGTACCAAAGGAATCAAACGACATCAGCGTTCCCATCGCAACAAAGCGCCTATCAACACAGCAAAAGCGTGTACGGCAATACAGGTGTTCCGAGTGTGACATCTGGGAGTACTGCAAGGAGTACAGTAAGTTGAGTGGCCAACTCCACGAGATCTGCAAATAATTTGAGCTCACCATCGTTGGGACCGGGAAATAGGAAAGTAAGGAATTCAACTGTAAAGAGATCGGGAAGGGAGTCTGCCGCGAGACATTGGGGGGTGATGCCGGAGTAGTGTACTTGAACAATGAATTTGAGTGCAGTTCAAAAAATACATATTCAACGTTATTTGCAATTTCATATGGGGATATTCATTTAAAAATTGATTGAATTGATGAAGTGCATCTGATTTATATTATGATATGGTGAATGTTAGTGACTATAATATAGATACGAATCATTTCTACGTCTCCTTAGACTCTGACAGTTATGTGCAAGTAAATATCAATTTTCGGATTGTTTTGCGATAATTTTGTGTTTCGCGTGTTAAAACATGTCGAATAACCTGTGCGGGATTGAAAAATGTCGAGGTGTGGGAGAAGGTGGGTGACGAAAGTCAAGTGAGAACGACGTGTGTTAAAGGCGAACAAAGAAAAATGTGTTGAGAAAAAGAAAACAATAAACCAACCGTAGATTTTTCTAGAATTAAAAGGAGTAGATACATAATAAAGTGAAAAACCAGAGCCCGGAAAGTTAGAGTGATTTTTAGATTCCTAATAGAGAGTGAGCTCATTGAAATGGCAGACATTTAGGTGATCATAAAATTTGAGAAGCATAAAAGAATAAACGGGAAAGTAATAGTTTTGATTGTGGTGTAAAGAGTCGCTATTTGGCTGCTATACAAAAGAGTTGTAAATCGATTCAGGAATTGAGTTGTATGCTCAGTTTGTATCAATTCAAAGTTATAGTGCCACAGTGAGGCCTTTTAAAATACTTTCCTAGGGGACTTATCGTTGAATACTATTTGCAATTTACGAAATTGTATCCCGGTCTCGGTAGTTTTTTTTTGGCCACAAAGTGTAAAGGAAAAGTAGCAGATGAACGAGATCAGTGGCGTGACACTAACAGACATCTTTTTTTTTTTTTTTTTTTTGTGGTAGGGAGGTGAATGCTATTTATGCACAGAGTGCGGGACTCCCATGCGCGACTGGACTACCCACTAAACACCTCCCCGGTCAACCTGAGAACCCAGCCTGGAACCGTTTGACACATTACTTCGGGCCAGGTCTCGTTTTGTTACGCCGTGTAGCGCCTTCAAGCTGGGGAATCCCTTTCCTCGCGGGAGGGGAGAGGGGAAGAGGAATTGCCAGAAGAGCGATCCCCCAGCCCCAGCGCCCCCGGCTGCTGTGAGTCCCTTTTATATTTTAGGACTGCCCGAGCATAATGTGCCACCTGGTTCCATTTGTCAACCGATTCGAGCATCACCGCAATTATATTATCCGGGGTGAGCTCCCCCGTCTCCTTGTAAAGTTCCCTTCGCAGCCTGACCCATTTGTACACGCAAAAAATGTGTGACAGGCATTGTCCTCCTCTCCTGGGCAAAACCGACAATCGGGGGACCGTGACTTACCGATCTTGTGCAGGTAAGACTGAAAACACCCATGCCCGCTCAAAAGCTGGGTCAGATAGAAGTCAGTCTCACCATGCCTTCGATTTAGCCACGGTCTCACATCCGGGATGAGGCGCGCAGTCCTCCTTCCCTTCGTGCAATTCACCCAAGACTGCTGCCAATCGTTGAGTGAGCGCTGTCTCTCTTCGCGGACAACTATCTCCCTCGCATCCTCGTTTCGGCGCAGGTATATAGCGCGGCGCTCTCTAGCAAGGAGGGCGATAGATATCACGCCTGCAATCACTCTCACGGCCGAGTCGGAGACTGTTGGATACGAAAATGCAATTCTCAGTGCTCCTCTTCTCTGCACCCGTGCCAAACGTTTCCGGTATACCTCCTTGCTGAGAGCGTCGCCCCATACCTCTGCTCCGTACAGTAGCACTGACTCTACAGCACTCATCAAGAGGCGTCTTCTTGATGGACTGGGCCCCCCTACGTTGGCCATAAATCGACTCAGAGCCGATATTCCCGAAGCAACCTTCTCAGCCGTTGCCCTGATTTGCTCAGAGAAACTCATCTTCGAGTCGATCAGTAGCCCCAGGTACTTCACCGCTGGCTTCGATTGGATTTGTATGTCTCCAATACTGATCATCCTTACTCTAGGGATTCTCTTTTTTGTCAAGATGACCACTTCGGTTTTCTCCAGTGCTAAACTCAGCCCGCGAGCAGTCATCCAGTCCCTCACTCGGCGCATTAGCATACCTAGCCTAAGTTGCGCTTTTTCAACGGTGCGTCCAGCGACCAGAGCCGCAACATCATCCGCATAGCCAACCAAGCGCGACTCATCTGGCATCTCAAGTCTCAGTAGCCCGTCGTAAGACACGTTCCACAGGTCCGCCCCAAGGATAGATCCCTGGGCAACACCCGATGTAATTTCCATCCTTCGTTGGCCCTGTGTCGTGTCGTAGAGCAGGCTTCGGTCCTTAAGGTAGTTCCTCAAAAGCCGCATTAGATATTCTGGAACTTGAAAAGAGTTTCCAGCGTATCCAGAATATCCACCCATCTAGCGGAGTTGAAGGCATTCCTGACGTCGAGTGTCCAACAGGACGATCCGTCGCTTGGTGCGACTATATGCCTCTGCCTTTTGGACCGCGCTCACCACCTCTGCAATCGCATCAATGGTAGAACGTCCTGCTCTAAAGCCGTACTGCCGAGGAGATAGGTCCCCAGCAGCACGAATCGCGTCAGTGAGTCTTCCCTTGATGAGTTTCTCTAGCACTTTCCCAGCCGTGTCTAGCATGCATAACGGGCGGTATGCAGACGGCGATCCGGGATTTCCCTTCCCCTAGCTGATCAGCACGAGCCTCACCACCTTCCATCGTACCGGGAAAACCCCGTACCGTAGGCAAGCGTTGAATGTGCTGAGCAGAAAGTCAGGACAATGGTGATAGACGAGCCGCAACACCTCAGCTGGAACACCATCTGGACCTGGAGCCTTCCTCTTTTCAATGAGAGAACTGCCTTCTCCAGCTGTGTGAGGAGTGGGCACTCTACTGCTGTTTCACCATGGACAGCGTCAACACGGGCGGGATGAGCGGGGAAGAGTCCCCGCACTATCGCGTCCATCTTTTCCACGTATAATTCGAATTCAACAACGAATAAAACACCGTCATACGAATCGACTGGTGGAGGGCAAGGCTAGAACAGTACTAACTATACTAACTCGCGGGCGGCTGCATCGAGTACCTATCAACCATCTACTAACAACTACAATGCATACAATCAAAATTCGGTGAATGCGATGAGGGAGAGGAGCTCCAGGCAGAAGATTCCGGTCGAGGTGGGTGCTGGTGGAGATGGAGCAAATAAGAGGACTGTGAATAGTGCAAGTTCGAATACAAATGCCGGATACTTATCTAGCGAGTACCAAAGGAATCAAACGACATCAGCGTTCCCATCGCAACAAAGCGCCTATCAACACAGCAAAAGCGTGTACGGCAATACAGGTGTTCCGAGTGTGACATCTGGGAGTACTGCAAGGAGTACAGTAAGTTGAGTGGCCAACTCCACGAGATCTGCAAATAATTTGAGCTCACCATCGTTGGGACCGGGAAATAGGAAAGTAAGGAATTCAACTGTAAAGAGATCAGGAAGGGAGTCTGCCGCGAGACATTGGGGGGTGATGCCGGAGTAGTGTACTTGAACAATGAATTTGAGTGCAGTTCAAAAAATACATATTCAACGTTATTTGCAATTTCATATGGGGATATTCATTTAAAAATTGATTGAATTGATGAAGTGCATCTGATTTATATTATGATATGGTGAATGTTAGTGACTATAATATAGATACGAATCATTTCTACGTCTCCTTAGACTCTGACAGTTATGTGCAAGTAAATATCAATTTTCGGATTGTTTTGCGATAATTTTGTGTTTCGCGTGTTAAAACATGTCGAATAACCTGTGCGGGATTGAAAAATGTCGAGGTGTGGGAGAAGGTGGGTGACGAAAGTCAAGTGAGAACGACGTGTGTTAAAGGCGAACAAAGAAAAATGTGTTGAGAAAAAGAAAACAATAAACCAACCGTAGATTTTTCTAGAATTAAAAGGAGTAGATACATAATAAAGTGAAAAACCAGAGCCCGGAAAGTTAGAGTGATTTTTAGATTCCTAATAGAGAGTGAGCTCATTGAAATGGCAGACATTTAGGTGATCAGAAAATTTGAGAAGCATAAAAGAATAAACGGGAAAGTAATAGTTTTGATTGTGGTGTAAAGAGTCGCTATTTGGCTGCTATACAAAAGAGTTGTAAATCGATTCAGGAATTGAGTTGTATGCTCAGTTTGTATCAATTCAAAGTTATAGTGCCACAGTGAGGCCTTTTAAAATACTTTCCTAGGGGACTTATCGTTGAATACTATTTGCAATTTACGAAATTGTATCCCGGTCTCGGTAGTTTTTTTTTGGCCACAAAGTGTAAAGGAAAAGTAGCAGATGAACGAGATCAGTGGCGTGACACTAACAGACATCTTTTTTTTTTTTTTTTTTTTTGTGGTAGGGAGGTGAATGCTATTTATGCACAGAGTGCGGGACTCCCATGCGCGACTGGACTACCCACTAAACACCTCCCCTGTCAACCTGAGAACCCAGCCTGGAACCGTTTGACACATTACTTCGGGTCAGGTCTCGTTTTGTTACGCCGTGTAGCGCCTTCAAGCTGGGGAATCCCTTTCCTCGCGGGAGGGGAGAGGGGAAGAGGAATCGCCAGAAGAGCGATCCCGCAGCCCCAGCGCCCCCGGCTGCTGTGAGTCCTTTTTATATTTTAGGACTGCCCGAGCATAATGTGCCACCTGGTTCCATTTGTCAACCGATTCGAGCATCACCGCAATTATATTATCCGGGGTGAGCTCCCCCGTCTCCCTGTAAAGTTCCCTTCGCAGCCTGACCCATTTTGTACACGCAAAAAATGTGTGACAGGCATTGTCCTCCTCTCCTGGGCAAAACCGACAATCGGGGGACCGTGACTTACCGATCTTGTGCACGTAAAACTGAAAACACCCATGCCCGCTCAAAAGCTGGGTCAGATAGAAGTCAGTCTCACCATGCCTTCGATTTAGCCACGGTCTCACATCCGGGATGAGGCGCGCAGTCCTCCTTCCCTTCGTGCAATTCACCCAAGACTGCTGCCAATCGTTGAGTGAGCGCTGTCTCTCTTCGCGGACAACTATCTCCCTCGCATCCTCGTTTCGGCGCAGGTATATAGCGCGGCGCTCTCTAGCAAGGAGGGCGATAGATATCACGCCTGCAATCACTCTCACGGCCGAGTCGGAGACTGTTGGATACGAAAATGCAATTCTCAGTGCTCCTCTTCTCTGCACCCGTGCCAAACGTTTCCGGTATACCTCCTTGCTGAGAGCGTCGCCCCATAGCTCTGCTCCGTACAGTAGCACTGACTCTACAGCACTCATCAAGAGGCGTCTTCTTGATGGACTGGGCCCCCCTACGTTGGCCATAAATCGACTCAGAGCCGATATTCCCGAAGCAACCTTCTCAGCCGTTGCCCTGATTTGCTCAGAGAAACTCATCTTCGAGTCGATCAGTAGCCCCAGGTACTTCACCGCTGGCTTCGATTGGATTTGTATGTCTCCAATACTGATCATCCTTACTCTAGGGATTCTCTTTTTCGTCAAGATGACCACTTCGGTTTTCTCCAGTGCTAAACTCAGCCCGCGAGCAGTCATCCAGTCCCTCACTCGGCGCATTAGCATACCTAGCCTAAGTTGCGCTTGTTCAACGGTGCGTCCAGCGACCAGAGCCGCAACATCATCCGCATAGCCAACCAAGCGCGACTCATCTGGCATCTCAAGTCTCAGTAGCCCGTCGTAAGACACGTTCCACAGGTCCGCCCCAAGGATAGATCCCTGGGCAACACCCGATGTAATTTCCATCCTTCGTTGGCCCTGTGTCGTGTCGTAGAGCAGGCTTCGGTCCTTAAGGTAGTTCCTCAAAAGCCGCATTAGATATTTTGGAACTTGAAAAGAGTTTCCAGCGTATCCAGAATATCCACCCATCTAGCGGAGTTGAAGGCATTCCTGACGTCGAGTGTCCAACAGGACGATCCGTCGCTTGGTGCGACTATATGCCTCTGCCTTTTGGACCGCGCTCACCACCTCTGCAATCGCATCAATGGTAGAACGTCCTGCTCTAAAGCCGTACTGCCGAGGAGATAGGTCCCCAGCAGCACGAATCGCGTCAGTGAGTCTTCCCTTGATGAGTTTCTCTAGCACTTTCCCAGCCGTGTCTAGCATGCATAACGGGCGGTATGCAGACGGCGATCCGGGATTTCCCTTCCCCTTGCTGATCAGCACGAGCCTCACCACCTTCCATCGTACCGGGAAAACCCCGTACCGTAGGCAAGCGTTGAATGTGCTGAGCAGAAAGTCAGGACAATGGTGATAGACGAGCCGCAACACCTCAGCTGGAACACCATCTGGACCTGGAGCCTTCCTCTTTTCAATGAGAGAACTGCCTTCTCCAGCTGTGTGAGGAGTGGGCACTCTACTGCTGTTTCACCATGGACAGCGTCAACACGGGCGGGATGAGCGGGGAAGAGTCCCCGCACTATCGCGTCCATCTTTTCCACGTATAATTCGAATTCAACAACGAATAAAACACCGTCATACGAATCGACTGGTGGAGGGCAAGGCTAGAACAGTACTAACTATACTAACTCGCGGGCGGCTGCATCGAGTACCTATCAACCATCTACTAACAACTACAATGCATACAATCAAAATTCGGTGAATGCGATGAGGGAGAGGAGCTCCAGGCAGAAGATTCCGGTCGAGGTGGGTGCTGGTGGAGATGGAGCAAATAAGAGGACTGTGAATAGTGCAAGTTCGAATACAAATGCCGGATACTTATCTAGCGAGTACCAAAGGAATCAAACGACATCAGCGTTCCCATCGCAACAAAGCGCCTATCAACACAGCAAAAGCGTGTACGGCAATACAGGTGTTCCGAGTGTGACATCTGGGAGTACTGCAAGGAGTACAGTAAGTTGAGTGGCCAACTCCACGAGATCTGCAAATAATTTGAGCTCACCATCGTTGGGACCGGGAAATAGGAAAGTAAGGAATTCAACTGTAAAGAGATCGGGAAGGGAGTCTGCCGCGAGACATTGGGGGGTGATGCCGGAGTAGTGTACTTGAACAATGAATTTGAGTGCAGTTCAAAAAATACATATTCAACGTTATTTGCAATTTCATATGGGGATATTCATTTAAAAATTGATTGAATTGATGAAGTGCATCTGATTTATATTATGATATGGTGAATGTTAGTGACTATAATATAGATACGAATCATTTCTACGTCTCCTTAGACTCTGACAGTTATGTGCAAGTAAATATCAATTTTCGGATTGTTTTGCGATAATTTTGTGTTTCGCGTGTTAAAACATGTCGAATAACCTGTGCGGGATTAAAAAATGTCGAGGTGTGGGAGAAGGTGGGTGACGAAAGTCAAGTGAGAACGACGTGTGTTAAAGGCGAACAAAGAAAAATGTGTTGAGAAAAAGAAAACAATAAACCAACCGTAGATTTTTCTAGAATTAAAAGGAGTAGATACATAATAAAGTGAAAAACCAGAGCCCGGAAAGTTAGAGTGATTTTTAGATTCCTAATAGAGAGTGAGCTCATTGAAATGGCAGACATTTAGGTGATCATAAAATTTGAGAAGCATAAAAGAATAAACGGGAAAGTAATAGTTTTGATTGTGGTGTAAAGAGTCGCTATTTGGCTGCTATACAAAAGAGTTGTAAATCGATTCAGGAATTGAGTTGTATGCTCAGTTTGTATCAATTCAAAGTTATAGTGCCACAGTGAGGCCTTTTAAAATACTTTCCTAGGGGACTTATCGTTGAATACTATTTGCAATTTACGAAATTGTATCCCGGTCTCGGTAGTTTTTTTTTGGCCACAAAGTGTAAAGGAAAAGTAGCAGATGAACGAGATCAGTGGCGTGACACTAACAGACATCTTTTTTTTTTTTTTTTTTGTGGTAGGGAGGTGAATGCTATTTATGCACAGAGTGCGGGACTCCCATGCGCGACTGGACTACCCACTAAACACCTCCCCGGTCAACCTGAGAACCCAGCCTGGAACCGTTTGACACATTACTTCGGGCCAGGTCTCGTTTTGTTACGCCGTGTAGCGCCTTCAAGCTGGGGAATCCCTTTCCTCGCGGGAGGGGAGAGGGGAAGAGGAATTGCCAGAAGAGCGATCCCCCAGCCCCAGCGCCCCCGGCTGCTGTGAGTCCCTTTTATATTTTAGGACTGCCCGAGCATAATGTGCCACCTGGTTCCATTTGTCAACCGATTCGAGCATCACCGCAATTATATTATCCGGGGTGAGCTCCCCCGTCTCCCTGTAAAGTTCCCTTCGCAGCCTGACCCATTTTGTACACGCAAAAAATGTGTGACAGGCATTGTCCTCCTCTCCTGGGCAAAACCGACAATCGGGGGACCGTGACTTACCGATCTTGTGCAGGTAAGACTGAAAACACCCATGCCCGCTCAAAAGCTGGGTCAGATAGAAGTCAGTCTCATCATGCCTTCGATTTAGCCACGGTCTCACATCCGGGATGAGGCGCGCAGTCCTCCTTCCCATCGTGCAATTCACCCAAGACTGCTGCCAATCGTTGAGCGAGCGCTGTCTCTCTTCGCGGACAACTATCTCCCTCGCATCCTCGTTTCGGCGCAGGTATATAGCGCGGCGCTCTCTAGCAAGGAGGGCGATAGGTATCACGCCTGCAATCACTCTCACGGCCGAGTCGGAGACTGTTGGATACGAAAATGCAATTCTCAGTGCTCCTCTTCTCTGCACCCGTGCCAAACGTTTCCGGTATACCTCCTTGCTGAGAGCGTCGCCCCATACCTCTGGTCCGTACAGTAGCACTGACTCTACAGCACTCATCAAGAGGCGTCTTCTTGATGGACTGGGCCCCCCTACGTTGGCCATAAATCGACTCAGAGCCGATATTCCCGAAGCAACCTTCTCAGCCGTTGCCCTGATTTGCTCAGAGAAACTCATCTTCGAGTCGATCAGTAGCCCCAGGTACTTCACCGCTGGCTTCGATTGGATTTGTATGTCTCCAATACTGATCATCCTTACTCTAGGGATTCTCTTTTTTGTCAAGATGACCACTTCGGTTTTCTCCAGTGCTAAACTCAGCCCGCGAGCAGTCATCCAGTCCCTCACTCGGCGCATTAGCATACCTAGCCTAAGTTGCGCTTGTTCAACGGTGCGTCCAGCGACCAGAGCCGCAACATCATCCGCATAGCCAACCAAGCGCGACTCATCTGGCATCTCAAGTCTCAGTAGCCCGTCGTAAGACACGTTCCACAGGTCCGCCCCAAGGATAGATCCCTGGGCAACACCCGATGTAATTTCCATCCTTCGTTGGCCCTGTGTCGTGTCGTAGAGCAGGCTTCGGTCCTTAAGGTAGTTCCTCAAAAGCCGCATTAGATATTCTGGAACTTGAAAAGAGTTTCCAGCGTATCCAGAATATCCACCCATCTAGCGGAGTTGAAGGCATTCCTGACGTCGAGTGTCCAACAGGACGATCCGTCGCTTGGTGCGACTATATGCCTCTGCCTTTTGGACCGCGCTCACCACCTCTGCAATCGCATCAATGGTAGAACGTCCTGCTCTAAAGCCGTACTGCCAAGGAGATAGGTCCCCAGCAGCACGAATCGCGTCAGTGAGTCTTCCCTTGATGAGTTTCTCTAGCACTTTCCCAGCTGTGTCTAGCATGCATAACGGGCGGTATGCAGACGGCGATCCGGGATTTCCCTTCCCCTTGCTGATCAGCACGAGCCTCACCACCTTCCATCGTACCGGGAAAACCCCGTACCGTAGGCAAGCGTTGAATGTGCTGAGCAGAAAGTCAGGACAATGGTGATAGACGAGCCGCAACACCTCAGCTGGAACACCATCTGGACCTGGAGCCTTCCTCTTTTCAATGAGAGAACTGCCTTCTCCAGCTGTGTGAGGAGTGGGCACTCTACTGCTGTTTCACCATGGACAGCGTCAACACGGGCGGGATGAGCGGGGAAGAGTCCCCGCACTATCGCGTCCATCTTTTCCACGTCATGTATACAAGGCTTCCGTAGGGCACCAAGTTTCCCCATGACCAGCTTCTAGCCAAGGCACCACGGATCCTTGTTCACATTGTCCACTAGGTCTTGCCAGCAGCGAGCCTTGCTACTGTTGATCAGTTTGCGAAGGCATTTCCTGGCCGACTTATATGCTGCCACCAGGTTGCATGCCTCGTCACGGTTCCGCGCCCGTTGAGCCTCACGTCGAAGCTTGTGACACTCCCTTCGCTTTTCACCGATTTCAGTTGACCACCAGTACACTGGGGCTTGCCGTGCCGGGGTCTTCGACGGGGCATAGAAGCGCAGCAAGCAGTCATAATGATGCTCATAGTAGAGTTCACCACGTCTTGAGCTGCCAGTTCTTCCGTCCCCTCCGAAGCTCCCTGCAGCGGCTCACCTGCTGTGAGAACCTTGACGAACCTCTCGACGTCCATCCTTCCGATGTTCCATCCAGTTGTAGAAGACCGAGAGCACGGACGTCGGGAGACAGCATCACTTATCTCAAGCAGAATGACCTGATGATCACTGGCTGAGTAGTCCTCTAATACTTTCCAGTTGTGTATCCTTCGTACTAAGGACTCCGAGGCGAATGTCACGTCCGGTATGGTTCCCTCACAGCCAATACGGCGGAAAGTCGGCGTATTTCCGGAGTTTAGTACGACGAGGGCCGTCCTGGCCGCCATTTCCAGGATTCGTTTTCCCCGCGGATCCGTCTGAGGAATGCCCCATTCGATTGCTTTAGCGTTGAAGTCGCTCTCAACGAGCACTTTGCCCTCTGCGTTCGAGACAGCGCCCTCCAAAGCATTAAGCTTGGCTTGGAAAGATGATATCGACTCGTTAGGCGTTAGGTACACACTAAAGAAGATGATCCCTGAGCACCGAACCCACACGAAACCACTTCACTACTCTCCGCTTGAAAGTCACTGTTCCGAACCCAGATGGCGGCAGTACCAGTTTCATCAGAATACCGTAATGCAGGACTTTTATTATGGTGTTGCTCACTCAGCAGCAAGAAGTCGGCTTTCATGTCCCTCGCAAACTGCTCAAGCAGATTTTGGGCGGTTGAACTGCGGTGTAGGTTTAGCTGCAGGATGCGGGTCATCGAAGCTCTGATTTTGCCTTGGCTAGGGCTTCCTGGAACACCCGGCATTTTCCTGATTCCAAGACGTGTCCAAAATCAGGTTTTGGATAAGCATCCTTGCAAAGAATACAGTGTGCCTCGTTCGTACACTCTTTTCTTTTATGTCCCATTTCACCGCATTTGTAACATAGGGAACTCCTATCGGGTTCTTTGCATACTTGTGTGGTGTGACCATAACCAAGGCATTTGAAACATTGAAGAGGCGTTGCTCTTCGCCGTATCCTACAGACAACCCACCCTATTCGTACTTTGCCCTTGTTCAGGAATTGTTCGGCGTCCTTTTCGGTCAAGTCAACTATGGCCATGCGTTGTCCCGTGTTGTTTTCTGGTGTCAGTCTCGCTTTGATCCTTCCTTCGATTGGGCTAGATGCCATTCTTTTATTGGCGTTTAATGATGGAGCTATCTGCATGTCGCCTTTAGATTTTGCCCCAAGCGCCTCTTTAGCCTTCTGTTCATCTTCGGCCCTTAACCAGCTCCGCCGATAGTGCCCTATGCGATCTAGGAGCTCCTCTAGTTCAAGGAGCCCTTCCTTTGCTACTTTGCTAATTTTTGGGGAGTCGCACGCAGCTTGTATTCTTTTCAGAACATCTCCCGCTTTTCGGAGTAGTCTTTCTTCTTCGTATCGCTGGGCCGCAATTGTACCTTGCAACCATCCTTGGGAGAGGTTTTCGCGTTCCGTTTCCGAGTGCCACATTTTCAACGTTGGCGGTACAATCACGCGGTGTCTGGTCCCTCTTTGCTTTTCGTGCCGTAATCTCCTCGTTTGCTTCTGGATTTTTCTTTGCAATGTCGGGATTTGTGACCCTTGCATCGGTGCTCTTTATGTTATCTTCCACTGCTCGAACACCTGAAGCATCCTGCCGAGTCTCCCGCTTCTCCTTAATAGGACGCTCGGGCGTTCGCATAATTTTTTTGCTGCGCCCAAACGACGCAGGAATCTCAGTCTGCAGCAGACTGTCTGCTGTTCTCCGTTTTTCGTCTACCGTCACTGTCGACGTGTTAGTCTTCGTTTTTTTCGTGGTTAGTACAGCTCTCGATGTACTTAT
The DNA here is from genome assembly GCA_963969285.1 of Odontomyia ornata. Taxonomy (NCBI): domain Eukaryota; kingdom Metazoa; phylum Arthropoda; class Insecta; order Diptera; family Stratiomyidae; genus Odontomyia; species Odontomyia ornata. Next base: position 238,518,744 of record OZ017739.1, read on the forward strand.
GACATCGTGGCTGCAACCGCTGGTTGCGTCGTCGTTGCCATTATTTTTTATTTCCTTTTTTGGATTTTTTTTGGTCTTTTGATTGCTCCAGTTTTGTTGGGTCCCCCCTCGGAGCCGCTATCTCCGTTCGTGTGTGTAGTCGCCTTTTTGGTCCCATGGTTATCTTTGCAGAGCAGGAAGGCCATGCGAGGGTTGGCACAAGCCCTTATGGGGACAAGTGCTCAGAGCCAGACCAGCGCTAATCGGGAGTCCGTCTCAACCGAACCTACACCACCAACCCAATGGTGCAAACTTCGAACGTACTCCGAGGCCTGCCAAGGTTTTACCGGGACGGAGACGGTATGATAGTTGAATTGGAGCCGTTCACACAGGAATTTCACCTCGGCGCTACTGTGCAAAGCAACTAGGTCCAAACCACCACATCCGCCAGCCCAAAGCGTCAATTCCAGTTCGTTGTCCAAAGCGTAGTCCAGATACAATCAGAGTCGTTACCTGTCATCCCAGGAGGGAACCTCACGGCACCCCCCATACACTCGGGTCCGTGGGGGCGGCACTCCCCAAAGAATGCTAGCCTCCAAGAATGTTCTTGTCGACCGGCTTTCTCCCTGCGGGAATTTCCTCGGGTACTTGGGGGCGGAACTCCCCAAAGAATGCTAGCCTCCAAGAGTGGTCTTGTCGACCGGCATCCCCCCTGCGGAGTTTCCTCGGGTACGTGGGGGCGGAACTCCCGAAAGAATGCTAGCCTCCAAGAGTGCTCTTGTCGACCGGCATTCCCCTGCGGGGAACAGACATCTTGATAACGATCTTGTGTTGTTGAAAAGTATTAGCTAGCTATAAGCTGATGATTGCTGTTAGAAAGCCGAAATGGATTTATACCGATAATGTGATAACGACACGTTATTTTGTCTTTTGTAAACTTTTTAGCTAATCGTGTTCAACTTGAAAGTTGATATATCTACCATATAAAAATAAAAATAAACATATTAATAATGCTATTAGAAGTGATGCAATTGCAAACTATGTCACATGTTGAATATAAAACGAATTGTAGGCCCCTGCGTCGTCAACGAGCGCTCGTCGTCGGACAAGGGTTGTAAGTACCTTTTTTTTATTTTTGTTATTTTTCTCAAATTGTTTTTTTTTTTTTAATTAATATTTTTTCTATTTTTATAAAAAAAGGAAAATTTATTAAAAATATAATAATAATATAAAAATATTATTTTCGATTTACTTATATTAATGTGTTGATTCAATTTTAAAAATTGTTCAAATTATAAATTATATAAAGAAAAAAGAAAGGGATATATTTATCATAAATATGGTGGAAATAAAATGAATTAATACCCAGTACCCTTCGGTCTTTCCATTACGTATCTTTTGACCGGGTATAGGATCCGGTACGGTGGCAGGCTTACACCATCAAAGATGAGCCAGCCGCTGGCTACATATTAACTTCTTTGTTTCAGGTGACGGCGCGCGTTGAGTGGCCCGAGCAAGGTGCCTCTTTATGACATATGATTATGTAATCGAATTGCATGATTCTATGGCATAAATTGGTCACCGGGGTACTTCTCTTCTGATGGGAAGGCTTATGCAAGTTAAGTTGTATGAGTTTTCCACTCAGAAGAGGTATACCTGGCCACTGCAACAATTATGGATTTTAATCCGGTTGGGTGGGTGCGCGGGGGCTCCATCACCCCCCTCTCTCATTTGCGGGCCATGAGCCCCTCCGGGAAAGGACGAGGTCACCCTGCTTCCACTTCTTTTTACTTGTTTCTCTTCTTCCATGAACAAGTCAGTTGCCCCTGGTGCAGTTGCCTACGATTTTTGCGACTTCGGTCGCCTTGCTTTTCTCGACCCCAGAAATTCGTGAATGCGAAATTCTTTGCAGTGGGTCCTTGTGCTGGGGGAATGAACCCGCCCCACGACACCGCAATGCTAGCCTGCCAGCGCATTTACGCGTCCCCAGACAAGGGCCTTCTCGGCACATACTGACACCTTCTTCTGCCGAGGCAGCAGAGCATCGCTGCAGTCCTTTACGGACTTTTTGAATTACCTATTCACTACAAGCGTTACATAAACCAAACAGCATGACCTTGAAATGGTACAAGGACCTACCAGGAACAGTAAAGGCCGTTTTTTCCTTACTTGCTGCTTCCAACGGGATTTGCCAAAAGGCATCCTTCAGATCCAAGCTGGTAATGAACCACGTGCTCTGCAGCCATGCCAACAGGCTTTCAACTAGCGGCAATGGATAGGTAAACGTACCTCGCCGGGTTTTCTGGCAAGGGTCACAGGAGAACTCAACGAAGTCTGACTCTTCTATTACCCCCAAAGGCAACATATGATCGAGTTCTTCATACAACAGTTTTTGTATCCCGCTTTCTGTATCCCGCTGCGTAATAGGTCGAGCAGAACTAGACACGAGACTGGTCCTACCCAAGCCTTTCGCATTATACGATGGAAACTGTTGTTTGACGAAGTCCAGTCGTTACTAATCTTTTGGAGATAACAGATAGAATTCAGGGATTCGAAGGCTCTGTGGGTGCTTCGATGGCGTTGACCTGGATTGGTGCTATTTGAAGAGATCCCAGAAGTCAATTCCAAGATACACTGCGTGCGTTGAGGAAGGGATAACCAGGAATCTCATCAATTTGGTAGCACTGTTAAATCGCACCAATGTGGTGACGTATCCCAGAACAGGATCCTTGCGTCCTGATGCAGTCTGGACATGCGCATGAATGGAATGCACATGCAAGCCTAAGTCCGACAGTAGGTCCAAGGTTCCGGCTCCGAGGATATTGACACTGGCTCCACTATCAAGCCAGCTCGTCAATTTGCAAACCTTGACGAAAATCTCTCCGTAAGGTCTATTGTCAAAAAGCAAAAAAAATGATGCGAACGCCTGAGCGTCCTATTAAGGAGAAGCGGGAAACTCTGCAGGACGCTTCAGGCGTTCAAGCGGTGGCTGATAACATAAAGAGCACCGAAAATTCGATTGTCACTGCTGCGATCGTTACCGAAGCGACCGATGCAAGGGTCGCAAATCCCGACATTGCAACGAAAAATCCAGAAGCCAACGAGGAGATTACGGCACTTAAAGCAAAGAGTGAACAGACACCGCGTGGTTGCACTGCCAACGTCGAAAATGTGGCGGAAGTACTGCACTCGGAAACGGAACGCGAAAACCTCTCCCAAGGATGGTTGCAAGGTACAATTGCGGCCCAGCGATACGAAGAAGAAAGACTACTCCGAAAAGCGGGAGATGTTCTGAAAAGAATACAATCTGCGTGCGACTCCCGAAAAATCAGCAACGCAGCAAAGGCAGGGCTCCTTGAACTAGAGGAGCTCCTAGATCGCATAGGGCCGAAGACGAACAGAAGGCTAAAGAGGCGCTTGGGGCGAAATCTAAAGGCGACATGCAGATAGCTCCACCATTAAAAGTCAATAAAAGAATGGCATCTAGCCCAATCGAAGGAGATCGGGATAAAAGAAGGAGGGAAGAGGCACTTGATGGGCATGGAGCACCAGATCAGGAGTTCCAGACAGTGCTTACAAAAGGAGCGAAGAAAGCCGCAAAGAAACTCCTTCAAAAAAAAAGCCAGAAAGTAAAGTTCGCACGGACGCCCAATTAGAAAAAGGACCTGATGCAAAGCAAGAGAGGCAGAAGCCCCGACGAAGACTCCGGCAGCAGGCACTGCTTGTAAAGCCCCAAGATGGCCGATCATACGCGGAGGTGCTGCGGGACACCAGGGGAAACGTAAGGCCCGAAGACACCAATACTACCATTCAAGTAGTACGACCAACGTGGTCGGGCCACATACTGGTAGAATTCGGAGCAGAGGCCGGCAATAAAGAAGCATTCTGTGACGCAGTAAAGAAAGTCCTCGGCAAAAGAGCAACTATAGCCCCCGCTCGAGCCGATGGCAACGATCGAAAAACGAGGCATTGACTGCGTGACGGACCTGGGCGAGATAGAAGAGGCCATCAAAAAGGAGTTCCCTAGCGTGGGAAGCATCAAAGCGACACTGACACCAGAAAACAATAGGGGACAACGCATGGCCATCATTGACTTGACCGAAAAGGACGCCAAACAATTTCTAAATAAGGGTAAAGTACGAATTGGGTGGGTTGTCTGTAGGATACGGCGAAGAGCAACGCCTCTTCAATGTTTCAAATGCCTTGGTTATGGTCACACCACACAAGTATGCAAAGGACCCGATAGGAGTTCCCTATGTTACAAATCGGTGAAATGGGACATAAAAGAAAAGAGTGTACGAAGGAGACACACTGTATTCTTTGCAAGGATGCTGATCCAAAACCTGATTTTGGACACGTCTTGGGATCAGGAAAATGCCGGGTGTTCCAGGAAGCCCTAGCCAAGGCAAAATCAGAGCTTTGATGACCCGCATTCTGCAGCTAAACCTACAACGCAGTTCTACCGCCCAAAATCTGCTTGAGCAGTTTGCGAGGGACATGAAAGCCGACTTCTTGCTGCTGAGTGAGCAACACCATAATAAAAGTCCTGCATGATGGTATTCTGATGAAACTGGTACTGCCGCCATCTGGGTTCGGAACAGTGACTTTCAAGCGGAGAGTAGTGAAGTGGTTTCGTGTGGGTTCGGTGCTCAGGGATCATCTTCTTTAGTGTGTACCTAACGCCTAACGAGTCGATATCTTTCCAAGCCAAGCTTAATGCTTTGGAGGGCGCTGTCTCGAACGCAGAGGGCAAAGTGCTCGTTGGGGGCGACTTCAACGCTAAAGCAATCGAATGGGGCATTCCTCAGACGGATCCGCGGGGAAAACGAATCCTGGAAATGGCGGCCAGGACGGCCCTCGTCGTACTAAACTCCGGAAATACGCCGACTGTCCGCCGTATTGGCTGTGAGGGAACCATACCGGACGTGACATTCGCCTCGGAGTCCTTAGTACGAAGGATACACAACTGGAAAGTATTAGAGGACTACTCAGCCAGTGATCATCAGGTCATTCTGCTTGAGATAAGTGATGCTGTCTCCCGACGTCCGTGCTCTCGGTCTTCTACAACTGGATGGAACATCGGAAGGATGGACGTCGAGAGGTTCGTCAAGGTTCTCACAGCAGGTGAGCCGCTGCAGGGAGCTTCGGAGGGGACGGAAGAACTGGCAGCTCAAGACGTGGTGAACTCTACTATGAGCATCATTACGACTACTTGCTGCGCTTCTATGCCCCGTCGAAGACCCCGGCACGGCAAGCCCCAGTGTACTGGTGGTCAACTGAAATCGGTGAAAAGCGAAGGGAGTGTCACAAGCTTCGACGTGAGGCTCAACGGGCGCGGAACCGTGACGAGGCATGCAACCAGGTGGAAGCATATAAGTCGGCCAGGAAATGCTTTCGCAAACTGATCAACAGTAGCAAGGCTCGCTGCTGGCAAGACCTAGTGGACAATGTGAACAAGGATCCGTGGTGCCTTGGCTAGAAGCTGGTTATGGGGAAACTTGGTGCCCTACGGAAGCCTTGTATACATGACGTGGAAAAGATGGACGCGATAGTGCGGGGACTCTTCCCCGCTCATCCCGTTCGTGTTGACGCTGTCCATGGTGAAACAGCAGTAGAGTGCCCACTCTTCACACAGCTGGAGCTGGAGGAGGCAGTCCTCTCATTGAAAGCGAGGAAGGCTCCAGGTCCAGATGGTGTTCCAGCTGAGGTGCTGCGGCTCGTCTATCACCATTGTCCTGACTTTCTGCTCAGCATTCAAAGCTTGCCTATGGGACGGGGTTTTCCCGGTACGATGGAAGGTGGCGAGGCTCGTGCTAATCAGCAAGGGGAAGGGAAATCCCGGATCGCCGTCTGCATACCGCCCGTTATGCATGCTAGACACGGCTGGGAAAGTGCTAGAGAAACTCATCAAGGGAAGACTCACTGACGCGATTCGTGCTGCTGGGGACCTATCTCCTCGGCAGTACGGCTTTAGAGCAGGACGTTCTACCATTGATGCGATTGCAGAGAGGGTGAGCGCGGTCCAAAAGGCAGAGGCATATAGTCGCACCAAGCGACGGATCGTCCTGTTGGTGACACTCGACGTCAGGAATGCCTTCAACTCCGCTAGATGGGTGGATATTCTGGATACGCTGGAAAACTCTTTTCAAGTTCCAGAATATCTAATGCGGTTTTTGAGGAACTACCTTAAGGACCGAAGCCTGCTCTACGACACGACACAGGGCCAACGAAGGATGGAAATTACATCGGGTGTTGCCCAGGGATCTATCCTTGGTCCGGACCTGTGGAACGTGTCTTACGGCGGGCTACTGAGACTTGAGATGCCAGATGAGTCGCGCTTGGTCGGCTATGCGGATGATGTTGCGGCTCTGGTCGCTGGACGCACCGTTGAACAAGCGCAACTTAGGCTAGGTATGCTAATGCGCCGAGTGAGGGACTTGATGACTGCTCGCGGGCTGAGTTTAGCACTGGAGAAAACCGAAGTGGCCATCTTGACAAAAAAGAGAATCCCTAGAGTAAGGATGATCAGTATTGGAGACATACAAATCGAATCGAAGCCAGCGGTGAAGTACATGGGACTACTGATCGACTCGAAGATGAGTTTCTCTGAGCAAATCAGGGCAACGGCTGAGAAGGCTTCTTCGGGAATTTCGGCTCTGAGTCGACTTATGGCCAACGTAGGGGGACCCAGCCGATCAAGAAGACGCCTCTTGATGAGTGCTGTAGGGTCAGTGCTACTGTACGGAGCAGAGGTATGGGGCGACGCTCTCAGCAAGGAGGTATACCGAGAACGTTTGGCACAGGTACAGAGAAGAGCACTGAGAGTTGCATCTTCGTATCCAACCGTCTCCGACTCGGCGGTGAGGGTTATTGTAGGCGTGATACCTATCGCCCTTCTTGCTAGAGAGCGCCGCGCTATTTACCTGCGCCGAAACGAGGATGCGAGGGAGATAGTTGTCCGCGAGGAGAAACAGCGCTCGCTCAACGATTGGCAGCAGTCTTGGGTGTATTGCACGAAGGGAAGGTGGACTGCACGCCTCATCCCGGATGTGAGACCGTGGCTGAATCGAAGGCATGGTGAGACTAACTTCTATCTGACCCAGCTTTTGAGCGGGCATGGGTGTTTTCAGTCTTACCTGCACAAGATCGGTAAGTCACGGTCTCCCGATTGTCGGTTTTGCCCAGGAGAGGAGGACAATGCCTGTCACACATTTTTTCGTGTACAAAATTCGTGAAGCTGCGAAGGGAACTCTACAGGGAGACGGGAGAGCTCACCCCGGATAATATAGTTGCGGTGATGCTCGAATCGGTTGACAAATGGAACCAGGTGACACATTATGCTCGGGCAGTCCTAAAATATAAAAGGGACTCACAGCAGCCGGGGGCGCTGGGGCTGGGGGATCGCTCTTCTGGCGTTTCCTCTTCCCCTCTCCCCTCCCGCTAGGAGGGGGACTCACCCAGCTTGAAGGCGCCCCACTGCGTAACAAAAAGAGACCTGACCCGAAGTAATGTGTCAAACGGTTCCAGGCTGTGTTCTCAGGTTGACAGTGGAGGTGTTTAGTGGGTAGTCCAGTCGCGATGGGAGCCCCCCAAACTCTGTGCATAAATAGCATTCACCTCCCTACCACAAAAAAAAAATAAAAGAGAGGTCTATTGTCGCTAGGAGCTGCAACAATTGACTCCATGCAAGAAATACCTTCAGGATCTCCGAAAGCGATCCCGGAAAGGACGTACTCTAAAACAAACGGGTGGTTCTCGATCATTACCCGCCATTTCATTACTTTCGACGTAGGCCGGTACACTACTCGAAGTAATCACATCGCTGGAAAATGGTGATAAAACAGCGGACATACGTGCCGAAGCAGAGAAACTTGTGGATGGGCACTGGTCTGGTATCTGGTTATTCATTGGATGATGATGTTTGTGGAAGGAAGAAGGGTGCATGATATCCTGCTGCAGACCTTCTTTGAGGATCACACCAGGCATTCTCCAACTTATCAACAGCGTCAATGTTCGGAGGATGCCTACTGCGATGGTCAACCACAGGCCTACCTGAAGGATACTACATAGCTTCAACTCGAGTGCAGTGACGAACTAACTCTGTTACCGATGCAAATTCCAAGCCTGCCAAATGACTCATCATTCGTTCGTCCATGTTCCGCATAAGGATGGCCTGCATGTCAAAATCGGATAACCGATTTTTAAGACGCAAAGCCATTTCCATTATGGAGCGATGAAACTCACGGAAAGATTCGTCTGGCCTCTGGAAACACGCATCGATTGCTGGCTGTACATCTACGTCCGTCCAATGACCACATAAAGTTAGGGTTGAGCTGCAGGAATAACCAATACTTCTGCTGGTCGCTTCAGAAGGATGTGGAGACTAAGTGCCAATTCCTCTAAGTGAATATTGTAATTTCTGGCCAAAGTGGTGGCTCGAAACAGGAACTGGTCGATGTCTAAGCTAGCAGAACCATCAAAATTGATCCTCCACTTATGTATTGGTGGGAATGAGTATGATTCGTAAAAGGCATTATGCGATGCCACAATTGAAAATTAATATTATAAATACTGGGTTACTAAGCATCAAAATCAATAAATTAATTAACAATCAACGGACGGACAAACCAATGAAATCCGCAAAATCAATAAATAGCAGATGGACAAAACAGACAATTGAATAAAATAAATAATTTAACAGATGGACAAACTAAACGATTTGATAAAAATAAATTAGAAATTAATGAGTAGACTAAAAAAAAAAAAAAAAAAATTATTTGAAATTCTTTAAATACACTTTAAACTAACCCAAACCAAAACCTAAATCAATTAACAAAACTCAACTTAAAATTACTCAAAACTAACAAAAGCCGTAAAACCAACTAACCAAAACTAATCTAAATCAAAACCCTAATTAAGCCCGATAATCTATAACTAAACTAAACCTAGATCCCCCAAAAGATAAAACAACCAAAAAGCTAACTCTAAGAGTCAAAGAAAAGCGAAGAAGTGAAAAAGAAAGTGTTAATTATTATAACTGAAAAAGTTCTTACAATTCAGTTCTCAAAATGATCCTCTCATAAGAGGAAAAGGAAAAGAAAAGGTAATTAAATTGGATGAGGGTTAACATTTTCACAACACACAAAACAGACAAACCTCAACAGTGCCTGGCATAGCTATGGAATCTGAAGGCAGACTCCGCTCTAATTGTCAGTACAAAGCACCAACTACGAGACTATTATGGATCCTAAAAGAATCCATAATAGCTCGGACAAGAGCCACACGAATCCCAAGCTGCAACCAGATGGATGAATTCCAAGAGTTAAATTCAAGCCTAACTATCCTGTGCAGGGAGATACTGCCACAGCTTAACCACTGTCTTAGCCGGTAAGGACTGTTAAACATAAAGTTCAGCACGGCGGGCACCACTGCAACTGGGGCGAGCTCCGTGATCAAAGATCTATAAATTAAAATCAAACCTCAAAACTGTCCATAAAATCATGAATAAACTATAAATCCATCATTTGAAACGTAACTTAAATCAAAAAAAATAATTTCCCTGGAATGCTGAGACCACTATTCAAGTCAGGCACTCCAGGTACTCAACCCAAAAAACCTAACAAGTGGAAAATTTGAAACTATATTTAAAAACGAACAAAATCAAACTCAACCCATCGAAATAAAACAAACTTTGTTTGGGCGCCATTCCGTTGCAAAGCAACAAATGGTGCTACTAAAAATTAAATAAATACAACAAAAACCTATTATTGGGTGCCATTCTGTTGTAACCGCGGATGTCACCGCAGTAGCAGACATTAAGTTGTAGCAGAGGAGTGCATAACCCAGAGTGGTATACTGAGGCCGGCTAGCGCTCAGTCGTGTCGTGGGTCGTCCGGGGCACCCTCTGCGCGTGCTGAGCCACTCTACACATAAAACCTAACACGAAGGGAAAGAGACGGGAGAGGAGATCATTCTGAAAAATGAAAAATTGTTATTAGTTAAAACATTTTTGTTACTTTATTCAGGTAATAACGGCAAGTTCCACCAATTAAAATCACAAATTACGAGAAAAAATTAGCAGAATATAGCCATCGAATAGATTCAATGAATAAATCGACCCCCTTTCTACTTAAAATCAACCTAAATCTGTGTACTCATATGCAAATCGTCAAACACACGGAAACAATTGCTGTTGCCGAAATTAAAAAGAGTGCTCCTGCGCTCGAGGGGAACTTGAACCTAGAGTCCCAGCGGACCCCCCGATTGAGAGTCCACGACACTAGCACCGGAGCCACTTTCTGACCATCTCCCATTCATCCAATTAGCATCTTCAAATCCGCAACTTTTTTTAATGGGCAATGTTGTGAAATTTGTTAGTAGGGAGGCGAGAATAAATTTTTGTTAGTATAACATATAAAATTTTGTTAGTGAAAAATGATGAATGAAATTTTGTAAGTTAGAAGGGAAGAAATTAGGTTTTGTTATTGAAAAGGTACAATAATGAAGTATTGTTAAGGGGAATTAATGAATAAAATTTGTTATTAGGAAGGAAGGAATTAGGTTTTGGTGGTGAAAAGCTATAAAAATGAAGTTTTCTTAAAGAGAATTAATGAATAAAATTTGTTAGTAGAAGGAAGGAATTAAGTTTTGTTAGTTAAAGGGTATAAAAATGAAGTTTTGTTAAGGAGAATTAATGTATAAAATTTGTTAGTGGGGAGGATAGATAATTTTTTTCCTTTGTTTTTTTTTTATAAAAAAAATAAATAAAAGAAAAGGGTAGGTGTGTCCAAGAGTAAGTGGAGATGGTAATTAAGCAAATGAAGTTGTGAATCGGAGAATGTCGGTATGGCCGGAATTCGCAACAAAGCGTTGCACATCGGTTAATCCTGAGTTTCCGGCTCCATATTACAGTTGTTGGTCGTAAAGTTTGGTATTTATTGAATAAAATTTATTAGTAGAAGGAAGGAGTTAAGTTTTGTTAGTTAAAGGGTATAAAAATGAAGTTTTGTTAAGGAGAATTAATGTATAAAATTTGTTAGTGGGGAGGATAGATAATTTTTTCCCTTTTTTTTCTTTTTTTTATAAAAAAAAATAAATAAAAGAAAAGGGTAGGTGTGTCCAAGAGTAAGTGGAGATGGTAATTAAGCAAATGAAGTTGTGAATCGGAAAATGTCGGTATGGCCGGAATTCGCAACAAAGCGTTGCACATCGGTTAATCCTGAGTTACCAAAAAAACTGAGTTTCCGGCTCCATATTACAGTTGTTGGTCGTAAAGTTTGGTATTTTATTGGGAAAATTCGGTGTGGATTGTGGTCTTGTCTGCCCAAACCCGAAATTGGCTTCTTCCATGCGCCCATTGGGTTCGAGAGGTAATTGTCTAGGATTTGGAGCTAATGGAAGTGGTTGTTGTTAAAAGAATTGAGGTGCTTGTTGATTAAAGAAGCGGAGTCGCTGATGAGCTCGTGGGTCGTTTAGCAATTCTGGATGAAATTGTCGTCTTCGCGCTGGAATTGGGATTGGAGCATGCACATTTGCCAGTTGTCTCCTTGATGGTACTGGCGAAGCTTGTTCAGGATGATTTAGCATTCGGTACTGCGAGTTGTTTGCGTCCTGAGCACGGAAGCCAATGTTTTGAAGCTTTAGACAAAGATGTAAGGTCTGCGGCAAGTCTGCAGATCGTATGCTAAGAAACAAACCTAAGAAGATCGTCTCTAAGTCCTCTCACAAAGATGCCTAATGCTTTGTCCTTAAATCATTGGGTCATTATGTTAAGTCGCTCTTAATTCAAATCTAAAGAGCCAAGCTTATTAAAAATAAGGAACAGATGATAGTATAGCGTTCGATAGATCTCTGGGATGAAATTGGTACCTTGGACCAGTGTGGTCATTTGGTACTCGAGTATACCAAGGTCGCGCTTGTCCGCGAAGTGTAGCGCCAGGCACTTTGAAATTTTCTGCCAATTACGTATTGTGTATTGTACGATTCGAGGGCGATATCGGCGTGGCCCACAACTTCATTTTGAATCACTGAAAGGATACCATAATACAGGGTGCGTACGGTATTTGAGGATATGCATAAATGTGACTATAACTTCGCGATTTTCTTTTGTTTTTCCTTTTTAGATAAGAAATGGCGGACTACAACATCACCCAAGAAATGAAGAGACATGCTGTCATTGTCGCTATATGTGTGAACCATACAGATTTAGAGATCTCTAATTTTCTTAATTGCGCCCGTTCATTCGTGCATAAGGTTCGCCGTGAATTGGAAGCATCAGGAGGCGATACAGAATCGGTTGCAAAACGCAAAAAGTACGAACAACGTTCTGACAATGTCCGATCTGCAGAATTTTTAGAGCAAGTGCAAGCGATCATAGACGAGGACCCTTCAAAATCAATGAGGGTCCTTGCGAGTGAGCTTCATGTTTCTGAGCGCCTTATTCGTAGAGTTGTCCACGAAGCCCTTCGGTATAAGTCTTACGTGATGCGCATAGGACAGTTCATGTCGGAACGAATACGCGAACAGAGAGTTCTCCGATCAAAACGTCTTTTAAACAAAATCAAACACCCTGAGGCGCCCAAAATGTTATGGTTTTTTTCCGACGAAAAAAATGTTGACCAAGACCAAAAGACCAATCGCAGAAATGACAGATGACTATGTTCAAATCCTACGGAGGATTCTGTTGTTATGCACACAAAATTTCCAACCACTGTTATGGTTTTAGGTGTTGTCAGCAACGAAGGACATGTTATGCCACCACACTTGTTTACTGAAGGACTTCAAGTGAACTCTGCTTCACACATCGAGGTTTTGGAGACGGTAGTGAAACCCTGGATAGACAATGTAAGCGGAGGCAGACCATACATTTTTCAACAAGACTCTGCTCCTTCACATAAAGCGATTGGATTGGATGGCCGAACATTTTCATGACCACATAACACAGAACCGATGGCCACCTAGCTCCCCAGACCTTAATCCTTTGGATTATTACGTATGGGGCGTAGTTGAGCGTGAGACCAATAAGCGTCCTCAGAATACCACTTCTTCGCTGAAGACTGCTATTAATGCCGTTATGGTCAATATGAACAAGGTGTATTTGATTCGGGCATGTAATCGTTTCCGGACCCGGATCGAAAAGGTTATTGCTGCTAATGGCGATTTTATTGAATAACTATATAGCCATATATTAATTTAACGTTGTATAAAAAATTCCTGAAATGTCATTAAAATTTGTTAAAAATACAAGCTAGTTAATTTTACTCTCAAGTTGTCCTCAAATACCGTACGCACCCTGTATTTTGGCGACCCCTTTAAATGTTCGTATATTTTCAAAATACGATCAACAGATTTTTCCAAGTATCATCGATTTTTCATGACATTGAGTATTTTGTCCATATCGACGAGGTTACGAACTTCTCCAACGTTAACTGGGACATCAACAAAGTTATTAATGTCGGAAGCGGGTTTAATTGGGGAGATAAATATTTGTCTACCCTACGATGATCTGACGAACTTTGTCGCCTATGATTTGATTTTGGAGTGCATTATTTGGTGCCGCTGGAGGTGCGTGTGGCGGATTATCTGAGCCAGCACCCATGTCAAGACGAGCTGGTCTAATAAGATTATTTTGGTTAGCCATTTGGAGATTCGACACCCTTTTAACTCAAAAGCAGCACTCGGATTTACCGAACAAAAAGGATACTAAGATTTGCCCGGCTTTCAACCGAAAAGACAGAAATGTTCACCACATTTTAACGTAAAAGAGGAAAATGGAACACTAGATTTTCGTGCACAATATTTATATTTATAAGAAACACAATATTTATATTTATAAGAAAAAAACATAGAGGTTCGCACAAAAAGAATATATTTAAAGCGAAGTGAACTATTTGTCACTTCACTGTAAATGTTTTTATAAGTTAAGAGTAAGTAATTGAAATACAAAAATATATATTTTCGAATGTACTCATTAAAATAAGTCGAAATTTTGTGTTTGGTACCAAATTTAGATAAAAACCATAGTGGAAGACATAGTGTAAAAGGGTAGAGATTTGCTTCCATATGGGGTGCTGGGGTTTTCTGGTTATAAACATTTCTGCTGCTTCCGAATATTCGCTGAGCTTAGAGCTGTTAGTAGATGTTCTTCCGCACGATGCTGCCTTCTGCCTATGGAGTTTTCTCCATTTAATGCTGCTTCTGTATATTTTTTTAGTTTCCCTCCAGGGTGGTACTCCTGCGTTGAGTTTGTTGACCGCTTAGCTACTCCAGTTGACCGGATTCCTCTTTAGACAGGCTTGGTGTCCTGTCTTACTAGGGTGGCTACCTTGGACAACGTCATGCTGGAGTCTCTTTGCGAATAATGACCTTTTTTAATTTACATCGGGGCGCTTCAATTCGTGGCAGTACTATTAAAAACTATTATTCTCGTGCTATTCAGTTCGTTACTGGATCACTTTCCCAGTCTCAAAGAAGTGGCTAGAGAAACTTTAAATTCACGACGAGCTTCGCGGTCTCTGCTCGGGCGACAGTTAAAGTATTTATGTTTTGATTAATATAAAAAAAATATTTTCTCAGTAAAATACAATAATCGTTAACTAAGTTGAATTAAAAAAATGACTGAGCCTGGTAGAGAGCACGGGCAACTGAATTTATACAATAACAATGTTCATGTTGCATTTTCCCGAATCATGGGAAAATTCGCTCGGTCGATGTTCCCACGGTGAGAATTTTGATGAAATTGGTGTATGGTGCTCACTTGGCTAGGTACATTGCTGTGCTTGTGGGAGGGTGTTGCTAACTTTTAGTGTTCCGAATATCAGATGCCTTCTTCCTTCCTGCTGATGCATTCATCCCAGGAAGTGTCTTCTGCAACCCCATTCATTTTAAAAGCGAAGCGCTCGATAAATGCGTATCCCCTAGTATGCAATGGCGTTGTCTTCCCAGCCTTATCCGCCTGTATTATTTGTTGTTTTTCTTCGATTTTTATATTCGTCATGTTTATTAGATCACAGCCGTGGATGTTTAGCCGCCTTAATCTAGTAATTTTCTATGATTACGCAAGGGCATGCACTCCCATTCATGGCGTCTGGTGTTCACAGCTTGGCCAGCAAAAATCGGGAATAATGTCAACTGTTACCACAAACTGAATTGTACGAGCTTCGAATGTACTTTGAGTCCTGCTGTTTTTCAACGAGATGGAGATGACACGATTAACTTGAAGCTGTTTGCACTCGAATTTGTAGGAAGTACATACACGGTAATATGCGGAAAAGTACTAGGTCTAGAATACCAAAACCGCCATCCCGA
This sequence comes from Odontomyia ornata, assembly GCA_963969285.1. Lineage (NCBI taxonomy): Eukaryota > Metazoa > Arthropoda > Insecta > Diptera > Stratiomyidae > Odontomyia > Odontomyia ornata. The sequence continues at coordinate 238,534,029 of OZ017739.1, forward strand.
ATATAATTACATACACTGATCGTTAGGTGTGCAGTGAATCGTCAAATTTAATTCAAGTTGTGCCAAAAAATCCATTACTGCCATGGTCCGAATTCCAGGCCATCATTCATAATCACAAAGAGTAGATTCAAAGAAAGAATTAATAGGAAAAATGTATCAACAAAAAACTAGTTGGGCACAGGAGTACACTCTTATCAGAAGGGTTTTGTAGTCAACCTATGATATGGAAAAACCAACAGTGAGCACAAGAAAAGCTCCCTTGTCAAACACACCTAAAGTCTGTTTGAAAATCCATTATCACCCCATTTTTTAGCAGCCACCATTTTTTGTTTTTTTTTTTTTGCAGCATTACAAAGATTACTGATTGAATAGGATTTGAAAAATGTATGTGTCATTTATCTTAACTGAAAAATTGGAGAAGATCCAATGAAATTTCTAATGTCTAGTTCGATGAAATGCCCATATAGTGAACACATGTACTGTTGTTGTAATTACTGAAAATTAAAATATCTATAACTTCCGTAAATATGATTCGATTTTTATGAGACTTAGAAAATGATTTTTATGAGACTTACAATCTTAACGTACACAGGAATATATAAACAAAGATGAAATTACATTATTGTATGTTCTACGGAAGATTTTAAGCGACTTCACGTGAGAAAGAGAAGGCAAATTTCAAAGCAAGGAGGTTTTACCTTTGGGAGACCGCTTTCCAAATAGCTAAAAAATCCTTGTAAATACACGTCTTTTACAAAATAAAAGCCCTGTATGGATTTATAGGTTTCTAGTAACTACATTTCATTTGATATTCTATTTGATTGACTTTGGTTTAACATTTTTTTAAAAAGAAGTTAGAAATTCAACAAATGTGTTACCAAGTAAAGTCTTAATTAAGCACTGTTGATGCTTTCATCGACATTTTTTTGCGAGTCACTAAAGTTTTCAGGAAAAAGCTGAAACAAAAGAGCCATCGTATACCCGAAATGTTTTGAATTGCCTGTACTAAGTCTGATTGTCTCTAAAATAGAACAAACGTGATATTGTGTATGTTGTATTGTAGGACTAGCCAATTAATTCTTCAAATAGTTCATAGAACTCGATTTAATTGAGACCTGTCATCTATCTCAGCAACCATTGAAATAAAAATATTGTAAACTCGCCCGGAGTTCGTGACATCCTGACAATTTTGAAGTTAAAATATTTTTTAAACGCAATCAAATAGTATGAAATGACAAAATTTGATTTTACGAAGGCAACATATATATACACGTTATTTTACTTAGTCGCTACAATGTACGTGGGTCATTCAACAAGTACTTAGCCTACCGCCCAATGACGCTGCTATTACAAAAGAGTACATTCTTTTAGTAGCCTACTGTCAAAGTTTCAGTCAATTCCCTTGATTACTTTTGTTGAATGTACTGCACGATGGTAAAACTCTTTTGTAATAGCAGCGCCATCGGGCGGTGAGGCTAAGTACTTGTTGAATGACCCACGTATATTGCATATAAGTTTTATTAAACAGGTATCATCAATGAAAAAAATTTAGTGCCATGTGGGCCATTAAATTTTTGGGTACTTTAATGTATTACAACTAGCTTGATTTTTTTTATATAATTTATAACGATTGAATCAATAAAGCGAAATTGAATTTGAATTAGCTTTAACAAACTGCGCAAGCAATAAAGTCAGGGACGCCAACACCAAATGATGGTGTTAATCGCTTGAATTCAATTATTGTAGCCTTTAGATTAGTTACAAATATCAATTGGTTCGAACATTTCCCTGTTCTACACAATTACATGACATCTTTATTTACTGGCTTTTCATCAAAAACAATTATCCTCTAGCAAATCTGATTTTAATTGCTAAGAATGTATCAATCTGACTTCGGATTTTGATTTTCTCTAAACTATTTTATCCTCATAGGGCTCATGCATTAAAGGTAGTGCGGAATTTATGTTCACTTCTATGTGATTTAACATATGGCCATTATGCAGCGCTCGAGGTTTTAATAAAGGAATGGGTTGACAATGGTGACATTGATTTACAAATCATTCAAGTTCTTTTCGAGTATTTCACTCTGAAAATCGAAGTATCTGAAAGTGAATCACGCCAGGCACTACAATTGCTCATAATGGCATCAGCGTAAGTCATCAAAATAAATTAATTCATTGTGTTAGTTTACTTGCTTATATTTTCAGCGCCAAATCGTCAATAGCAACAGCCAACATATCAATAATTGAATCAATCGGATTTGAAGAGAGAGCTTTAAGGGATCCAAGGATATATACAGGCTGCATTAATTTTCTTTTAAACTCTGTCCCGATCGACATGAAATCAAAATTCTACAAACGCTATGAAGAAAATTATTCACTAGTGCAAAAAGTAATAATATGCTTCCAGAAGTTTTTCTTTCACAGAATGGTCGAAGATTTCGATAGTATTTCAATGCGTACTATTGAATTCATTTACCAACTTTGTCAAGCCCCTGATGTTCTGTGTCGAAACATTATCATTGATATACATACTAAAATGATATCACTTTTGAAAAAAAATCAATCCATAAACGACTCCCAAATATGCGGCTTCCAACAATCAGAATCATTAAAGCAGGAATCGGAATTAAAGTTGCCAATTTTTTTATTGAGTCGGTTCCTATTTTTAGTTGGGTTTGCAACAATGAAAGAAATGATATTCTTGGATATCGACATTTACAACAACATGAAATATCGACAAGATCTGAAAGAGCAGAAAAATAATTTGAAGAAGAAAACAATGAATAAGTGGAAGACAATTAATTTGGATATGTCTGCTAGTGAGACTCTAAAGCGTTTATCAGGAACAGCAGCGGAACCGCAGCAAGAAGTAAGTTATGAAATCTTACATATACCTTGCTTTTTGTTAGTACGCATGATAATTATTAATGATCACAATTTTTTTTAAAACTTGTTGATTTGATAATAGCATATATACTGTCCTTACTTCTGTCTGTACTTACCCGTTTTTAAGGGGGTTTCTTCATATATGGAAGAAATTTTTAGCTTTTTGCGCCTTTATGCGTTTGAATATCCTTGAAACAAATTAAGCTGAACTCTAGTCGGTTGAAGCTATTTGACTTTTTGACGATTATTAAAAGAACGCGTTATCTTTTTGATTCGCCTGGTCGCATGCTTTTGCATAAATTTCATTAAAATTAATAAGATTCATAACTCCATTGTATGCAGATGATTAAATAAACTCAAAACATAGTTGAGCTGTACAATCTAGAAAGTAAGCACGCATCTCTTTCTGGATTCTATAAGGTTGTGAATGTCCTCAGAATTTTTGATCATATTTCGCAAGGTGTTGTCAAACAAATTCATAACTTTTTTTTGATTTTCATAATGTGGCAAGTTATTTTGCTTTTGTTAGCTAAATAATTAGTCTTTTTACAAAATTGGCATTTATTTCTTAAATCTAAAATGTACTTGTATTACAGCCTGATGAAGAATTGGTTGGTGCGACAGCAGAAGATAGCATAGCGGAGTTAGTTAATCAAATTTGCGAAGAAGAGTTATTGTTTTCAGAAAATGGATTGCTGCCAAAAATACTTCCAGTTATAATCGAAATATGTAAGTTTCCTGCCAAATATCGAGATGAAATGCTTCAGCAAGCGTCCTGCCTTACTCTTATACGATTTATGACAGTTTCTTCGAAGTTATGCGAAAGTCACATGCCATTTTTAATGAATATTCTGACTCACACAGCCAATATCAAGATAAAATGCAATATAGTTGTTGGATTGTCTGATCTAACATTTCGTTTTCCGAATATCTTGGGTCCTTGGACTGGACATTTCTACTCTACACTCCATGAAGCAAACGATAAACTTCGATTAACAGCAGTTAAAATGCTTTCTCACTTGATATTACATGAAATGATTCGAGTCCGGGGCCAAATAGCAGACTTAGCAATGTGTATCGTCGATAATAACGATGAAATCCGTAATATAACGCAGCAATTTTTTAAAGAAATTGCAAATAAGTCGAATATTTTATACAACGTCTTACCAGATATTATATCCAAATTAAGTGACATGAATCTTAGCTTGGAAGAGGAAAAATATCACATTATAATGCGGTATATCCTAGGCCTCATTCAAAAAGATAGGCAAGTTGAAAGTTTAGTTGAAAAACTCTGTCTACGTTTTCGAGTAACAAATGAAGAAAGACAATGGCGTGATACGGCTTTTTGCCTAGCGTTGTTAAACTATAATGAAAAAACAATTAAAAAGCTTATTGATAATATTCAACAATTCAAAGACAAGGTTCAAATCGAAGAAGTATTTCAATCCTTCAGAACAATTATTTTCAACACAGCTAAATTAGCGAAACCTGAGCTTAAAACAATAGTAGCAGAGTTCGAAACACGTCTCAATGAATGTTTGAATGTAAAAGAAGGACAAGAAGACAGAATAAGAATCGACAACACCGAAAGTGCTGTGCGGTTGAACATGGCAAACAAACTAAAGCCAAGAAACCGGAAAAAGGGACGAAAAAAGAAAAAAATTCACGCTTCATCAGAGTCAGAAATGGACGTATCCAGTGGTAGCGAGCATAGGATTAGGAAAGCGATGAAAGGAGAAATCTCTGATCGATTTGAAAGGGTTAAGAAGGTTACTCGTGTTATTGAAACTGATAGTTCAAATGATGATATCCCTACTCCAAAACGTGGCAAAACTAAAAGATAACTAATCGCTCTGATTGTATTGACATCAAATTTCCAACCTATTTGTGTAAATGGAAATATAACATCTTAAAAAAAATCAATTCGTTTTGTTTAGTAGTGTACGAGTGCAAAGCTAACAAAATTGACCATATTGTATTGGCTTAGGACCTTACATAATTACGCTTAATTCTTTTCAATTTGTGTAGCCTTTCAGTTTCTAAGATATTTTGAACGCTCATTTTTCATTTAATAAACAAGTTGGGTAGACAGAACTAGGCTCATGTCAGAAGGGTTTTGTACTTAACATACGATATGCAAATTTATGGGTATAGAATGATTTAATTCACGAAAAACTTTAATGACATGAGCAGCAATTCTATTTTGCTTTAAAAGAAAAGTCAGTGTTCCTACATTTTAACTGGCCAACATTTTGTAGCAATATTGCAAAAATCATTGACTGAGCCGAATCTTAAATGTATTTTTGTTCTATTATATATTTGCAAAAAATACAATCAAAAGTGGTAGTAACCGTATTTCATTGTTGTAATCGGAGAAAAATTCAAACGGCAATAAGTTCTGTATATTCTGTTAAAACTCATAGAGTATATGGACCTTTTAAAGGATACCTAAATATCTACTTCCAGCCACTTTAATCATATTCAGTTTTAATTGCGAAAATATTTAATTTATAGATTCCACTATTAACAGCAAAGTTGAACGCGTTGAACAAAAGTCTCAAAGATATCATGAATATAATTCCTGAAACTTTCACGCAAACCCATAGTGTCTGAGTTGATTGGAAGTGCATATTGTCCCATAGCCATGTATAGTTGCCGTTGTCATACAGGAAAATTTAAACCCCCATAACTCTGTTAAATACAAATCGATCCTTCTGAAATTTCTAGTTACTATTAAACTTGCAAATAGGCATTTACTTATTGAATTTTACTGAATTTGAGGGTGCACTTACGATTTTCTTCAAGAAAATGTAAAATTGATAAATCATACTAACAAAGATGAGTGAATTTCGAATTCTGACATATTTGTTGTTGTAGTTGTCATAAAGGTCTACACATGATTTTTTTCAGTTTTGCGGATGAAATGTTTCCAATCAGGGGGGTACGCCTAAATTTCGTGCCTTTCTCCTTCTGCCTCCCCCGATACTGATAAAGTAATTTTAAGACCTGTTTTGAAAATATCTCATCGAGACCTTTCATATGATACTCCACTTGATTACCTTTTTTGAGGGACAGTCCTCTATATGGAGGGAAAATACAAACTGCACTCAAAACTAACAACTTTGGAAACAAACTGAAACCGAAAGTGAATGACACATCAATATACGAGAACAGCGGCATATACAAACTGACATGCAAGGGTTGCGAAATTGTATACATAGGAAGAACAACACAGAAACTAACCACAAGATGCAAAGAGCATTTACTATCTTTCTTACACAACAAGGCAAACTCCAATTATGCGACGCACCTACAAAACCACGCACATGTGTCTGATACTATAACAAACTCTATGACATTGCTATACAAACAAAGCAAAGGAACGAGACTTGACATCCTAGAAAGGCTTGAAATATATAAATATAGAAAAACTGACGATAACATCAACGAACAACTTGTTACAAATTCCGACGCAATTTTCTCAGTGCTCGACCACACTCCCCGACGAAAATGGAAACGAGATCAAACAACAAACGAACATCCAACAATCCAAAAAACATAATCCTAATATCCCTCTGCCTGACCTAATTTAGTACTACCTGCTTAACCCATCCTGCGACTATATAAAGTCATTCCCTTCAACACATCTTTTAGACACTGAAGATGTCCCAAAAGTGTCGAAACGCGTCTGCGCACACACCTAAGCACGGCCCAACGGCTTTTAAAGCAAAAGAGAATTGGCCTGCGGATATCAAATAAACAAAATAATTGACTACAACGCCACCAGCCAGGCAAAACTGTATCGATCATTCCACAACTTTAACCTGAGTTCATCGAACCATAGCAAATATAAAAAACAATATTCCAGCATTTGCAAAAATCGTTATAAAGCAAAATACAATTGCTGCACCAAACACACAATGTAGTGCACAAGTATTCGCATTAAGAATGAAATAAAAATACTGTACATAAAAAAGGACGAAATCAACCGAGAATTAGTACATTCATAGTTACAACTAACTAACATAAATACTCGAACCTTTCTACAATAAGGCGCGAAAAAACATTGATACTAAAAATGAGACCATGCCAAAGAATCTTGATAAATTGATGAAATAACAAAACACATAACCACACCAGCAAACAGTCTTGTCCACGCCTTTTACGACATAAGAAATGGATCTGTTACATAAGAGACTGAAACACAACTAATATAACACAAACCGCAACAAAGACAGAACAACTAGTAATCGACACTTAACAAGCCATTAACAAACTGACATACTGTAGTCGATATACTACAAAAAACATGCACTAGCATAAACAAAACAAATTTCCACGAAGACCATATGATATTAAAACACATTCAGAAAAAACGTTGGGATAACCTACTAACAGTGACAAAGGACATACAACGGTGATCCTAAAAACAACGGAATACGTACAAAAAACAATAGACTTCATTAACGCCAGATACAAACCCCACTAATAAGCTCCAAGCAGACTTACGTACTGCTATTTTCAATCCCCAATAATCATTCCTCCCAATACTAAGCACCGCTACATAAACCCAAATCCATCCACACCACCCCTTAACACGGCACCTACCACGTAGCTTTTTAAAACGCCACACGTCACATGAATTTTTGGATTGTAGCTAGACAGATATACTACTAGGTGATTAAAAACATGTAAACAACCCTTAGTTTGAGTTAAACATAATTATATTTCAATTACAAAAAATACAACTCTTCTAAGACGTAACCAAATTAAATCAATCTAAATGTTAGAATTTCTAGCAGCTTTCCCCAGATTCTTGATCTTGATGAACATTTTCACAGATATGCTTCATGTGATTTAGACACATTTGCTCATAGCATTTTTCACAAAAAAAAATAATTTTTTTTGTCGTCCTTTCTTGGACAAATCGAACAACTTTGTTTTTTTGGAAAATTCAACGTAGTTTCTTGTTTTGTCGCGTATTGCACATGATATATGCGGGTTTGCTCCTCTAATTTGTAACCGTCACAAGCTCAAATCACACCTCTTGCAGATACTTTCTTCTTTGAATTTGTTTGTTTTGATTGTTATTGGCAGTACAAATAATGAAGTTGTTGATCCCAGTGATGTCCAGCATTCTACAGAATACAACTAATGTCCACCTTTTGCATGCTCTTGCTGTGGAGTATGAACCACAAAGCTCATCAACCTTGTCCACTCCGGACTTGGTTGGTCTTGTCAATTCAGTTGTCTTCTAAATGCATTGAGGACATCATCACAACATTTTCATCTTGTTTTGGCACATAAGATAATGTACAAATTCTGAACTATAAGCACTCCTGCCTTTGGTTTGTAAACATTTTTTTGGTAGCTCCTCTTTTATTTTTACGCAAAGTCCCGACATACTGTGATGAATCTGTAACTTTCGGTTGCTTCCTGGAATTATACTCTTCCAGACTTGTGATTCTCTTGCTAAAAGTAAATTAAGTCTTGACAGGATTCAAAATATCAAGAAAGCAAATTCACCTAAAGCAATCTCCGTGTTGCTGAATGTCTGGGGCAGTCACTTTGCGGTTTCTCCTGGTGAATGAGCCAACCTCGAGACATTAGGCTCGGCCAATGTCTCGAGCATTACTAACGCTTCACACATTGGTTCGCGTAGGTATACTGCATCATAAGCAAAAGCTTGAGAAGTAAGTGTATACGTGAGTATGCCATATACTTCGTGCTCGTCCACTTAGCTTCGCATTGACCAACCCACAAATCTGGGGTAAATGGAAATAATACACATATAAAATCACTTCTCGAAAAGCTTAAGCATTGTTGCTAGTCACCGATAGATGGCCACGTGAAAATTTCCCAAAACAATCCACTGACCTAATTTACTATTAATATTAATCGTTATTTTAGTTGACTAAGCAAAGAGGTAAATGCACCCAATATGAAATGCAAATGAATGAGAACATAGGTAAACTTGAGGTAAGCATTATTTTTGTATAAATATCCATGGCCATCAACAAACCAAACACTCTTGATACTACGCTTGTCCTACTTAAGGCTTTTGCCCGAGTAGAATCGTCCCAAGGCTTTAGCCCGAGACTGACAATTTTCATGAGAGTTTCAGCCCGGATCCAGGTAGTCGAACGGAAAGCAGCCGTACGCGCATCAGCCAGCCATTTTGCCAGCCCGTACATACATCAGCCAAACAGCGTTACTTGCCCTGCTCAAGGCTCTTGCCCGAGCAGTAATTTCGCCCAGAGACGAGCAAGTTAACGTGATTTCGATTCAGTGATCGTTCGGACAACTCAATTCTCGCCATCGGCAACCAATTGACCAGCTCACACCGCCGGCAGCCACCATGACCGACACGCATCGCCAGCAAACTTACCGGCACCACGCAACATCAGCATCGTGCGGACATAACAATTTGGGCCAAATCGCCATCAGCAACCAATTGACCAGCTCGCACCGCCAGCAGCCACCACGACCGACACGCATCGCAAGCAAACTCACCGGCACCACACAACAGCATCGTGCGGACATAACAATTTGGGCCAAATCGCCATCGGGAACCAATTGATCAGCTCGCACCGCCAGCAACCACCACAACCGACATACGTGGGCGGCGACTGGACAACCACCACCAGCAGCCTGTGATGACATCGAAACCCCGTCCGTCGCTCGAGGAAGCAATTGCTGCGACGCCTGGAGCGGGTCCGAGGCCAATAACGATCTAGGAGTACCGGATAAGCTTGACCAATCCGCTCGATACGACGGTGGTTGCGCCGGAAGAGAAGCGGCCAAGGGTTGGGCGCATTGTCGAGTTTCGCCGCAAGAGCAGTGACCTGCGCCGATTGCCACGTCTTGCGGCTACCAAAGCGGAGCGGGAGGCATTCAGAGCCCAAATCAAAGCGTTGAAGTTAAAATTCGAGGCGAAACAGCGCCGTAAACGGGAGGCACCCGCAACAAACGATCGGAGTAGCAATCGTAATTTAAAGATAAAATAAATGTATTTGATGGAGGAATCGTGTGTTTCATTGGGGAAGCTTTGAAGTGAAGTTGAGTGGAGTTTATAGGTGTTCCAGACCAAGCGAGTGGATACGCATACGCACCGAATAAATACAAGTGGGTATGTTGGTGCTACGTCCAACGGAACTCGCCGCAGGTTGGTTAGGCCTTCGAAATAGTCCTAACAAAATTGGCGCTGCCAGTAGGATACCGGTTCTGCTGAGACTACGGTCAGAGACTGTATAGCATACCAACTGATGGGAACATCAGCCGATATCTGAACCAAACTTTTGGTACCTGGGAACGTGGTTGGAAGCATCTATTGCCTGGAATATCTATTTTTTTGGTTTTGCCAAATACACTTCACTCCTCAGTTGAGCCAGTGTAAAACCATGCTATGTCCAATTCACGTGCTAATAAACATTAATTTACAATGGAACGCAGATATAAACCTCAAACTAAGCGAGACAAGTAAACAAGCAGAAAGTGAACTTTACAATTTAGTGTGAAATTTCGAGTGGAAAGTGAACATTTTGAACAGAAAAAAAACATTCAGTGAAAACAATAAATACTCGAATAATAAGAAAGTGTTAACACTCCAGGATTAACTTATGACCGTCAAACCCTTCAGCGCGGAGGACATTTTTCACCATTCTTCGCCTGCAAGTAAACTCAGCGGAGTCATCTTACGGAGTTGAAGAATACTAAAAACGCAAAGAAGTAAGTCCGAATCGTCAGAGGCTACTAACCAAGTAACCACAGCCCAGGATCTGCGAGATTCCCAAGAACTGACGTCGTATCAGACCCTGACAGACACCGTAGAGGAAATCCACACTCGACGATTGGAGTTCATCAGTAAATTTCGACAGCATACAGAAGACTTTAAGAGAGAAATCGAACAGTTCAGAGGAACCTCGCATAGCCAGGCACCAAGCTCAGACAGTCAATCTCAATCAGTTGACCAATTAATAACTTCCAAAGACTGGAAAATTTCTCTTGAACTAGGTGAAACATCGTTTGTCACTAACGACTCCATGGTAGGAGGGACATCGAGCGAAATGGCAGACTACATGAAAGTAGCCAAACTAATGGGGCAAATGATTCCCTTGTTCTCAGGAGCCCCAAGCTCTACCATAGTTTACGAGTTACAAACCTTTTTAGGATGCAGCAAACAAGTCTGGCAATGTTTGAACAAATTGGAGCAATCAGCGTTTATGCAAATCTTCCCAACTAGGCTGTGTGGTGAAGCCTACCAGTTGATTTCCTCTAGCTGCCCCACAACACTCGACCCTGCTGAAGAGCTCCTAAACCGATTAAATCTACCTCGGGAAACTTAGCAGGAGTTAGTTATCGGACTAGCCACAGCCAAGCAGTTCCCTACTAGAACGCTTACTGCTTACACCTCACGAATGCGACAACTGTTGAAGCGTAGCCAGGAAGCGGCCAATATCAAGTATGGAAAGGAGGCAGTAAAGGTTTAAAGTCAGCAATTGGAGGATTTCGCTATGACATCCCTAGAAGGTGGAGTCACGAAACCTCACTTACGCCAGTATTTACTGCCATTGGAGAAGCTCACGTTTGAGGAACTCATACTTAAGGCTTTGGACATGGAGAAAATGCAGCAAGGGGCTGCCCATGTTCAGTGGACTCCCCAGGAGCTTAGTTTAAGCTATCCAATGAGTCAAACCGCCTTTTCACCCAATCCCTCCACCTCCAGCCTCGGAATGAGAACGAAGAAAGCATCCCAGCGCACGTGCAAGAGTGCAAGAAGCAACACAAGATAACTTGCAACTTCTGTCGTAAACTGGGGCATACTTACTTCGAGTGCTTGAAGCGCTGAAACACCCCTTTCTGTCCTACTTGCAAGCAGTACGGTCATGATCTCAGAGACTGCAGGGCCCAGCAAGCCACAATTAAACAAGAGGGTAATCTCCAGGGCTATCGGACGTCAGTAATTTGTGATTTCTGTGGTCGCCAAGGCCATCAAGTGGAGGACTGCCGTCAAAAAACGAAGTGGGAAAGTACTAACTCGGGAAACGCCAAAAGGTCGAGTCAAAAATCCCTGACTCGACTCTAATTAGAATTAAATTGGGCACTAATCTCGGCGGAACTAAACTGTTTTCTGCCACTCTACCACTAGATATAGGAATACAACCTACAACTACATTGACTATAGACACTGGCGCAGAAGTAATTCTGATCAAAAAATCAGCTATCAAACCAGGCAACATAGATCCACGTCAAAAGGTAGCGCTTCAGTGTCCGTTTAGACGGGGAAGAACTCTAGGACTTACAGTAAGAAAATTTAGCCTCCCCACTCCTTTTTTATGTAACTTTCAAGCGGTAGATGAAATACCCGGAGTCACTGATGATGGATTGTTAGGCAATGATTTTCTAGCTAAGAACTGCAATGTGGAGGGCCCCTCCCACAGAAATCAACCTCAGAGAGTTTTCCCTCCCTTTGAATGGGAACCATCTAGAGCAGAGTTACAAGGAAGCGTTGAATAACGCAGACTTAGATCTTAGTAAGGAGCAAGGAGGCGTGACGCTCGAGCCACCCATTCATGGTCAACAAAGCTAAAAATTACGCTCGATCAGTAAAGATAAGGAAGGTGGGAGGTACATGGTTACTTTGGAAACGGCTGTCACCTTGTGTCCCCGTACCCAGCAGATAGTGGAAGTGCCCCTAAAATTGCCGCAGGTAATGATCTGTCATTCGCAAGAAATTCGTGACGGAGTTTTCATAGCTAATTCCCTACTGAACCCATCCCGAGTATTAATCGGAGTACTGAACACTACTAGTATACCTGTTATCTTGACACATGTGGATCTTACCCTGGAAGCGGCCACCCAATACATTATCAAAGAGCTAAAAGCTGAAGAGGAAAAGTTAGCAGGCTACCCTACAGCCAACAATAGTAATTCACAGGTTCGAACGGAACAACTAGGACTAATTTATAATCCAACTGAACTCGATTACAGCAGCCTTGAGCAACCCCTGGCAAATAAAACAGAATTTACCAGTACACAAAGAAATGCTAGACCGGAGAATGAAATAATGATCACCGATCAAGCCCCCATAAATCAATAAATGTACAGGCTAGCTCCAGCACAAAATGAAGTCATTAACGAACTGGTGAAAGAAATGCTGGACAATGATAACATGCAGCCTAGCAAAAGCCGTTGGAACTCCCCTCTGTTGGTGGTACCAAAAAAGGCGGGGGCCGCCGGGAAAAATAAATGGCCTGTAGTTGTTGACTTTAGGAAACTAAACGACAAGACTATTGGAGACGCTTTTCCCCTGCCTCGCATCGAAGATATCTTGTATGAACTGGGGCATTCACGCTATTTTAGCACATTAAATTTAGCCAGTGGCTACCACAAGGATCTCGTACAACCCGAAGATCTATCTAAGACAGCTTTCAGCACAAGCTATTGTCATTATGAGTTTAAACGCATGGCTTTTGGATTAAAGGGGGCCCCTGCTACATTCCAGCGATTAATGAATTATATCCTGACAGGCCTTCAGAGCTTTGATTGTTTTGTATATCTAGACGATATAGTCGTCTATGGGAAAAACTTACGCGAGCACATTGACAAACTTAGGAGAATATTTTACCGACTAAGGGAGAATAGTTTGAAGCTACATCCGGAAAAGTGCCAATTGCTGCGTCCCGAGGTAGTTTATCTGGGACATATCTGCTCCTAGTATGGCGCCCGTCCGAACCCCAGCAAAACCAGCTGTGTCCAAGAATTTCCCCAGCAAAACACGGTAAGAAGGTTGCAGTCTTTTCTAGGCCTGGTAAACTACTATCGCAAATTCATACCCAACTTTTCAAAACAAACCTGCTCAGGAAGGGTGTTAAATATAATTGGACAGACAAATGCCAAGAAGCATTTCAACTTCTTAAGACTGCGTTGGTTTAACCACCTCTACTAGCCTACCCCAATTTTCGTGAACCTTTCAACCTTACTCCACTATCGAAAAGGAGCTATAAGCAATAGTCTGGGCAGCCAAAAATTTCCGCTGTTACCTGCTAGGCCGTAAGTTTACAGTATACACTAATCACAAAACTTTGAAAAGAATCTTCAGCGTTAAGGACCCTACCACTCGCCTGATCAGGTTTCACCACAAACTTTCAGAGTACGACTACAGTATAGAATATAAGCCCGGCAAATATAACACAAACGCCGACGCTCTCAGCAGGATCCCTGTTGAGGAGCCTGTAGTTGAAGATATGGTACATCAGTGTAATATTACTACATGACCTCAGCAGAAACAGGCCGGAGTGCAACAGGACATACCTAATCCATCTTTCGGGGAACCCCCTGGATAAGAGCAACCCGACCCAGTGACCCACCCTAACACATTAAGTACTAAGAATAATGAGTTGCCCAAGGAATCAAGTCAACCTCAAGAGACTCAGGGGGTAACTTCAGAAATGAATAAGTACACCATGTTACATACCCCTGAGGAGATTGAGGCTGCACTCCATGAATTTCATGACTCTCCTTTTGGGGGTCAACAGGGAGTATCGAAGATATACCGGAAACATAGAAGAATTTTAAGATGGAAACACATTTTAAGGGATATCAAGTCTTACATAAAAAAACTGCAAAAAATGCCAAATAATGAAGAACAGTCCCCAGTATCGTTTACCAATGATAATTACAGACATAGCTGATAAACCATTCGACAAAGCACTCGTATACTTTGACATCGTAGGCCCCTTTAGTTGAGCCCTCAGCAGGAAATAAATACGTTCTCACTTTTCAGGACAATCTGACCAAATTCGTTGACTGATATGCAATGCCAAATGCAAAGGCTGAAACAGTAGCTCGAATTTTTTCGAGGAAATAATAACAAGATACAGTATCCCAAAACAGGTCGTTACGGACCAGGGGACGAATTTTGTAGGTAATTTGTTTAAGCAATTGTGTAAGCTACTACATACTAAGAAGTTGCAGACAACTGCTTATCATCCTCACCGGTCAACTCCACGATTGCGATGGGGAAAAACACATCAACATACATAACAATAGATTAAAACTTTTTCATAAATAGTTTGTCTTATTTCATTATTATTATTATTTGTCTTGGATTTTTACACTTGTAACGTTGGCAATTTCGGAAATACGAATCAAAGCACTTCCGTTCACGGTCACACCAATAAATAATACAAGGGTTCTGTTGGAAACCAAAGGGGACCTTTTATGCTACCAAAGCTCGTGGAGCATCGTGATGGAGTTGGACTTGGGAGAGATAAAAACTCAAATATCGCTTGCTGAACGGGCAGAGCATTTGATGCAGTTACTTTGTTCCTTGAACAACACGGAGTGTCAAGGTCAGGACAGGCACATACATATTTTAGTGGAGAACTTGAAGTACCGCTCTAGTATACTTTACGAATCATGGATACCCCGAAAATCTAAACGGTCGCTATTCGATGGGGTTGGTCGTACTATGCACTATCTATTCGGCTATATAGTAGACTGCAACATGTGGAAAAAAATGAAGAACAACTAGTTGAACTAGAAAAACAAAGAATTAGTGTAGTTAAACCTCTTTGGAAGAGCTTCATAGACCTTTAGCCCACGTTATGGACAGACCGCAACAATCGGCTATGCAAATCAGGGATATCGAAAATGTTGCCAATGTTTTATTAGTAAATGAACGGAAAACGCAGATAATTACGATTCTGCTTGGTTGAAGTAGAGTCTAGGCAACGAATACTTATTGATATTATAGTATCGACTTCAACGCTAGAGCCATTGAATGGGGTATGCCACAATCCGACCCAAGGGGAAAGCAAATCTTGGACATGGTGGTCAGAACAGCGCTTTTTGTCCTAAATACTGGTAACACCCCTACTTTCCGCCGCGGGGGTTGCGTAGGAACCATACCCGATGTGACACTCGCTTCGGAGTCCCTGGTACCTAGAGTACACAACTGGCGAGTACTAGAGGACTACTCGGCTAGTGATCACCAGTATATAGCGGTTGAGATTTACGACGGTGCCACTCTGCGTGCATATGCCCAAACTTGAATCCTTGGATGGACGACTGGGAGGATGGACGTTGAGAGGTTCGCTGACGCGCTTACGGCAGGCGCACCGTTGCTGGGAGCTCCGCCAGGGAGTGGAGGGCCTACAGCCAAGGACTTGGTGAACTCAACTATGAGTACCATCATAACTGCTTGCGAGTCTTCCATGGCCCGTCGGAGACCCCGACACGGTAAGCCTCCAGTATACTGGTGGTCAAACGAGATCGCCGAACAAAGAAGCGAGTGTCACAAACTTCGGTGAGAGGCCCAGCGGGCGCGAACACGGGAGGAGGCAGACACTAGGCTAGCAGCATACAGGTCCGGCAGGAAATATCTTCGCAGGCTTATTAACAAGAGCAAGGCCCGATGCTGGCAAGACCTCGTGGACGATGTAAATAGGGATCCGTGGGGCCTAGGTTACAAGCTGGTCATGCAAAAACTTGGTGCCCAACGGAAGCCCTGTTTACATGAAGCAGAGAAGATGGACGAGATCGTACGGGCACTATTCCCCACGCACCCTGTCCGTGTCGATTCAGCTCATGCACAAACACCATTAGAATGCTCACCTTTCACAATGATGGAACTGGAGCAGGCAATTCTATCCATGAAAGCAAGGAAGGCACCGGGACCAGATGGCGTTCCTGCTGAGGTTTTGCAGCTTGTCTACAAGCTTTGTCCTGACTTGTTGCTCAGTATGTTCAACGCTTGCCTTTACGAAGGTGTATTTCCGGAACGCTGGAAAGTGGCGAGGCTCGTATTGATCAGCAAGGGGAAGGGAAATTCCGAGTTGGTGTCTGCATACCGCCCGTTATGTATGCTAGACACGGCTGGGAAAGTGCTCGAGAAACTCATCAAGGGAAGACTCACTGACGCGGTCCGTTCTGCCGGGGACCTATCTCCACGGCAGTATGGTTTTAGAGCAGGTCGCTCCACTACTGACGCGATAGTGGAAGTAGTGAGCGCGGTCCAAAGAGCGGAGGCTCCCTGCCAGTCAAACAAAAGGGTTGTGTTGCTCGTGACGCTTGACGTCAGAAACGCCTTCAATACCGCTAGATGGGCGGATATTCTGGACACACTGGAAAACTCTTTTCAAGTTCCAGAATATCTGATGCGGATTTTGAAGAACTACCTGACAGACCGGAGACTGCTCTATGAGACGAAGGAGGGTCGGCGGAGAATGGAAGTTACATCGGGTGTTGCACAAGGCTCCATCCTTGGCCCAGGCCTGTGGAACGTCACGTACGACGGGCTACTGAGAATCGAGCTGCCGGATGAGTCGCGCTTGATCGGCTATGCAGATGATGTCGCGGCACTAGTTGTGGGACGCACTGTTGAACAAGCGCAACTCAGACTGGGTATGCTAATGCGCCGAGTGAGGGACTGGATGACTGCTCGCGGGTTCAGCCTAGCTTTGGAGAAAACCGAAGTAGTCATCTTGACAAAGAAGAGAATCCCTAGAGTGAGGAAGATCAACATTGGGGAAGCACTCGTTGAGACTAAACTAGCAGTGAAGTACCTGGGCATTTTGATCGACTCGAAGATGCGTTTCTCCGAGCAAATCCGGGCAATAGCTGACAAGCCTGCAGCGAGTGTTTCGGCTCTCAGCCGACATAGGTGGTCCCATCTCATCAAGAAGGAGACTTCTGATGAGTGCAGTACAATCTGTGCTGTTGTACGGATCGGAAATATGGTGTGAGGCTCTCAACAAGGAGCTGTATCGAAAGCGCTTGGCACAGGTGCAGTGACGAGGAGCGCTGCGGATTGCATCTGCATATCGCACTGTCTCGGAGTCGGCAGTGCTGGTCATCGCAGGAGTGATACCCATTGCCCTCCTTGCCAAGGAGCGCCGCAGAATCTACCTGCGAAGGAATGAATGCGACAGAGATGCTGTCGCCCAGGAAGAACGAGAACGCTCGCTCAGTGATTGGCAACAGTCCTGGATGAGCGATATAAAAGGTAGGTGGACCGCACGCCTTATTGGTGACCTGAGGCCGTGGCTCAATCGAAGGCATGGTGAGACTGACTTCTATCTAACTCAGCTACTGAGTGGACATGGATACTTTCGGTCTTACCTGCACAAGATTGGTAAGTCACGGTCTCCTGACTACATATTCTGTGCTGGAGAGGTCGATGATGCCTACCACATATTTTTTGTATGCAAGAGGTGGCAAAGGCAGCACGGTGACCTCATTGAAGAAATGGGAGATCTCTCTCCGGATGAACTCACTGGAGAGATGCTCACATCCGTTGACAAATGGAACTGTGTGGCACGTTACGCTCGGGCAGTCCTTAAGATAAAAAGGAACATATTTGAGCGCCTGGAGGCGTCCAGGGCGGAGGGGTCTCTTTTCTAGAAATCCCTCTCCCTTCCCCTCCTTCCGCTGGAAAAGGGATCCCTGTAGCCCGGTGGCACCTAAACGCGTAGAGAAATGAGGCTTAGCCCGAAGTAATGTGTCAAACGGTTCCAGGCTAGGTTCTCAGATTGACAGGGGAGATGTTTAGTGGGTAGTCCAAGGGTATCCTCCATGGGAGTCCCACACTGCCAGACTCGGCGGGCGTAAATGCCTTCACCTCCCTACCACAAAAAAATAGTATCGACTAACAATAATAGAATACACCCCCTCCTAATATTCACGAAAAAGCTCCAAGAAATTTATACTAAGACTGGAAATGTTTGCCCTGATTTTTGTGAACAAGATTTACTTCAGTCAGGTAACTTGCAACATTATCGAATGAAGGGAAAACTTGTTATAGTCATAGGATAACCTTTATTTCAACTACCAAAGATGCAGCTACAGCAAATTCATACTTTTCCAATTCGTACAAACAAAACATATGTCTTGGTTCCTGATGTCAATATCACACACATTGCAAGCCATCTTCCTACACAGCAGTTCCTTTTATTCACCTCGATAAATGCTCGAAGTCTTAAAAACATCCTCAGATTAATAAGAGCTGGATGGGCTAAGCTCATATAAAACAGATAGGAGAACATGCCGGAGAAGATGCCGGTTTACCGGTTTCTGCTCTCTTCGAAAATTTCTGTCTTTTATTTCCTCTCCCTCTGCCTCTTGCTGATGACTTTCATGTTACAGAAGCTCACTCAATTGGATCTTTCTGTCAAGTTGACGGATCCAAATTGAACGCCAAAATGGCAAATTGCAAGTTTCGTCGCGAATTTTATCCGATATTAAAACTGTGAAAAGTGTTCGGGATCTGAATTCATTTCAAGTGTTTAAACATTCTATTTCCTTTGTGATCCAAAAAACTTAAATGTATGACACTGTGAGATTACTTTACAATTTCAAAGTGAAATGTGTAGTACCTTGGTGTTAAAATCATAGTAGAAAAGGATCTGTAGGTGTTTCCTTTCAGAGATAAGTAGTTAATATGTTAAGGTTTTGCATGTTTTCCTCATAACGGTGAAGGTTTTTCAAATAGAAAACAAATTTTTAAGATTATATGAAAATTTGTTTTCATTGAGCAGCAGCCATGTTTGTTTGTGCAATTTGGCTCTCTCTTAGGTTGTAAACAAGAGCGCAGCAGTAGGGAAAGAGGTCGCAGGGGTTGTTGCGACCAAATGGTCCCATGGTTGTTCACTCCAGTATTATTTGATTAATCAATGAAAAAATCAGACATCCGGAACCCGGAGATTAGTATGTAATACTATTGTATGTTCCAATAATTCGCTCTACACCTTCTGAAAATGAAATTATCGAACTGCTACGTAATCCATATCACAAAAAAATTTCCCTACCTCTTCGTATAAATATGTCTCCACGTAATGCCATCATTAAATTGAATAAGCCCAATAGTTGGCTGTATTTTCTTCTAACTACCTATGCATATTCTTAGCGGTCAGGGGGTCCTGACCGTTACTCAGCCTTGTAACCTGCAAATAAATGAACTTCTGATCCCGCACCAAACGGAAAGTTCTCAAGATTTCGTAATGGAACATCCACCTTTTTTCCCGGAATTCGATACTAACCTATTTAACCTCGACCTCTCAGCTCTTGGAGTTAGACATGCTAATACATCATTACATTTAGCCCCGCATATGGACGAAGATAAAATCTTCCAAAGCAATACTCATTTCCTTACAGAAATCTATTCCAAGCTAGATCAGATTAAAATCAAGGAAACTAGCCAAACCCACATCCAACTAACCAAACTCGCTACTTCCATTGTAGCACTCCTTATTCTAGGTGTTGGAGCATATCTGATTATTCGACTTGTATTGTATCGATGTCGCAAACCATCTAAAGCACTCAACCCACACTCAGGAGATAGCAAAGCAGAAAAACTCTTACCTCCCATGTTACTCTTAATCTCAACGGGCAGCCAGCAGTAACAGAAGCTAACCCAGTAGTCCAAAACAGTGATAAAATAAAGCCACCAACAATACTCCCATTGTATCCTATAGTATAGTTCGTTAATTTCAATTTGTGTAAAATACTTAAAGAAACAGAAAACAAGCCTCAAAGGCAAGGTTGTACACCCTCATCACCTTCAAAACTATCCCTGATGGCAATTCAAATAGCTTAAGTTTTTCGAGATTTGGTAAAAAAATAAATAATAGTCAAGAAAAAATTAGCTCATAAATTGTCCATCCTAATTCCATATGTACAGATTAACAAAACCACTCCCAACCAAATACGAACTGAAAATATACCAATCAGAATCAAGAAAAATTCATTCCCTACTAATATGTATATTAACATTGTTGCAACCACGGAATTCACCGCAGTTTCAGGCATTAAGTTTTGGCAGGGGGATGTGTAGCCCGGGGTGACATACTGAGGCCGGCTAGCGCTCAGTTATGTCATGGGACTTCCGGGACACCCTCTGCTTGTGCTGAGCAACCTTACATAAAGAACACTAACACGGAGGGAAAAGGACGGGAAAGGGGGAGGTCATATTGAGAAATGAAAAAATTATTTATTGAAATAGGAAAAAAGAACACAACAACAATTCATGAAAAAGAATAATATTATAAAGCAAGCTACTTCCTTTTGTTTTTAAATAATTTAATAAATGGATCAAAGGAATAAATAAATTTCGAAGCCACGGCTATAAAAGCCGACCAATATTTTTAATTAAAGAAAAAAATATATTAAGGATATAATTGTGATAAAACGAATTTCCGATAGGACAATAATATAATTAATAAAAAATATAATGAAAAATGTGCAATTACTCACCCCTATTAATGCTGCAGAGCGCTCGGCAACCAAGGGGGGGGGGGCACTGAAAATTTACTTCAAGTCTAAAAATATTCACAATACTTTAAACGCAACCCAAACTGGCCACTTTTCACAAACTGTAGACTTTCTCTTCGGAGACCTGGCACTATATATTCATCCTTCAGTGATCCCATTACTAATTAAATTCAGACCCACGTTTGGTTTTTGTTCCACTTTTCATTAATAGACTCTTGTTCTTAATTCATACTTTCACTTTTCTTAATCTTCGAATTCCCGACACTGAATGCTTTTTTCTCTTTACTCTTTGATTTCTTTACGCCGTCCACCACAACCTGCATCCACTGTTACTTTTTTATGACCACTGTTACTCGGTACAAACTTTCTTTCCGATTCAAAAACTATCTAGATTTCCTTTGCTTTATGTATCTTAAACCGTCACTGTTTTCTTCCAGCTTCACCTCACCTAATTTTTTGTTTTTCGTGTGTTTAGCCCGCTTAAACTTCACTCACACGCAATTTAAATTCTTTTATCCTTCCAGAAAATTGTACTTTTCGTTTATAATATCACTACTCACTTGCAAAATCTCTCCGAATCATAATCATGGCTTTGATTCACTAATTTTTTACATATCAAACTCTTTTCACCAATTTTCCAAACTCAACACATTTATTGTTCTTTCCCCGTCGTCATCGAAAACTCGCAAAAAAAAGACTTCTTCGCCAAAATAAATCCCTCTTATTCACCTTCCCAAAGTCAAAAAACCCGACTGACCCCGCATTCAAGCACCCAATCCAGCATTTCACCTTCTGCAATCCTTTCCATTTTCAAATTACCGCTGCCGCATCTGGGTAACGTAATCGAAATTCAATACACTTCGATTCCGCTACCCACACAATTTTTTGTACCGACAAACGCAATAATTTCCATTTGTTTCATATATATGGCAATTTCAAAGGCATATAAAGAAATGGCCGAGCAACGAGAAACTGTGTACTCGTCCATGTGGGAAGCAAATTTATCACATAAGTAAGTTATAAATAACTTACGCTCTCCAAACTATATGATTCCCTCTGCTTCTCCTTACCCTTTGTTTCCAGACAGGTTTTTCTTTCCTCTCTTTGGAAGAATCACTTCCCCCACTGACACCCGCGCACACCAACGAAATTTCGTTTCACGTGCACACTATCGCGCCTTCGTTATCATTCGTTTACATGTTTGAGTACAACCACTGCCTCCTTTAACCTGGCCACACTGCCTCCTTAAACCTGGCCATCTTGCTAGGTTTGATAATGCAGTGAAAAGGGAAACTGACAATCAGCTGTTTCATCAATGACGTCATTACTTTTTTGCTTTTTTTATCAGCTCCCGTGACATTTCTCCAAAAGTGTCAGATTATTGTCAAATTGTGGGAGCAATCATTATTGGCGGTAATTTGTTGCCTGAAAAATAGTTCAGCAGGATAGCCTGAATTATTTTTGTGAGTCGTGTAGGAAGTTGCAAAGCACTTAATTAAGTATTTTATACATATTTTAGTATACATTAACCTGAACCTCAATCAATTTCAGATCGATGAAACTTCGTTTATGAACATTGTTCGAAAGTCATATCTCCGTTATCAGTGCTCGTTAAGGACCATTGTTAATATTTCATCCTAGACTGAATACTAGACAGAATCCGGAAACAGTGTGGTAGGCTTAAAAGCGTTTTATAATATTTAATATCATGTAATATTAGTATTGATTCCTTTCAGTAAATTATAAACTTTACACATTACAGAATGCTACAGTTAAATTGCTTGCACTAGAAGTAGTCGCATTGGTTTCCCGCAATAAGGAATGTGTAAGCGAGATAGCAGCGTACGAAATACAGGGAAGCTATTTTTTTGCTCTAAAAGATCCTGATTTAAGAGACCAACAAATGAAAGTACTGGAAACACTTTCAGGGCTTCTGAATTCACAAGAGATGATAAAAGAAGCTCAAAATCAAGGTAAAGTGAATTCTTGGCAAACAATTATAAAATATTTACTTCCTGTTTAGGTGCTGTGATATATCTACTGGACATGTTCTGTAATTTAAGAAATCCTCAAATGCGAGAACTTTGTGCAGGAATTCTGGCTAAAATGACCGCTGACCGTTTAAGCGGACCTAAGGTTGGGAAAATTATAACATATACAAAATTATAGAAAGTTAATATTGCATAAAATTCTGTAGGTTCGTATAACAGTTAGCAAATTTCTACCTCCATTATTCGTCGATGCAGTGATCGAATCTCCGGCAACTTCCGTCCAATTATTCGAATCAATTCACGAGCATCCAGAATTAATTTGGAATGTAAAGACAAGAACAAAAGTATGAGATGTTGTTGCTGATATGTGCGATGGGTAAGCTAACAGAGATTGCGTCAAGTTTTTAAATAGCTAATTATTGTGACTGGGTGATGAAAGTGACTAGTTGGTATGATGAGACAATAATAATACACACGTTAATTGATACATATTTGTATTGAACACAATAGACATGTTACATCGGGAAAGGCCGATACGAGACTGACTGTCAAAGGAACGGCACATGGAAAATAACGATTCACAATAGTCTCCCCCACTTAATTAAAACATATAGAAATATAATTTTAATTCTATTATTCGGTGACATAGTCTTTCAAGAAGTTTGGAGGACATCGTTGACGAGCAGATCTGCGTGGTGGTAGCGTCGGGTTGTTTGTGTTCCCGTCTGCTGGTGTCTGTTGGTCAGGAGTGCCAGTAAGTGTTTCTGGCGTAGGCTGTGTGGCCATTGGCGGTAACTCATCAGCTGGCATGTGTCGATATGGAACACCTGGGCTTCGGGCTGGTCTTTGCTGAGATGAAAAGGTGACTTGTTTCTTCGGGACCATTGTTGAAATTAGTTGGTCGATGTGCCTTTTTATAGTTCGGCCTGAGTCTAAGTCAATGATATAATGGTACTGACCCAGTTTATGTTCAACAGTCCCAAATTGCCAGCTATCTTGATTGTTCAGGTGCATTCTTGCCTGAACTCTCTTTCCCATTTGGAATGAGCGGATGTGACAGCTGCTTCGGCTCGTTGGCATTACTGCTTTTCTGTTAGGCAGGAGAGCATCAAGGCGTATTCTAATTTTCCTTTTCAGGTAAAGTTCTGCTGGTAACCGTCCGGAGGCTAATGGTGTGGCACGGTATAGAAAAAGGATATTTTGTACTTTTGTGGCTATTGGTGATGAGTCTTCAGCTGCGGCTTTCAATCTTCTTTTCAGGGTTTGTATATTTCTTTTTGCAAGGCCATTAGTTGATGGGTGACCTGGCGCAATAAACTTCTGAAACATTCCCCTTTCTTTATAGTGTGTCTGGAACTCTTCACTTTTAAATATGGCAGCATTATCTGATACTAGGACAGATGGGTAGCCATGCACAGAGAATATGGTTTCTAGGAGTGTGATAGTTGATGCTGATGATGGTGCTTCTTTGAGTATTCGAACTTCAGCCCACTTGGATTTTGCATCGACACACGTTAAGAAATAATGATTGTCAAGGGGACCTGCATAGTCAATATGTACCCTCTCCCTGCTGTCATCTGGTGGGTCCCATGGATGAATAGCGGCTTTCTGTGGATTGTGCCGGACTTGGGCACAGGATTCACAGGTTTTAACAATTTGCTCGATGTCCTTGTCTAAACGTTCCCAATATACATATCGTCTGGAGAGTTGTTTCATTTTTGTAATGGCCAAGTGTGAGGCATGCAGTTTTTCCAGGATTTGGCGTTGTAGAGATTTTGGTATGACTAGGCGGTCCAATCTGAAAAGCATACCGTTAAAGATGGTGAATGGTTCATCTCTTTGACTGGTTCTGAGGCTGGTCATCAGGGTTTGAAGGTTTTCATCTTGGCTGTTTCTTCAATAATAGTTTCTGAAGTTATAGCTGGGCTGGAGATTTGAAGTATAGATTCAGCATACAACGCATTGACTTCTTCATTCATTGATGTTTCAGATGTTCTGAGCAGTTGGGGAATTGGAGCCCGAGAAAGACAATCTACGTTCTCGTTGTCTTTTCCTTTTTTACAGCGTACCGTGAAGTCCAATCCACTTAGAAAGGAGGCATAGCGTAAAAAACGGGCAGATGTCATCTGAGGTAATGCTCGATGTGGATGAAAGATACGAGACAGCTGCTCGTAATCGGTGACAAGGGTGAAGTTTCTGGCATAAACATAGTTGTAGAAGTGTGTCGCTGCGTAAATGATAGCCAAAGCTTCTCTATCAAGTTGACTGTAATTGCATTCAGCTTGGGTCAAAGCTCGAGAGGCATAAGCAATAGGCTTTTCATGACCTTCCACTTCATGACTCAAAACAGCTGCAATACCGGTCGGGCTGGCGTCTGTTGTGAGGATCAAGGGTTTTGCTGGATCAAAAGGTGTTAATACCCTTTCGCTACACAACTCCGACTTTAGGTTTAAGAAAGCAGCTTCAGTGGAGGCTGACCAAACGAATTTTCCATCTTTTTTGAGTAGGCGTCGTAGATGAAAAGATTTTGTGGAGAAATCAGGAATGAATTTTGCATTATATGTCACCATACCCAAGAATCGTCTTAATTCCTCTACATTTTTAGGACGTGGCATGTTGAAGACGGCTTGAATTTTCACAGGTGACATTCCAACTTTATTAAATGAGACTATGTGACCAAGATAGCTGATACTTTCTTTGAAGAAGTAACACTTATTTTTATTTAGATGGAGATCGTTTTCCTTGAGTCATTCTAAACAAGCAATCAGGTTTCTTGTACATTCTTCCATTGATGAGCCATGGCAGATAATGTCATCAAAATATGCTTCAACGTTTGATAGGCCATTGAGAATTTGTGAGAGTATTCTATTGAATTCAGATGGTGCTATTTTGACACCAAAACTGAGACGATTCATTTGAAATGTGCCCTTGTGTGTCGTGATTGTTTGGATTTTCTGTCCTTCCGCATCCACTTTGAAGTGTAAATATGCCTTGCACAGGTCGAGTTTGCAGAAGTACTTTGAATTTCTCAGGCTGTGCAAGACTTCATCAATGCGACGAATTGGATGATTAGCTGAGACTAATTTTGCGTTGACTCCACATTTGTAATCAACACATAAACGAACCCCTCCATCAGGTTTAGGTATTACGACGAGTGGTGATCCCCAGTCGCTTGAGGATACTGGAGTTATAATACCTTGTGACTCAAGAGTTGCAAGTTCTTCGTCAACTTGCTGGCGCAGTGCAAAAGGGACATCGCGTTCCCTAGTAAAGATGGGTTTTACTCCTTCCCTGAGCTGAAGTTTTATTTCTAGGTTTGGCACACAACCTATGCGTTCTTCGAAAATAGTTGCGTATTGTCTGAGTATGTCTTCAAGAGGAGTGACAGCGTTGATTGTAACTACATGATCCGAAGTGAGCCGTTCTTTATCGATTTCTTTGAGATCAATTCCGAGAGTGCGAATCCATATTCGACCCAGAAGTGCATCAAATCCTGCAGGAACAATAAATAGGTCCGCATCAATTTCTCCATTTTTATATTTTACCGACAGTGAGACTTTCCCTAAGGGCTTTGTTATATGAGCTGAGTAAGAGCGGAATGATACCTGTGTTGGTTGTAGTGTAGCATTGAGACCAAGACGTTTGAATGCTGTCTCTGATAGAAGTGAGAATTTGGCTCCTGAATCGACTTCAAATGCCTGTGGCTTGCCATTGAGAAACACTTTGACGATAAATTTATCAGAACCTGGGCTGAGCTCGTATAAGTCTTCAGTGCAGTGAATGTGACCAATACCATATTCTG
This sequence comes from Odontomyia ornata, assembly GCA_963969285.1. NCBI lineage: Eukaryota > Metazoa > Arthropoda > Insecta > Diptera > Stratiomyidae > Odontomyia > Odontomyia ornata. Next base: position 238,560,983 of record OZ017739.1, read on the forward strand.
AGTCAGAATTTTGATCATTCTGAGAAGACTGTGTTGCGATGGCATGTGTCTTTGAATTTCGAAGAATGGTGGTGATACAGACCTTGGACACATGACCAATTTTCTTGCAGGAAGTGCATTTAAGCGCGTTGCGGTCGATTTTGCATTGATTTGGCTTGTGGTTTGCCCTACCACATTTGAGACAGAGTCCATCAACGCCCAAAGAACGCTAGTCAACCCGTGTCATGTGTTGGGACTGTGAGCGTTGGTGTGAACTAGGACTTGTATTTCGACTTTGGTTGGGTTGTGATTTCCTATGTAACCTGTTGACCCTTGAGACATTGTTTGTGTCACTACTGAGATTGGTGAAATTATCTGGGATTTTGGTAAACTGGTTGATTTCAAAACGTGATGCTTCCAATGCTGTGGCTTTGCTGAGCAGCTCATCGAAATTTTTGAACGCATAGTGTTGTAAGAGCTGTTCTCAAATCCAGTTGTCTTTTACTCCTCTAACAAATTGGGCACATAAAAAGGTGTCAGCAATGGAAATCACTGATTTGCATTTACATTCAACATAAAAATTACAATCTTTCGATTTCTCCTTCAGGGATGCAACGAACTCTGAGATTGATTGTGTTGGCTGCTGAGTAACATTTAGGAAATAATGCTGAGTGACTGCAGTTGAGACAGGCGGTGACAACACATTTTTGAAAAGTTTGATTAGCTCAACAAATGGAATATCTTTCATGGGTTTTTTGGGACCCAATAATGCAGCCAAGTTGTTATAATGCGTAGAGCCAATTGATGCACACAACAATTGAGACATTGTGATAGGGGAATCCACATTTTTGAGACTACAGTAATTGTCAAAACGTTCTAAATAAGAAGTAAATCTTTCCTTCTTGGCGTCATATGATTCGAATGGTGAGACTTGGGGAGCTGAATCGGATCCACTTGTCCCCAATGCGGCAGTGAAGACTGAGAGAAATTGTTCGAATTGTTGTTGATCCATTTTCCCAGCTGGAGCTGTCTCGGAAACGACACAAAAATAATGGCGGCTGAAAACGTGGTGGCTACGCGGCGGAATCTAACTGTTTCACTGTGTCACACTGGTTTTCACTGGCAGTTGCAAAAGTTTTAATCCTCGTCGCCAACTTATTGTGACTGGGTGATGAAAGTGACTAGTTGGTATGATGAAACAATAATAATATACACGTTAATTGATACATATTTGTATTGAACACAATAAACATGTTACATCGGGAAAGGCCGATACGAGACTGCCTGTCAAAGGAACGGCACATAGAAAATAACGATTCACAATACTTATATAATATATATTTACGTATGAATGCAGTTTTTGTAAAACACAGAAACAAAATCCAAAAATTTTGTAGAAAGCCCCAGATATTCTTAAAAATATTATACTCAATGAGGTGATTGTATCTGGCGTTTATTTGCGGCTGTTTGTTAGTAATCCAGCTTGGACTCTGCGCAAGCCAAAGTTATTCTTATCAGATTTACTGGACTTCGTTGTAGACCTTATCAACAAAAATTCGCCGGATGTAAGTTAATGAATTTTTTAAATCACCGGTAAATGGTCTTCTGGAATCTTCATAACGTAGTCTTCAATATTTTTAGAAAGATGCATTGGAATTAGCATCTACTGCATTAGTCGATTTATTAAGAGCGCAGCCTAATTTAGCAGATGACATTCCAGTTTGGGGTCACATACCAAAACTCTTCAATTTACTTAACGTACAACCAAAACATACATTGTCAGTATTACATAAATTAGCACTTTCAGAGGTAAGATCAATTTGCCAGAATTTAATTGATTTTAGATAAACATTTATTTTATTTTAGTACTGCGTGACAGCAGTGTCGCAAACTGAATGTATCTTGCCTTTAAAACGGTGTATGGAAAATAACAAGCCACTGATAGAAAAAGTGTGTGAAATGTTAAGCCGTTTGATTAAATACCATCATGTGAGTGTAATGATTCGATAAAAAAGCTTACTTCTAACTGTTATTGCGTTAATTGTAGGATTTATTGATTAGCCAGTCTTTAGAATGTAATCTAATACCATTCCTGTTAAATTTGCTTGAAAGTCGTATGGAGTATGTAGACAGTCCTTCTGCGGTAGAGGCACAAGTTGTAGTTGCGCTCAAAGCGATGACACAATTTTAATTATGATGATCATGTATCGCAAATTTTATTGAAACATCCAGTGTGGGCAGAGTTTAAAGATCAGAAGCATAATTTATTCATAACGGATACAAACGTTAGAGGCTATTTAACAGGTGAGTTATTTACTTATCTATGAATTATTGAATGAAACATCAATAAATTACCAAAATGGATTAAATACTTTACGCATATTTTTTTGCCAAGTATCGTGTTTGTTTCTCCCAATTCTCAATTCGGCTATTTGTATTAACTCATAGTTCAAACAGTCCCAAATTCAATTACACATTGTGATAATTATCATCGCTTTTCAATGGCAAATTATTGAATATAAGCTTAAAAATTTCGTGTCATCGATTTTGAGCCTATCAAAGGATACACAAAGATATATTTAATTTTGATCAGGTTCCACGATTTTCGCTTAATCCCTATCTCCTTGCTTATTCTAATTATGAAACGGACAACAATAAGGTTTTAGTCATAAATTCCTTATAATAAAACGTTTCAGGAAATCCTTAAACTGCTAAGCCTATACAGAAAATTTTTGGAAAGAGCTATCTTTACAGCAAATGTTATGCTTATGGGCGTAGATAATTAGCACATCCATGTATGTTTAATACGAGCAACTTTCTTCAATTCATCCTAAAAGCTGATTTTTCTACTTATTCCTTCTTAAAGTTGATTTCTAATAGAACTGGCAGTATCTGTAAGCAATTTAATTAATTTTAATTCAAATCTCGTTCTTTTGTAACATGCAATCCTAAACATCAATAGATATTGTGAACCTTTGCAGGGAAAAGGCATAAATGCTAGCATCTAATCACGGGTGTTTTAATGGACCATGTAACCCATTGCTCATAATTTTGTTTTCATAAATTGTGATCAAGCCGATTGACGCGAGCATTAAAATGTCTTTCTATTTCATATATCTGCAGAGGAGCCCGACAAAATGATTGCATTCTGTCAACAATACATTTTTTAAAGATTAACTGCGCGCTTGTTTTCTACGGCAAGTTTATTCTTCGTTTGGTTGTCTAGGAATGTGACTTTCCTCGTTCTATATCGTTCCATAAATCAATACTTGATCATTTCGCTATTCTTCTTCTTTTGAGCACAACAGCCCGGCTCAACAAGAACTGGAAGTGCACGTTTTCCTTGCCGTTATTTTAAAAATACCTTTGTAGCTTGATCTGCTTTTCATTATAGCTTAATTGAAAGTAAAATAAATCTAAAAAAAATCATTAAACTATATGTTTCAATATATTTTATAATTTATCATAGCTGATGACATCAATTTACAAATTTTTTTTATAGATGTTAATGCAATAACAATGAGTATGGACGTAGAACCGTGATGATTCGAGATGGCTAGTGGATGCTAAATCCCGATTTGGTGTGTCGCGCTGCTGAAAATGAATCAATCTCATTGAATTTTCTTGTATCTTGATTATAAAACGTCTGTTTTTTTTACCACGGATGCTGTAATGATGTTAAAAAATTTATAAAGCAAGTATTAAATAAATATTATTCAAACTAATTTGAGAAGGGATTGAGGATTTCTGTGGATTTAGAGGAAAAAGGATATGCATCTAAGCTAGTGAGGGAAGCAGATAAGAAATATAATCTTATTGAAAGTCATTTAGATTTTAAGTTTTTGGTAGGTTAACAGACAACTCTATCTTAATTTACCTATTGAAGTTACTTAAGAGTTTCTAGGTGGATAAACAGTCTGCGATAATTATCTTTATCTATAAAAGCTAAATCTGTTATCGCGTGTATTTCTGTTCTGGATAACTTCATGTTAAAAACTCCTATTAAACTTGCTGTCTTTTTGTATGTAGCTAGATTGAAAAGCAAGCATACGACAGTATTGATCGTAACGTGCTGTACTAAATAATGCTTTGCTTTGGCAACATAGCCAAATTAGTCCATCTTATCAGAATGACGTGGACAACCTCCCAAGTCTGCATTAATAATCAACTCACCGACGCCTTTGACACCAAAAGCGGACTAAAGCAGGGAGATGGGCTGGACCTATTGCTATTCAATTTGGCTCTGGCTAAGAAAGCTACCTGTCCATACAAGAGATACGCTTTTATATAAGTTAAGCCAAGTGGTAGCCTATGCAGATGATAGCAACATTTTGTTACGGTCGCTGGCAACTGCCAAAGAACTTTTCCCGAAACTCGACAACGAAGCAAAACTAGTAGGGCTACAAATCAATGCGAATAAGACAAAGCTCATTACGCAGTCGAGGAAAAATACCTAAAGTACACAAAATATCGCACTTGGCGAATACACTAGTGAAAATGTAGGCGAACTTGTGTATCTAGGCACCAAAATAACGAGAACGCTAATGAAAGAGAAGAAATACGCCGACGAATACAGCTCGCAAATAAAATATTGTATTCAGTTTTGACGATCTTGAACATGATGACACAACTTGATGAACATATCAAAAAAACAACTAATTCAATATTACTAGCTACGATTTGGTCAGCAGCTTTGATATACTATTTAAATGTTGCTTTGCTCATTGACTCCAAATAAGAACTCCATAATGTAATTTCGTCAGGATAAACGCATTTAGAACAAGTTTCTTAATGTGCATTGGAAAAGACTCATTTTCTTAACAAGCTAATTGCCTCCTTAAGCTATTTATGTGTGGCAACTAGGTCATATACTGGTCTATGATAAGACCAAGATATTTCATTTCTAGCACTCTTTACAATTTTTCGCCGTTAATATTTAGTTCGACATCGATGTCTCATTATTTTGGTTTCCGATTGGCAAGCGCCTACTGTATTTCCAATGCTTCATTCGATCGAGTATTTCCACTGCATCGGAAAAGCTGATTGCTTAACGAGAAGTTTTTGGAATGTTCTGACAGCAGGATTCTCGGACTGCAAATAATTAAATTCGCAATTAATTAACCAATTCAAAATATAATCTTGCAAAAATAGTTCCTATATTTAAGGGTGGTGATCATCTCCACCCGAATAACTATAGCCCGATAACGCTGCTAACGGGATTTAGTAAGATATTTGAAAAAATACTAAAGAATCGATTGACATCATTCTTAGTTGAAAACTCTATCGTAAGCCAATATCAGTTTGGTTTTCAAAAGAACAAGAGTACTTTGGATGCCCTACATTCTGCCACACGTTTCATCAATCTAGGACTTGACAGAGGTGATTATGTCATCGGCATTTTTGTGAATTTGAAAAAAGCATTTGATACAGTTGATCATGAACTCTTGCTTCGTAAACTTGAATCGTATGGTATTCAGGGTAGTCCTAAGCAATTGTTTAAGAGTTACTTGGAGAGAAGATCACAGAGAACTTTAATCAACAATGTCCCTAGCGATCGAGCACCTACGAAAACAGGAGTTCCCCAAGGCTCACTACTTGGCACAACTTTGTTCCTGCTATACACAAATAGTCTAAATACATGTGGACTGACGGGATATCACACATTATATGTTGATGACACAGTTCTACTTTATTCAGGATGAGACAAAACATTGAAAACACTATCAACCTGGATCTAGGAAAATTCCATCAGTGGTTAATCGAAGATAAACTAGCACTGAACACTACAAAGACAAAATAAATTGTTTTTAAGCAGAAGAACAAAGGAGACATAGATGTCGACCTAAATATTAACGACGAAAAATTGCAAAGTGCTGGAAATGAAATATCTTGATCTTATCATGGACCGTCGTATGATAAATACCTTAAGGAGGCAATTAGCCCCAATAATAGGCTTGTTGAAACTTGTTTTAAATGCATTTGTGCTGACGAAGTTACAATATGGAGTACTTATTTGGAGTCAATCGGCAAAGCAACATCTTAATAGTATATCCAGGCTGCTGAACAAAGCATATAAAAACATTCTGAAACTGCCAATGGTTATTCAAACTCGTTAGGTTTACCAATTAGCAAAATCATTAACCTTTAGTCAAATCATTATAATGGAGAAAGCTATGTTTGTTTACAACAATTTAAAAACTAATGGATCGGAACGAACACCATTAATTAAGGTATCACAGTTCAGCCCATATAGTGCGAGGAATGCAGATAAATTCGTAATACCTTTTGCCGGAACGGATAGTCTAGAGAACGATGCAACGAATGATGCTCTGCGTATATATAACAATCTACCAGAAAAGCAAACTCTCTTTTGGTATTTAAGAAAAGACTAGGACTGATTGAAGCGTGCACCTGTTACTCAGAGCTTTTTTTTTGAACGCGTCATACTATATTGAATTTTTTTTTATCTCTGAGAGCTGCTCATGATTTTTGGGCTAGATGTTCATGAAAAGGATTAGTTCACATTATTTTGTGTGCCCCCTTACACCGATGAATTAAACATTGTCTGGGTGGCACAAAGGTTGAAGGGAGGTCTTGTGAATGCAGATCGCACGAGCGTTGTGCGACGAAGAAAGAGTGATGGAGAGAGTGGTAGGGAGTGGAGGTACTAAAAAAAATTTTATTTTTTTTTATTGTTTGGAATTTGCTATATATTCGTTGAAAATTTATGGCGATTAGTTTTGAATAAAGCGCGTTTGACTTTGACGTGCGAGGTGACTTTGACGTGCGAGGAATGCAAATTAATTCGTAATGCCTTTTTTCAGAACCGATCGTCTAAAGAACGATGCTCTGTGCACGAGTACATATAACAATCTTCCAGAGATGGTTAAGGATGCAAACTCACTATTGGTATTTAAGAAAAGACAGGGATCATCTGATGAACACTGATTGAAGCGTGGACATGGATTTTTCAGTACAGTATCTTAGGGAATTTTTGACCCTATCGGCGAGATACTTGTAGAGGCAGTTACTCAGAGTTTTTTTTTTGGTTTCGTGTTATGCGGTTTTTTTATTCTCTGAGACCTGATCACGAATTTGAATAAATATGCACGAAAGGATAGATTAATTTCATTTTGTGTGCTCCTTTATACCGATTTATTGAACACACTTCACAAAGCGGACGAGTGTTGAGGAACGAAGAATGAATGAAGATAGTGGTAAGAAATGGAGGTGCTTAAAAAATTCGGTATGTACCACTTCCTCTTTACGATTTATCAGTTTCAGCCAGTCAGAATGATACTAAAGCTACAGACGCTAGTCAATATAAAAGTGGATATTACGCAGCACATAACTGAAAATCGATGTTCAACTTATGGTATGAAAATAATTTGGCACCCTATAGAAACCAAACACTAGGCTATAAATAAACATGTAGAAAAGTTTTCTCCATACCTGCATTCGAGAATACGGCTCAATGATTCTACATAAATTTTGTTCCAGCATTCTGTCAGACAATGTACCTAGATGTGCTTTGACAATTACATCTTCCTCCAGCTCTTTTCGATATTCCTTGAGCGTGTCCTGAAAATCAGCTAGAGATCTTTTGTGAGACGCTTGCGCAACGGATTTCATTGCGTCGATGTCTCGTCCTGAATACGTGATAGCCTAATAAATTAAAAAATATTAATTTCTATGCAACAAACTTTAAATCAACATCCTTACCAGCTTTCCACTAACAATTTGAGTTACATCTTCCGCCTTTCCCAGCATTATTTTGCAGAGCAACATATATTTGAGTGCAGTTTATGCTCTGTTACTTTCAACACTGTCAAAACCTTCGAATGCTTCATAAAAATATGAAAAAGCTGTTTTGAAGTCCCTCTCATCTGCCGCATGTAGGATACCCGATTGCAAATCTAAAGCCCCTGCATCTTAGGCGGACAGTAGATAGCATTTGCCGTGGTACGTGCCGAGGTCAGGGCAGCACGCGCTTTTGGCAAATTGTTCAGAGCATGATAGGTCTTACTTTCAAGAAGTTGAACTTCTACGAGCGAATTTTTGTCGCCCAACTTTTTTAATTCTTTCAGCAGCTGTGACCCCAGCGCTAGCGCTTCTGAATACAATCCAGTATCGAAAAATAAAGCAATTAATAGAGCTTCCAGCGATTGTCTTAAGAATGTTCGTTTCTCTTGTCCCGCCCATCCTATACATTCTTTACAAAGTTAAACCTCGATACCATTACCAGCTTCCAAGTCTAAAAACAAATCCACTAACGACCGCACTAACTTGGCGGCCTTGGCTTTGCTAATCAGGCTAAGAAACGGTCTCGTCGCTTTGATCTAGTCTGCTAGCTCCTTGGCCTTTCCTTCCTGTTTGTACAATTCACCTACATAATTGCAGAATGCCTTGTTGCTTGACACGAATAAGATTCTCGTCATTCTCGGCTATTTCTTACTCACGAACAATTTTGTTGATTAGCGAAATTCCTTTTTCGCGATTCACAAGAGATACAGCTTGTGCTCGTTCGACTAGTGAAGGAAAACTATCGATAGTACTATCGACACTATTGATAGTATTTCACTATCGTAGCACTATCGATAGTTCCCCTGTACTATCGATTGTATTCGATAGTTTATTTTAAAATCTCTTTTTTTCTTTTTGGGCTGTAAAATTCTACATTTTCTGCCCCATTTGCGGTTTTAAAATTTTCATTGTAGTGGTTTTACCTAAAATCAAGTTGGAAATCCAGTCGATCAAGTTCAATCAGGGGTATCGTTCTAAATTTCGGCAAAAATCTATTCTGGAATTCAATGAAAATAAAAGTTTTAGGCCAGAATGGCAACTCTTTGAACTAATGCAGTGGCCTTCAAATGCATTTGTTTATCTTACCGATCGTTCTCGTTCCTTTTTAGGGTTTTGTACTAAAATACAAAACCCTATTGCAATCACGACCTGTGTCCGTCTGTCCGTCCGTCCGTCCGTCTGTATGTCACAGCACTTTTTCTCCGAAACTATAGAGGCTACAGCCATGAAACTTTGTAGAAAGGTCAGAAGTGGTGACCTCTTGAAAGTTCAAGGGTGGAAAATTTTTTCAAAGGCGTTTAAGGGGGTCTCCCCATATAAGGGGGTGACCCCTCAAAAAAAAATTTTCACCATTGGTAGTCGAGTAGGGTGTCATTGGAAAGGTCTCAATGAGATCTTTTCAAAACAAGTCTTAAAATTGTCTTATACGTACCGAGGGGGGCAGG
>OZ017739.1:238580209-238585209 GCA_963969285.1 Odontomyia ornata
TCAGATCCATTACTTTTTTGGAAGGTATGTAATGTGCTAACTAGTTGTATTCATAAATAATCTTTGTTTTTGATACCATTAGTTATCGAGCAACGATTTGATACCACTACCTGAACTCGCAATTAAATTTCTACCAGTACCAGCAACTTCTGTTGATTCGGAGAGAGTGTTCAGCCTGACGGGGCAAATAATGACAGATCGTCGGAATCGTATCAGCCATAAAAAAGTGGACATGCTTGTTTTTTTAATAAAAATAAATGGTTGTTGGACTAATCAACTGAAATGAAATGGTACGTTTTGAATCTTTGAAAAATGTAAATTTTCTTTAAAACACTTTCATCTTATAGAAAATACGATCACGGAGAAAGAAAACACGCAAATGTCATCAATTATCTAACGCGGTCTTACATAAAATGCAACGGGTGTTACCTATGACAACAATATAATAATGTAATGTAACATTGTTTTTCATATAAAAGATCGACAATAGGGATGAGTTTTCTGTTAAAAACAAGTTTTTGAAAAATTGGCATTTACAACGTTATTTGAGGGCATCGTTCAACTAAGTACATAAAATAATGTATATAAATATTCGATATAAATTTTTTCAGTGTATAAGATTTTCATGTTAAACTACACAGTTATTTTTCAATAACGCTTTTAAGAATAGTTGAATTAACAATCTTTCCTTGGTTGCATCTTCGATTTGTGTCTTTCTGATTTAGATCATTATAGCATAGAATTCCTTAGTAACATATAAACATAGAATTACTTAGTAACATATAAGATATCTTGATATATATATTATAAGATATCTTGATTTATATACATATTATAAAACATCTTGATTTATATACCTACTATATTCAATAAAAAGTCACTAGTTTCCTACATGAATAAGAGTCTGTTGTTTTAATATACTTTTCGTGCTTATTCAAAAACACTGAATTAATTATGCTAAGATATTTACCATAAACTTAATAAAAGTAATGCAAAGTCCAATCGCCTTTACTCCGAATAGTAAGTCTGGGCTAGTTTTTCTGAGAATAGTTCTTTCCAATATTTTATTGACAATATTTTAATTTTATCTTTAAATTCTTTGAAAGAACAAAACAAGCTTCGACTATCGAAACTATCGATATTTTATCGATAGTTTTTCTAAAACTATCGGGTACTATCGATAGTGCCGACTATCGATAGTTTTCCTTCACTACGTTCGACCTAAGATTAATAAGAACTGGATGGGCTAAGCTCATATAAAATGCATGAGAGAGCATGCGACCAGTTTCTGCTCTCTTCCAAGTGAACAGTCTGTCATTTCCTCCCTGTCTGCCTCTTGCTGGTCACTTTCTTGTTCCAAAAGCTGACTAGGTGTGAACTGACTGTCAAGTTGACTTATGCAAATTGGACGCCAAATTGGCCAATTTGCAAGTTTCGTCGCGAATTTTATCCGATATTAAAACTGTGGAAAGTGTTCGCGATCTAAATTCGTTCCAAGTGTTTAAACATTCGATTGGAGTTTGTGATTCAAGTTACTTTAACGTGTGACACTGGGTAATTAACTTAGAATTTCAAAATGAAATGTGTAGTGCCTTCGTGAAAAAAATCATAGTGGAAAAGGATCTGTACGTGTTTCCTTTCACAAGTGAGTGGTTATTATATTAATGTTTTGCATGTTTTTCATACAATGCTGAAGGTTTTTCAAATAGAAAGCAAATTTTTGGTATTGTATGAAAATTTGTTTACATTGAGCAGCAGCCATGTTTGCTTGTGCAATTTGGCTCTCTCTAAGGTTGTAAACAAGAGCGTAGCAGTAGGAAAAGTGGTCGCAGGTGTTGTTGCAACCATATTGTGACGTGGTTGTCCACTCCAGTATTATTTAATTGCTCAATGCGTTCGACTAACAATGACAGGAATTTTGACGTCTAATTGTTTGGAACTGCATTAACTGTCAGGAATTGTCAGTTTTACTTTTGTATGAGGTCATGTCACAGAAATTGCAGAGCAAGAGGGCCAGATTTAAGGAGGCAGTGTTACAACACAACAAACGTTCTCTCGCAACAAAACAAAAGCACACTTGGGAAAACTCGGCTGTCAAAAGTGATAAATTTCATAAAATTTAAATAAAAATCGTGAACTGAAGTGCCGATTTTGTACACGCGAACTTAAAATTATAAATATTATCACCGTGAAAGTGTTTTGGAGTGAAATCAAGTGCAAAAACCAAAACATGAAGTGCGCGGTTGAATCGTGTGGAAACGTTTACAGGAAGTATTCACCGAATGTTTCATTCTTTAGGTGGGTGCCAGAACATTATGAATTATAAATTTAACAATCACCAACACTTGTTATCATCGATTTAATTCAAAATTGTCGCCTCGATTTTTATTGAAAGCCGGAGGAAAATTCAAACAACAACCACCGATTCAAATGAACACCTGTGATCAAAACTGACGTTAGATAAGAAGCCATATGGCAGCAGCGCTTACTACCACACACATGATCATAAGTAGGCCGACTTTGCTGGATAACTTACATGGCGGTACATGAAGAATTGTGGAGGCGCCAACGAAAATTCGATGTTTTGTACGACTTAGAGATGGATTTCTACAGTGAAATCTAGATGGTCCCCGGAGAACACAATAGCGCTCCTTGTGAAGTGAAAATTATTTCAGTTCTTACACCCGTTTAATTTTTATCGCCTTCCAAAGTGAATAAATATGAGTTTGTTTACTTCTCAACGCTGAGCTATCAGTGGAAGGTGGAAAACATGTGCTTTATTTACTTGTCTTGAAAAGCTTAGGAGTGCAGTGGGCATGGCAAGGTGAATTTTAAGTATGCACGGAATGCGTTTCGTACGTTTTCATTGGGGAAAATAGTACATATTACGCGATATAAGCATTTGCTTATGCCGCACTTGGCTGACAGCTCACGGAAGCTTGTCCATAGTAGGCCGACTAATTCATGTGGGAATTGCTACCTTATGGCTTCCTATCTTACGTTAGTTTTGCCTGTGATCAGGTTTACAGATGTTTTTCAAAGCTGGAGTGTAGAGTGATGTTATTACAGGGGCAATATATAATTTCAACGGCGGTTGGCATTTTGAATAGAGATTTTCATAAAAATCGAGGAATTCATCAGGATAGTGTCGATTGTGTCGATAGAAACGATACTTTATTAACATATTGAATTTGTATACAGAAAATTTAATCTTTCACGCGTAAAGTGGACATGGAAACATAGATGTCTGCTACGTCTGCGAATTTCTTGTCGGAAAATCAATGGAAATCAGAAGTGACAGTGTTTGACTTGCATCGCGGCTAAATTTGTTGTTGCTTTTTCTTGTGTCTTTTAACGGGTAGTTTAATGGCGTATGAGTTGAGCCGTTGATACAAAAAAGCTCTTGGAATAATAATATTAAATATTAAGAATAAAAATATCGTGTTTACTTTGTCTTATAGTATTTTCTTTTTGTCATGGATACGTATTTCGAGACTCACTTAGTGCTTTTTTATACATAAGAAGACGTTCAGTGAGTCTTGAAATTCGTGCTTACCACGAAAATAAACTATTATACGATAAAGGAAACATTTTTTTTCTTAATAGCAAAGTCCTTTAAAAAAATAAACCACCCTTTTTAAGTACGCCTGATAAAAGAATGTCTGATACAGGAGTACAAAAATTAAAATTTTCTCAGTACATGTAAACGAACAGCCGAATTAAAGAATGGCAAATATTGTGGTATTGCTTTAAAAAACATCATAGAGCTCCAAATCTGTCATGAATGCGTAGAAAAGTGCCCCGTGAATAGCGCCTATTAAAACCTTTTGAATTTCTGGTGCTACAAGGGTTGAGGAGGTAGAGCTGAAGGTCCCAATTTCAATTTCCTCATATATATTACATTTATTGAACCCAATATTACTAAATTCCTTTCAGGATGTTTGGGTTTATATGATTAAAAAGGTAATATATATATATATATATATATATATATATATATATATATATATATATATATATATATATATATATATATATATATATATATATATATATATATATATATATATATATATATATGTATATATATATATATATATACATATATATATATATATATATATATACATATATATATATATATATATATATATATATATATATATATATATATATATATCCATATATATATATGCATATATATAACATATATATACATATTTATATATATATATATATATATATATATATATATATATATATATATATATATATATACATATATATATATTTATGTTTTATATATATATATATATATATATATATATATATATATATATATATATATATATATATATATATTCAATTCAATTTATTTAAGCATCATGATATATTAGAAGTTATTCTCCTTTCGGAGTGACACTTAGCAATATAAAAAAATTTGGAAGAGAAGGACATACCCTTCTGTGCCCAAGTGCTCATATAATAAATCTTAAAGGCTATATAAAAGAAGTTCAAATAAAAAAAAAATTCAAATAGCAAGGAAAAGAAGGAAAAGAAAGAAAAAGGGCAGATGTTTTACAATTTGTTTGATAGCGAAAAGTCAGTTTGCCATATCAATTATTGCTGCATAAGATATAACAATATTTGTTTCGTTTTGGTCTTATTAGATACTGTTAACATTTTAAGTTCATAAGGTAATTTGTTAAAATAAGTGATTGCTGTGAAAAGACTGTTTTTTTGAGCGACTGATTTTTTATATAAAGGTATCTCGAGTGATTTATTTCTAGTTATACTTTTAGATGATGTGAACTGGGAACTTAATGACTGATAATGATGACAAATACACTTGGTTCTATATAATTGCTCGATACTTGGGATATTCGTAGATTTCAACAGGGCATTAAATTTTTCTTGCAGTGTCATTAAATACTTTAACGCAGTAGGATAGGCCCCACCCATATTATAATACCGTAACTTAAGAGACTATAAACATATCC